>CM026886.1:8052679-8219845 GCA_015227895.2 Colaptes auratus
AAGCAACCTTCAATGTTATCATAACTTTAACTGCATAGAAATACTTCAGAAGATTGAGCAGATGATGAAAAACAGGCAGATACAGTTCTCCAGAACTGTGCACAGGGGAAGGTCTAATCAGAGCTTCCACAGGGTAAATGTCAAACCATTCATAAAACATGAACTTAACTTAAACAAACAAACAGATAAACAAAAACTACCACTATTTTTCACAAAAGCAAGAACAGAAAGCAGCAGACTAATGCTACAGGAAAGGTCTCATGAAAGTCAGTGACTAAAAGACATGAGCATTGAGGGGGGAAAAAAAAAGACAGAAGTTTCATGCTTTCCCTACTGCAAAAGGAGTGTTGGAAAATGTTTAAATATAATAGAAAATGGTTTGCATCCTTAAGTACGAAACAACAAGAAATGCATCTTCTTTTTGTCTTATTTTTTTTTTAAATAAAAAGAAACTGAAAAAATAATAATGAATATCTTCCCCAAAGAATGGATTTAACAAAATTCCCACTTCTGAGGCTTGGAGGTATTTTACTTTTATGCGGATGGCATCGAAAAGCAGTGAAGTTGTTCTGTTTAGTTGTGTTATCATTTTGCCTTTAATTCATAACTACAGAGGAGGCAATCTTTCTGCTCAACAAGGATTTCTTTCTTGCCTTTTTTTTTTACTTCTTACTTACAATCATCATTTTTCTCCTCCAACATTACCTTGCCTCAAAAAAAAAAAGAAGAAGAAATCTTACATTTACCAAGTCCAGAAAACAATAAACAAATAACAATAGAGAGACAGAAAATGAAGGAATGAAGAGAAGCAGAGTATCAAAAGTGGCTGGGAAGAAATTTCTGAGCTAGCTTTGCGAAATGCTTGCTGCTACATAACAATTTACAATTAGCCACCCAAGAGCAGGAGAAAGTGAAAACAAACTCTGTGTTCCCCAATCCACCCCAAATCAGGGAAATAGCCCCTCCTAAGTAACAAGGTGTTGTTGAGTATTTATATGTTTGTCTGAATCAGGCCCCAAATTTGTGATTAAATCAAGACTATGCTTAAGAAAGGATAAAATGACCTAAATGAGAAAAGGATTAGAAAGTTATTTTGAAGCATGCTGCCCTCATCTCCTTCTAGATCTTGTAAGGTCTCTGCTCAGCCCTGGTGAGACCCCACCTGGAGTACTGCATCCAGTTTTAGAGCCCCTATTACAAGAGGGATATGGAGGTGCTGGAAGGTGTCCAGAGAAGGGCCACAAGGAAGATCAGAGGGCTGGAGCACCTCTGAGCAGACCCAATTCTTTCAGTCTGTGCTTGTAGGAGAGGTGCTCCCAGCCCTCTGATCATCCTCAAGGCCCTTCTCTGGACACCTTCCAGTACCCCCATATACCTCTTGTAATAGGGGCTCCAGAACTGGAGGCAGTACTCCAGGTGGGGTCTCACCAGGGCTGAGTAGAGGGGGAGAATCACCTCCCTTGACCTGCTGGCCACACTTCTCCTGATGCAGCCCAGGATCTGATTGGCTTTCCGGGCTGCAAGTGCACATTGAGAGCTCATGTTGAGCTTCTCGTCCACCAGCACCCCCTAGTCTCTCCCTGGGCAGCTTTCCAGCCAGTCACTGCCCAGTGTGCCACTTTGGACACATTTCTTAGGACAGTCTGGCAACCTCACTACTCTCCCGTTGGCCTCCTGCTCTAATTTAGTGTTCCTAAATGTATTGTTGCTTTGTCTAACAGCAAGTGAAGGAAAAGTGTTGTGGCAAGTCAAATTTTCAGACCTGATTAAAAGTTTGCTTTGATTCTAAATCAGAGTCTTATCGCTATTTGAAACAGCTTTCTAGCTGAGCATTTACTCTGACTTCTAGTGCTTTGTTCTTTTTTTAAATAGCTGAAAAATTCCTTTCCTCAAAATACAAAAATAATTGATGAACAACTAAAGCTGTAAATCAATTCTTCTGAAGTGATAATCTAATAAACCACTCAGGCTTCACCGTTGAAGTTTAGGATATCATCTGGGCTCCTGGATTGATTTATGCCTCTGTAATCAAGCTCCCCAACCCTGTTATCTAATAAACTAGATAAAGAGTAACACTTTCCAATGCATTCACAAAGATGCAGAGCTCAAAGCATGTAAAGGTTATGCAGCTTAATTTATATTTTATACTTTCTAAAGGTGATTCTTCAGTTCAAAAGAAGAAAAGAGTATTGGAGCATTCCTAAAATTAATACATTATCTTTCAGCTGGTGAGTGCAGATAGAATAGGTCTTATGCTATTTGGTGTTGCCCTATCAGCTATCATTCCCTGAAAATACCTTGCACAGGATGAAAAACTTGGCCTTTGATGTCAAAGTTTGTTAGTTTATATTATAGAAGGCAAAATATTGCAGGTAGCTTTTGGTAATATTTTTCATGTCTTTTCCTAGTTTGTTTATTTTATGTCATGCATGTGATAATCCAGGCTAAAACAAAAAAGGCAAAGGAACAAAAAAGGATGCTTGTGTAGGTATCTGGGTTTATATACAGTTAGCCTGCAGAATTCATTCTCTCAGATAGACTATCTCCAGATTTTTAAACAGGAGTGAAACAAGTATTCCTCTTAAAGAAACAAATGTGCATCAAGAATAACACATGATAGTAACCATATGATATGGTGACATGGAGTTACCATCAATGGAGGTGTTTAGGAAGAGACTGGATGGGGTGCTTGGTGCCATGGTTTAGTTGATTAGATGGTGTTGGGTGATAGGATGGACTTGATGATCTCAAAGGTCTTTTCCAACCTGGTTAATTCTATTCTATTTCACAGATCAACTACAGGACAAGAATTTAACCCTATTTTTTAAACAGTTTTTAAAGCCTCTTCTTTTTCTTTAAGTTTCTAATTACACTGTAATTCAAACATCTACTGTTTTCTAAGCAGCTCTTCAAAATGCTGCGTGCAATACATTTATCTTCATAAAAGAATACAAATAATGGATCATGCTGTTATCCCATCACTAATACCTAAGCTGGTGTGACAGAAAGCTTTTCTAACACTGCCTGTACTTAGGACATGGGGAAGCAACAACTGAGGTGTAGAATTCAGATGGAAAGAAGATATAAGGATGTGGCACTTGGTGCCATGGTTTCGTCATGAGGTCTCTGGTGATGGGTTGGACTTGATAATCTTTGAGGTCTCTTCCAACCTTGGTGATTCTGTGATTTCTAGGGATTGTTTAGCCTGGAAAAGAGGAGACTCAGGGGAGATGTTATTGCTCTCTACAACTACCTGAAAGGAGGTTGTAGATAGGTGGGGGTTGGTCTCTTCTCCCAGGGAGCCAGCACCAGAACAAGAGGACACAGTCTCAAGTTGTGCCAGGGGAAGTTCAGGCTCAAGGTGAGGAGAAAGTTCTTCACAGAAAGAGTAATTGTCCGTTGGAATGTGCTGCCCAGGGAGGAGGTGGAGTCACTGTTCCTGGAGGTGTTCAAAAAAGGACTGGCCATGGCACTTGATGCCATGGTTTAGTTGTCATATGGTGTTAGGTATTGGGTAATATGTTGGACTTGATGATCTCTGAGGTCTTTTCCAACCTGGTTGATTCTATGATTCTAGATGTCTGCACAGAAAACTGGAGAAGGATACATTTGTTGTAACTGGAAGGCTACCAAAACTGAGGACCATTTAAACATGATTTAGCCCAGTCTAATTGATTTGCTTAGTCTATACAATTACCAGCAGCCTCGTGAAGAAAGGAGAAGCAATGCATTTCTCACCCCTGTGTCTTAATACATTAACACATTTCTTAGTTCTATCTATGCACAATTTTAATCCTTTATGTGCAAGCCTCTTTTAACACTCTCAGCAGCTACTGAAGTAATTTAAAACTAATAACTGGCAACAAAACAAAGCAAAATATTCTATCTTTAAAACCAGAAATATAACTATTGTAGCTAAATTTTCATCTATATGTAAAAGATATACAACTGACTGCATGAAAAAAAAAAAGATAAACAAAACAGAAAATGAAAACAGAAGTAGAAAGATGTTAGATTACTTCTATTAGAGATCATAAGAAGGGAAGCAAAGCAATCTTTCCACTGCCAGGAGATTCCTCACAAATAGTGTCACCAGTACCCATATGACCCAGCATTTCCTTATTGCTGTAAAACCTGTTGTTTCTTCCCCTTTCTTAGTGAATAAAATGAATAAATACCACAAGGCAAAGCTGATAGATCTATCTAGCAACAGGGTTTTCATCACAGTGTAGCTTCATTTCTTTTACTAATTTGGAAGATTTTGAAAATAGATTCACAAATAATACAGCTGATTCCAGTGGGCAATCACTCTCTCGGTATAGAACTTCTTCCTAAGATCCAGTCTAAACCTGCCCTGGCGCAGCCTGAGACTGTGTCCTCTTGTTCTGGTACTGGCTGCCTGGGAGAAGAGACCAACCTCTGCCTGGCTACAACCTCCCTTCAGGTAGTTGTAGAGAGCAATAAGGTCACCCCTGAGTCTCCTCTTCTCCAGGCTAAGCAACCCCAGCTCCCTCAGCCTCTCCAGGATGTGGCATTTTGAGCAAGCTGAGTGCTGAGCAGTCCCTACCAAGCAACACAAAGAGGCACTCTCTTAATTTCAAATTTAGTTAAGTTCATAGCTTATAGAGAGCTAGGAGCTTTTACACTGATATTTTCTTTGCCCACTGTTACCTACATACTTGTACTGGCTTAATGACAAGTTGATTAAATCAAAAGATTTATATCATAGAATCACAGCATTGTTTGGGTTGGAAGGGACCTCAAAGATCATGTAGTTCCAACCCCTCTCCCATGGGCAGGGACCCCTCACACTAGATCAGGTTGCTCAGAGCTACATCCAGCCTGGTCTTAAAAACCTCCAGGGATGAGGCTTCCACCACCTCCCTGGGCAGCCTGTGCCAGTGTCTCACCACCCTCATGGGGAAGAACTTCTTCCTAACATCCAATCTTAAGCTACCAATTTCTAGTTTTATCCCATTCCCCCTAGTCCCATCACTACCTGACACCCTAACAACTCCCCAGCTTTCTCATAGTGTCTGCTCAGAGCCTTTTCTTCTTCAGACTGAACAGCCCCAATTCTCTCAGTCTGTCCTCATAGCAGAGGTGCTCCAGCCCTCTAATCATCCTCATGGCCCTTCTTTGGACACATTCCAGCACCTCCAGATCCTTCCTGTAACAGGGTCTCCAGAACTGGACACAGTGCTCCAGGTGGGCTCTCACCAGAGCAGAGTAGAGAGGGAGAATCACCTCAACCTGCTGCCTATGCTTCTCTTGATGCGGCCCAGCATACAATTGGCTCTCTGGGAGCCAATATCAACTCTTAACAACTCTTGTACCAATTACTAATTACCATACTAATGATCTATCAGATGCAAATTATGTCTAGACCTACAGGGCACAATGGATAATATTTTAATCTGAGCATTAAAGTGCTGTGAGCATTGAACAGTTTTCAAGAGCTTTGAAGAGTCACAAACACTGTAGGATCCACTAAGTAGTTATGATTCACAGAATCCATGAGTCATGATTAATTTAATTAAAAACAATCAACTGCTTGGATTACTGCACACATTAAACTTGTAATCTTAAAAGAAGGAAAACATTGATGTTCAGGACACATCTACTTTAGAAAACCTCTTTCCCATGGAATACAAACTTTCAGACAGATCTCTTCTCATTTCATAAGACAAAACTGTAGGCCTGAGCAAACAGAATCATAGAATCAACCAGGTTGGAAAAGACCTCAGAGATCATCAAGTCCAACCTATTACCTAATACCTAACACTTCAGTGTGGCCAGCAGAAGCAGGGAAGTCATTGTGTCCCTATACTCTGCACTGGTTAGGCCACACCTTGAGTACTGTGTCCAGTTCTGGGACCCTAAGTTTAAGAAGGACATTGAGACACTTGAACATGTCCAGAGAAGGGCAACGAGGCTGGGGAGAGGCCTTGAGCACAAGCCCTACAAGGAGAGGCTGAGGTCTCTGGGGTTCGCTTAGCCTGGAGAAGAGGAGGCTCAGGGGGACCTCATTGCTCTCTACAACTACCTGAAGGGTGGTTGTAGCCAGGAGGGGGTTGGTCTCTTCTCCCAGGCAGCCAGAACAAGAGGACACAGTCTCAAGCTGCACCAGGGGAGGTTTAGGCTGGAGGTGAGGAGAAAGTTCTTCACTGCAAGAGTCATTCACCATTGGAATGGGCTGCCCAGGGAGGTGGTGGAGTCACTGTCCCTGAATGTGTTCATGAGGGCATTAGACATGGCACTCGGTGCCATGGTCTAGTCATGAGGTCTGTGGTGACAGGTTGGACTTGATGATCTTTGATGTCTCTTCCAACCTTGGTGATACTGTGATACTGTAAGTGCCACATCCAATCCCTTTTTGAACACCTCCAGAGATGCTGACTCCACCACCTCCCTGGGCAGCACATTCCACTGGCCAATTACTCTTTCCATGAAGAACTTTCTCTGTCAATGTACTTTTTCTGCTTGCAATATCTCTACAATGAATAAAAAAAAATCATGATTAAATTAGGTATAGAAGTATGTTCCCTGAAATGTAATTCCTGGGATAGCACAAGCCCTGACAACAGACACAAAGTTTGACTCTTGAGCTTTAGCTCAGTCCTGGTCAAAATTGTGAGATTAATTTGTTGGATTAAGAAGTATCAGTAACACAACCACTTTAAAGCTACCAAGGTGCTCACTCTAGTACTGCAAAAACTGCAACAGAGAACAATTCTATGATAATTAATATTTTCAGCTACCTGTCAATTAATAAAATCAGTACCAGCTTCAGATAATTCAACCTAATGTTCTTTAAAAGGCAATCTTAATACAGGTTCTATTAAAAACATTATTTTCATTGTAAATGTTGCTTGAACACATTCTCTTCCTTAAAAAGGAAACCCTGGAGTATATAAGAAATTTGTGTTACACCAGTTACACTTAGGAAAGAAATACAAATTGTGATGGTTAAATTCCAACTCACCTCCAGTTAGGTGTATACTTTGAGTCTCCCACATATGGAAATAGTAAGGGAAACAGTTATTTTGACAGGGAGTATCTTAATAGTTTTCTCTGTGAAATGGTCTGATATTTCAAGGCAAACTGAACTAATTCCTATGTATACTTTGTACTGGGTTTAATTACAAAGCCATTTATAGTTAAAATTGCATTTGTTTTAAGAAAGCTCAAACTACCTTCAATCGAATCTAAAATAATGGATATTAACAACATACAGACATATTAAATATTGGCTCTATCAAATTCTACCACAAAGCTTTAAGTTTATCTCTTTTGTTCTTGGTAGAAACCTGAGAGAGCCGACTGACTGCTGTCTCAAAACAATGTGTTGCATACCTGGTGTGAAGAGACAAGGTGATGGCTTTAATAGCTCTAGGGAAGAGTTGCTGGCCTGGCAGAATGACTTAACGATGAAGAGAATTTCTGAGAGGCAGGAATTCCCTCTTTCCTTATTTTAAAACAATGGCAACAGCGCCACCGAAAGGCCAATCGCAGACATTGCGCAGGCGCACTCACTGCTGTGCACACCTGAACACACACCTCTCTGCGATTCAGAGTGATTGCCTCCCCCAAAAGGGTACAAAAGGACCACAATTTCCAGGGTCCACCTGTTGCACCTACCACAGAAGACACTGCAGGGCACATCTGCCTTGGACTATGCCTGTGAAAATGCCACTGGATCCAAGTAGTGATATCTTTCCTAACTCATCTTCTTCTGTTTTTTCTCTCCTTTGTCTTCCCATTTTCCCTCTGCTCCAGTCCAACCAAGCATCCTTAAGCAACAAGTGACCAAGAGTTTCCATTAGATCTAACAAAACCAACTCATGAGCCACTTGGTGTTAGTTCCCTTTAATTTACTCCAAGGGAACTTTTGAAACTCATCATGACCACCCCTCATGCCCAGGGTTGGCTCAGGACACCAGGTCATGACAAAACCACAGGAGAAAAGTTTGTATCTTCTTTGTACAGCTTCACAACTAATCTCCAGCTGTAGTAATCACCATACTCGACCAGCACCTGCTACTTAACATCTCACATTGGTGCCCATTTGTAAGTAATGAGCAGTTTCACTGCAGTGGGGCAAGAAGCAGCTGGTTAATTCAAAGTGCTTGCAGGGGGCAGGAAGCCAATTACAGCAGTACACCTTGGGATGGAGCTGCACACCCAGCACACCTCCTCGCCTTGCAATGGAAAAGTGGGATTCCTGGGAAGTGAAGGGAGGGAGAAGGTTTCTTACTCATTTTCACAAAGCTTTCTCCCCCTGTCATGTGAGCAGCATGTGCTTACAACTTTGCCATATGAATATTTGCTTGTATGGCTCCAAGTACCTGATGGCCATTCTGCCTCGTCTCCCGACTGGCGGCTTCTTGTTGCTGAAATCATGGTCATGAGCTGGCATCATTCTAAGAATTTTTTCAGTCACAATTATTAAAATATGGACTGGTTCATCTTACCAAAAAATGAAAACTCCTAAAAAGAACCTGCCTGTTTATGAAACACCTGAAAACTGATGGCTTTACACTGTCAAATTCTAATACAGTTTTGATTAAGAGGACAATGGCATCGCTGTAAGCTCTTCCTTTCCCTTTCTTCCCACCTCTCCCTACAAATGACAAACTGATCACCGTTCATAAGCCTCAGCCTCACTAGCTCTTAACTTCAGTTCTAGACCTGACACAGAGAAGCATTCCCAGATGTCTTCATTGCACACCCCAAAGGATGCAATGCAGCGTGATCTTGACATCATTTTCAACAGTTTGAACTGCAGAAAAGAAGATAAAAATCTCAAATTGTCTTCTCAACCTACTGTGACCCTGTCTGAGACTAAGGCATTGTGCTATGCAGATACAGGCATTTCTGCCTGATTTAGCAGAAGGCACAATATCAGCCGGCCCAAGCCACAAGGCCTTTGCCCCCTCCTTAGCAGCACAGAAAGAGCCTCAAAACTTCCCAAGTGCTTTCTACAAACAATCACAATAGCTAAGGTCACAACTGTGCTGGATAACAAGAAATCAGACTCAATAAAGAGTTGCCCAGCAGTCATAACCTGTCTTCCTGTGCTCTTCCCAATAACTCTTCCATGTGGCACAGGTTATCCTTGTTGCTCTTTTTGCTGTTACTATTACTCCCAGTGCTACATTACCCCAGCCCAGTCTCAATACATACCTAACTAAAGGCAGAATAATTATCTTCAGCTTATGCTGAGCTTTAAATAATCATGGACCTATTTCAGACCTAAAGAGATTGCAAAGTTTTCTATTCTTGGCAGTTTTGCTACTCGATTGTAAGAAAAATAGTATGCAGAAGAATTACTCTGTCTATACAACCCTAGACAATTGGAACTACAGCAACACTAGCTTTTCAGAAAAGAGGTTTGTTTTATGACAAATGCAAAAAAAAAACCCCACCAAACAAACAAAAAACCCCAACAAATTCACTACCATGTCACATATGAAAGACTTAGGCAGTCTGCCCTGTTCTACTGCTTCGCTAATACATCCTGCACAAAGTAAAGCAGATTATTCAAATGCCAGTCACTGGCATGGCCATGGCAGAGGAGGGACAATTTTTGCAAGCAGTGTACTTGGATTCACTTGAATTTAAAGAAAATCAAGCACCATGTATTTTTCAAATGGAAATAACAGAGGTATTACAAATCAAATCTATATCCAACACACATACTCACATGAACAGTTGGGCAAAACAGACAGGCACCTCACTTGCATTCCTATTTTACAGCCACTAGTGTCTGGAAAGTTGTAAAAGAAAGTCAGTTTTCTCTGCACTTTTGTGGTTTTGGAGGCAGCCTGGAGAAGAAGGGAGGTGGCAGAGTCACCATCCCTGGAGGTGTTCAAAAAAGCATTGGACATGGCACTTGAAGCCATGGTTTAGTTAGTCATGAGGTGTTGGGTGATAGGTTGGACTTGATGATCTCTGAGGTCTTTTCCAACCTTGTTGATTCTATGATTCTGAGAAATAACAAATACTAAAAACATAAAACAAAACCTTAGAGAACTCCTGAGGCCCACTGGTGAGCAGATTCTGCTCTGTTGAGCTTGCCAAACCTAGACATACTTACATGTGTGCACAGAGTCAGTTATGGAAAGCCTAACTTGGAAGTCAAAAGCAAAATTACTTTATTCTCATGAGTATCAAACCCTGACACCCAGAGGATTCCCCATTTTTCAGGCAACTAGTATTGAGCTCAGAAAGAGAAAACAGCCACTTCATCAGAATGGCACACCTAACCAAATTACATGTACCATTTTTAACTCAGCTCTGGCAATAGACAACTTGCTAGCACAACTCCTCCTACATTGCAAGATCAATACTGCAGTGCTCTCCAGATTTAACATGTTCACAACTGACCCACAACAAAGTGTCAATACACAAAGCTGTCAGCTGAGTGTTTGTGGCTGCATCCTTAGCCACTAGGTCCTTCTCATTTCTTCACTGGGAACACTGCCTTCCAGTAACAATACAGGACATTCAAACTTCACTTCATCTCCACTTTCACAAAGTCAATCAATTTCCTGAATGAAAGGTAAGTTCACAATGCAACAAAAAGTGTTTTACATTTACAGACAGCAAACAACTCCAGAAGGTCCCATAGGGCTTCATGAACTTTGCATATCACATGAAGCCTCACCTCGAGCACTGTGTGCAGTTCTGGGCTCAGCACTTCAAGAAAGATCTTGAGGTGCTGGAGTGGGTCCAGAGGAGAGTGAGAGAATGGAGAAGGGACTGGAGAGAAAATCTGATGAGGAGAGGCTGAGGGAGCTGGGGTTGATTAGCCTGGAGAAGAGGTGACTCAGGGAGAACCTTGTCACACTTCACAACTACCTGAAGGGAAGTTGTAGTCATGTGAGGGTCAGGCTCTTCTCCCAGGCAACTTGTGAAAAGGCGAGAGGGCATGGCCTGAAGCTACACCAGGGGAGGTTTAGGCTGGATACTAGGAAGCAATTCCTCATGGAAAGCCTGATTAGACACTGGAATAAACTGCCCAGTGAGGTGCTAGAGTCACCATCCCTGGAGATGTCCAAGGAAAGATCAGATGTGTCACGTGGTGACATGGCCTGGTCCATGTGGTGGTGTTAGGTCATAGGCTGGACTCCATGATCTCAAAGGTCTATTCCAGCCTCAATAATTCCGTGATTCTGTGTTACTGAGAAAGTGAGCCTACTACAGCAGACACACACTAAAAAACCAAACCAACCAACCAAAACAAACAAACCCAAAACATCAAATCAAACCAAACCAAACACCACAAACTCTCATAACCCAAGAAAAAACACAAAGATGCTGATGTTAGCACACAAGACTGCCCAAAACTGGCAAAAATAAATACTGCACAAGGCCCATTCCACATCACAAACTTTATTCTTCTTCACATTTAAAATTAAAAACTATCTCAAATGTTCCAAGTTCCTACTATTTGCCTTCTGCCTTTTTTTTTTAAAGCCATTAGAGTGCATTTGGGTCATGTTCTGAAGCTTTGATATTAGATGTATTATTTAAATGAAAGCTGCAATTTAAGCAAAAAATGATAGATGCCAGAAACATGAATTAAAGAGGGGGGGGGAAATAAAAATACCTCAAGTCCCTGACAGCTCTGGCAATAATTACTACATGTAGAGCAGAAAATTAGTACATTTAAAACATATTTAATGTTGAAGTGGGAGTTTTATTTTATTGTTCTCCTTAGCAACCTAACAATCTAGCTCTTGGAGAACCAGCTGAGGGCTTGAACCTATCCTTGTAGAAGCAAGCTAAAATTTTGAGGCAGTTGAATAAGAACAGAAGCAGCCACTAAATCCACATCAATCCACATTCCAGATTTAGCTGAAATCGTCCTTGAAGCATCACATATCTAAGTGCCAGGTTCTACACAATGGCCACAACAACCCCATGCAGTGCTACAGGCTGGGGTCAGAGTGGTGGAGAGTGACCAGGCAGAAAGGGACCTGGGGGTACTGGTTGGCAGCTGGCTGAACATGAGCCTGCAGTGTGCCCAGGTGGCCAAGAAGGCCAATGGCATCCTGGCCTGCATTAGGAACAGTGTGGCCAGCAGGAGCAGGGAGGTCATTCTGCCCCTGTACTCAGCACTGGTTCGGCCACACCTTGAGTCCTGTGTCCAGTTCTGGGCCCCTCAGTTTAGGAAAGATGTTGAGATGCTGGAAGATGTCCAGAGAAGGGCAACAAAGCTGGGGAGGGGTTTGGAGCAAAAGCCCTATGAGCAGAGGCTAAGGGAGCTGGGGTTGCTTAGCCAGGAGAAGAGGAGGCTCAGGGGAGACCTTATTGCTCTCTACAACTACCTGAAGGGAGGTGGGGACTGGTCTCTTCTCCCAGGCAACCAGCACCAGAACAAGAGGACACAGTCTCAAGCAGTGCCAGGGGAGGTTTAGGCTGGATGTTAGGAAGAAGTTCTTCACAGAAAGAGAGATTTGCCATTGGAATGTGCTGCCCAGGGAGATGGTGGAGTCACCATCACTGGAGGTGTTTAGGAAGAGACTAGATGAGGCACTTGGTGCCATGGTTTAGTTGATTAGATGGTGTTGGATGATAGGTTGGACTCAATGATCTCAAAGGTCTTTTCCACCTGGTTAATTCTATTCTAGTCTATTCTATCATAGCTAATAGAATAATAAACATAAGTATATCACAGGTTTCTGTTGAATGGAAAACTGAAGGACTGGACTCAGCCTGAACAAGAGACATCACCTCATGTCAAAAACAATCAAATATGTAAAACAGTGGAATATGACCATATAACAGGAAAAGGAAATGAGGTATCAAAAAAAAATTGCAGTTTCTTTAATTATTATCTTTAAAAAACATGTAATATTTAACTTTTTAACTTCACTTTGGGAAAGCACAGATCACCACTGTAAGCAGTTTCAAATGGATTCTACCCTCCATCAGGAAAAATAAGTTCTGTAATAGAATTTATTTCATTAAACTTCCAGCAACTAAAAATCTCCCTGGGTTGTTTTAGTTTGCCTGGTTTGGGTATGTGTGTCTTTGATAAAGGAAGCTCTAATACAGTGAATTTATCATATGATTGCTATCATTTTTTTTCCCCTAAAAGAAAGCAGAAAGTGGAGCTCAGAGAGAAACAATGAGGAACAGATTTACTCTGCTATCAGCAAATAAAGGTGAAATGATATCAATAGAATGGTGAATTGAACTCATAACCCAGTGTATTTTACCTGCCTTCCATCTGGTAAGAGGAATTACATCATTCTGTGGAGAGGAATTATATAGAAGAGGACAGCTGGATATTTTTCAGATCCTATCTCATGTAAATCAGATCATCAATAAGTGCTTATTACTTACACACAGATCCTTACAATACTAAATAGCTTTTTTTAAGCTTGCATACTGTAAAGATTTTACCAGATAATCAGGGTATGTGTTTTTTATAACTAAAATAGCATTTCTTCTAAATCTTCAGAAGAATTAACAATATGACTACAAAATTAATAGCCTAATAATTAATTACAAATAAAATGAGCACAGTAATTACTTTTTCATTCCAGATTACCCCAGATCCGTGCATTTCAAACTTTTCAATTTATTCCTCTTACAAATACATCGAATATGCTATGAAATGCAATAATAAAACCGAGGGTTCCTCCACCATGTTTTAATGTCACATAGCAGTTCTTCACTGCAAAAGTCTTGAAACTCAGTTTTTACTGGTCTCCTACATGGGGTTTCACAGTATCACAGTATTGCCAAGGTTGGAAGAGACCTCGAAGATCATCGAGTCCAACCTGTCACCACAGACCCCACGACTAGACCGTGGCACCAAGTGCCACGTCCAATCCCCTCTTGAACACCTCCAGGGACGGTGACTCCACCACCTCCCCGGGCAGCACATTCCAATGGTGAATCACTCTCTCGGTGAAGAACTTTCTCCTCACCTTGAGCCTAAACTTCCCCTGGGCAGCTTGAGACTGTGTCCCCTTGTTCTGGTGCTGGGTGCTAGAAAGAAGAGACCAACCCCTTCCTGGCTACAACCGCCTTTCAGGTAGTTGTAGAGAGCAAGGCTAAACAACCCCAGCTCCCTCAGCCTCTCCTCATAGGGCTTGTGCTCAAGGCCTCTCCCCAGCCTTGTTGCCCTTCTCTGGACACGTTCAAGTGTCTCGATGTCCTTCTTAAACTGAGGGGCCCAGAACTGGACACAGGACTCAAGGTGTGGCCTAACCAGTGCAGAGTACAGGGGCACAATGACCTCCCTGCTCCTGCTGGCCACACCATTCCTAATGCAGGCCAGGATGCCGTTGGCCCTCTTGGCCACCTGGGCACACTGCTGGCTCATGTTCAGGCGGCTGTCGATCAGCACCCCCAGGTCCCTCTCTGTTTGGCAGCTCTCCAGCCACTCTGACCCCAGCCTGTAGCTCTGCATGGGGTTGTTGTGGCCAAAGTGCAGCACCCAGCATTTGGACAGTTCTTTCCTTACACACCACAGCAGACATTCTCAACATTTTAAAGTTTCCCATTTAGGTAAAATAATCATCATTATGCATTTTTACCTAGAAACTTAGATACACTAACATGATACCTAACCTGCTCATCATTCAGGGCTCAAAGATACACTCCTAATACCAACAGGGGAGGTTCAATAGCCTGAAATCTGCCACGGTGAAAAGTACTTCACAAGCGAGATTGATTTCCCTCTCCCAAAACTAACAGCAATAGCTGTTATTGGCAAGCACAGCACAATAAATGTTACAGGACATCCAGTAAAACCTGACAATTTTAAATATTTGCTGTGAAATCTTATTTCTACCAAGTATTTGTAACCCTGTAGCCTTTCTGGATGCTCACAACACCTCCAGATTGACACATATTTACAAGCGACAATGAAAGCTACAGGCACCCCCAGGTGAAAGCTTTCTCTTGGAACAGCCCAGACACACTGAAACCTCAAAGAATTACTTAATTACTCATTAATTAATTCTACATGTTCCCCATTTTGATTCTTTACATCCAGTAAAAGTTGCCTCTAATATCAAAATTTGAAATATGAATCCTCCCCTTCCCATATCGCCATCCCTGAAGGTTTTTAAGGCCAGGCTGGATGTGGCTCTTAGCAACCTGATCTAGTGTGAGGTGTCCCTGCCCACGGCAGGGGGGTTGGAGCTACATGATCCTGGGGATCCCCTCCAACCCTGGCAATTCTATGAGTCTATATTCCCTACATTTCCATAGGCCTATCTTTGAAAAGCTATATGAGTAAATAATCCTTGCATATGGATACACTGAAATCTGTGGACCTCTTAAAACTCCTGTAGACAAAATCCTACGAGGAAATAAATTATTCAGCTAGGATATAAAACATTACAGAAAATGAAACCAAATTAAGGCTATAAAAAATATTACAGAAATTTAAATCAAATTACAGATATAAAAATATTACAGAAAATCAAATTAAGGATATAAAAATTTTACAGCAAATCAAATTAAGGCTATCAAAAATTTACAGAAAATTAAATCAAATTAACTTGAAGCACCAGCTTTCACCAAAAATATGTTTTAAGTCAGTATGATTTTACTGTTATTGTCAATGGGACATTATTAAAATCAAAGGGGAAAAAAATAAATCATAAATCAAAGTATTTTTCTTTGGATCTCATTTTAGTGTTATGCAGTCTAGTTACCTTGAATAATCAAATCATTCTGATCAGTTTCCTCCTTATTAGATGAGTACTGTAGGACTTTGCCATCTGAAACTACTTACTTAAAGAAAGTGAATCATAGAATCACAGAATCAATAGGGTTGGAAAAGACCTCAAGGATCATCAAGTCCAACCTGTCACCCAAGATCTCATGACTACTAAACCATGGCACCAAGTGTCACAACCAACCCCTTCTTGAACACCTCCAGGGATGGTGACTCCACCACCTCCCTGGGCAGCACATTCCAATGGCTACCAACTCTCTCTGTGAAGAACTTTCTCCTCACCTCAAGCCTAAACTTCCCCTGGCACACCTTGAGACTGTGTCCTCTTTGCCTGGGAGAAGAGACCAACCCCCTCCTGGCTACAACCACCCTTTAGGTAGTTGTAGACAGCAATAAGGTCTTCCCTGAGCCTCCCCTGAGCCTCCTCAATCCCAGCTCCCTCAGCCTCTCCTCATAGGGCTTGTGCTCGAGGCCTCCCCAGCCTCGTTGTCCTTCTCTGGACATATTCAAGTGTCTCAATGTCCTTCTTAAACTGAGGGGCCCAGAACTGGACACAGAACTCAAGGTGTGGCCTAACCAATGCAGAGTACAGGGGCACAATTCCCTGCTCCTGCTGGCCACACTGTTCTTGACGCAGGCCAGGATGCCATCGGCCTTCTTGGCCACCTGGGCACACTGCTGGCTCATGTTCCGCCAGCTGTCAATCAGTACCGCCAGGTCCCTTTCCTTTGGCTGCTCTCCAGCCACTCCAAGTTTCGGCCCCCAGTGAAAGTACTTCTCTTTGGAAGTACATGTCATTAAAGAAACATTGTAAAATAGGATGTAAATGTAAAGCAGCTTAAAGCTGCTTTAGAGCACTAATTCAAATTTAAAATGCCCCTGTGCTTCATGCTATCCAAAAGCACAATTCAGAAGTCAACATACAGGAGAGATGGGCGTACTAGATAAACTTAAACATACATAAATGTTAAGAAAAATAAGATGATCCTCTATACAAACACAAATAACTAGCTGTTCTTAGGCTAGGGAGGGACAAAGCATTGCAAAGTTACCTTCATTTCCTAAAAAGCTCTGCTTCCAAGATGCGGTGGTTACTGCACATGACAGGTATAAAAGCATCAGAGGGAAGAAGGAAGAGATGGAGGGAGGGAACGAGATAACATACAACCCAGCAGCTACAACTTTCTAATCAATAGGATTCTTGACAGGAATATAAATCTAACTTACAAACTGAATAGAGAGAGTCTGGAATTTTCACAGAAATCCTTATTTTTAAAAAAATCTCAGGGTTAGAGGTTTGCTGCTGAGCTTGCCTAACAGTCTGTCTAATGAGCAGTACAACAAAGAAGTTATCCAGAGCTGTAGAGAACAGCATTTACACTTTGAATCAAGTTCCAGATGACTTATGTAGAATATGATAAAGCAACAAATAGAAGTAAAGCAGTTCAAGAGGGACAGGGAACTGCTGGAGAAAGTCCATCAGTGGGCCACAAGGATATTAGGGGAATGGAGTATCCCTCTGAGGAAGAGAGGCTAAGAGACCTGGGGCTCTTTAGATTGGAAAAGAGGGGGCCTTATCAATATGCCCAGGGAGGTGGTGGAGTCACCATCACTGAGGATGTTTATGAGAGGACTGGATGAGGCACTTGGTGCCATGGTCTAGTTGATTAGATGGTGTTGGATGATAGGTTGGACTTGATGATCTTCAAGGTCTTTTCCAAGCTGGTTATTCTATTCTATTCTATTCTATTCTATTCTATTCTATTCCATTCCATTCTATTCTATTCCTTATCAATATCTAAAGGGTGTAGGTCATGAGGATAGGTGTGTGCTCTTTTCAACAGTGACCAGTGATAGAACAAGGGGCCTCTGCAGTCCTCTCATCTGTATTTAATGATACAGGGAAATGTCTCAAACACGAAAGGTCTATAAATCTAATCACCTTAGATTCTGCTCAAGATATGCAACAAATGCACTGAATATAATTACCAATTTTGCAGATAAGTTTTACTTACAATAATTAAAAGAAATCCTAAAAGAAGGAAGACAACTACAGGATATTTTTTTAATGTGTAGCATCTGCACTACAGCACAGTGTGAGTAACATCACAAATATTACTAAACAGAAGACTAATAAATATTGACACTTCCTAAGAAATGGAGGGAATATAAGATTCATCACCAAAACATTGTCAGGTCAGTCACAAAATCCAGAAACAAAAGCAGAACAAAAGAAAGGAAAAAGTGACAATACTCTGGGCATGAACTGCAGTAAGACTGAGCCAGATTAATTGTACTCACAGTTGACATTGGTCTCCTTTGATTCCCTTAGTCGTGCAGAAACATTTTCCTGTTTGCATGTGACAAATATTTGCATGTCCACTGCACGTGCAAGCTACAAAATCAGAAAGGAAGAGTGAGATTTCTGCACCCCTGTTTTCCTTTATAACTAAAGGAGTATTCATGGATATTAATACTTCACCCTAAGCACATTTACTATAAGATGTATTAACAAAAAAACGAAATAAAAAGTTACTTCAGTCATAAGCTTCTTTGAAGAACACTTTCTAGCACATCATTTAGTTTATTTTCTTCAGAGTTAAGAACTATCCATGTGCCATTAGAAGCTCTCCTCCACACCTTAAATTACAGCAGTTTGAGAATAATCATTAAGTCTACCGTTTTAATGCACAATACAGAAAATTATTAGCAATACATCTTTTGTATACAAGGTGAATTCCTGATCAATGGCAAAAGCAATGACTAAATTCCATTAGTTTCAGATTCCTAATTAAAGAAAGTATTGGTAAAATGGTAAAATGTCTGATGTAATTGGAACTCTTGCTTTTGAACAAGAGAGAAAGCTGTGAAACTGCTCCAACAAAGGCTGAGTTAATGCTACAATTATGGTCCACAACTGACATTTGAAATGGAGAATCACAGAAAAAATGTCATCACTCCACTTCTTTTCAAATTCAGTGGTTAAAGTAAATCTCTCCACAATGGTCTGCTGCCACTTTTGCTGCCTGATTGATTCCTACCTGAACACAAGCCTTCCTGCTCCTAAACCTTGAGCTTTCTTTGTTGTTTTTCCTTCCCATGTTTTTATGAGTGGCTATCCTGTTTAGGCAGTTCTCCCTCTTTTCCAACCAAGCACACAAAACTTAATAACCTCCTCCTGATAAATGTGTCAATAGTTTGCCACACCATAGTGGAATAATTACCTGCTAAAGGTCACACTGTGTTTAAAGTCTTTTTTTAATACAAAGTAACTTTGACCCTACCTTGACAATCATATTAGGCTTTCACTGAAGTTTTAATTATGACTAAGATAAAAGATTTAAAATTTGGGCTCCCACTTGGGAACAGATATGATACTAAGTGGTGACCTGTATATAACAGAAGTTTATTATCCATTGTATAATCCTAATATTGCATTTCTATCAGAGGGATTGTGTTTTAATTTGACTGATAAGAAATAACACACAATGCAGAGTCCCATACCACACACACTCTAACCTCTCTGCCCCAGCCTGAGACAAAGAGGGGAAAAGTTAATATAATAGCCAGGTTAGAACCACAATTAAACATAAGGTATCTTTCAGTGTCAGGAATTCTATGGTTTTTCAGCCTTTAGTGCTTGTTATATAGCCAGCTGAAGATCAAGAAGCAATTGTTACTAAATAGTAGTATCACAGCATGATAGTATCATAGTATCAGTCAGGGTTGGAAGGGACCACAAGGATCATCTAGTTCCAAAACGCCCTGCCATGGGCAGGGACACCCCACACTAGATCAGGCTGGCCAGAGCCTCATCCAGCCTGGTCTTAAATACCTTCAGGGATGGGGCCCCAACCACCTCCCTGGACAATCCATTCCAGGGCTTCACCAATACAATACAATACACCAGGTTGGAAGAGACCTTCAAGATCATCGCATCCAACCTATCAACCAATCCAACCCACCTAAATACAATACAATACAATACAACACAATACAATACAATACATACAAAACAACCCACCTAAACAACTAAAAAACTAAACTGTGGCACCAAGCACCCCATCAAGCCTCTTCTTGAACACCTCCAACGAAGGTGACTCAACCACCTCCACGGGCAGCCGATTCCAGTGGGCAATCACTCTCTTGGTATAGAACACCACTCTCATGGTGAAGAACCTCCTCCTCACGTCCAGCCTGAATCTCCCCACCTCCAGCTTCATCCCATTCCCCCTAGTCCTATCACTACCTGATAGCCTGAGAAGTCCCTCCCCAGCCTTCTTGTAGGCCCCCTTCAGATACTGGAAGGCCACAATGAGGGTCACCTCGGAGCCTTCTCTTCTCCAGACTGAACAGCCCCAACTCCCTCGGTCTGTCCTCATAGGAGAGGTGCTCCAGCCCTCTGATCATCCTTGTGGCCCTTCTCTGAACACGTTCCAGCATGTCCATATCCCTCTTGTAATAGGGGCTCCAGAACTGGATGCTACTAGAGATTCAAACTGTCTGTATGCAGTGGTGTGTGATATTTTTTTACTCCCTTTCACAATACAGCTTGTTAGAACATTTTTGGAAAAGACCTACAGTTACCACAGGGCTAAATGCTGCAATTTTGCTATGAACTTAACACTCTACAGTAAATGTTCATAGAAGTGCTACTAGCAGATAATCACTTATGTTTTCCTTCAAGCATTCATGTTCTCCCCTCCACATTTATGGAATAATTATTTAGGTGCTTCAAGCTGGAAAAGCCTCTGCTCAAAAGTTAATTTCCATTGTGTCTATCTTTGCTATACTGTCAGTGAAAACCAAAGGAATATATTCTTAACAGCTTGTTCCACTTACAGTTAATTAGCCACTCTTATGAGTGATGAACCATTACATGAGAGCACAAAAGTTATCAAGGAGCTAAGATGCTGAATTCCAAACCACATTCCAAAAGCTGTCGATACATTGACAAAAAAGCTATTGCCAACCACCCTTAATTAACTACTCCTAGAGTTATTACTCACTTAATAGGAAGCAGATCACAAACATGAAAGTGGAACTTCCTTGACATGGCCGTTACTGAGTAAAAGTATTTAAACACCAAATAGCCTTTGGACACTAAGAAACCTGCGGGTGGGATGGGGGGGTGGGGGGAAGGTAAAATGGATTATACAGTAAAAGTAACAGATACTGCCATATGGGGATTTGTGGAAGGGCAAAACTGTTTCCTCAGGCAGCTCAGACATGACTTGTATACTCAGTCCATGGAAGTTTTCAGCACCACATATCCCCAGGGACATCTAAATCAAATCAGTACCTAGATGGTGCTCTTCAGTGTATTATGTGCTCACTCACACAGCACTCCACCAGCCAGACATCTGCTGTTTAAGCTGCATCATATTTTAGTCTCTGCCCTCTTTGGAGTTTCCCAAGTTCATAATGGAGAACAGTTAAATAACAAACATTTTGACCTTTGTGCATTCATAGTTCACACAAATAAAGGATACATTCATTATTTAGTCTTCCTCACCAAAAGCATCAGCAGTGGCTGCTCTACCTCTCACCTGTATTTTCATGACACATATGAAGCTTCTACAGTACTGAGATGGGCATGGTTAAAAAGGAGAATAAAGTAGAAGTTGAGAGGACTGAGACTTGTATTCATTCTGGATTATTCATCAGTGGTAAAGCCAATTCTGACAAGGCCAGCTGCTAATTTTCTTCTACTAAAAGATTAAGGGAAATGAGTCTCATTGATCAGGTCTCTAGTAACTTAACTGTTGCCTGGATTATACCTTGGAAAAGGGCATCAGAAGCTAGTCACTTTTCATATTATTTTCAAAATCTCATCAAAACAAATTCTATTTAACAGCAGTGAATACACATTTTAATTACTCTCAGACTTCCAAGTCTGTGATGAAAAATGGATTCCTACCAATCTGCGAACATCTTATGTGGTTAGTAACTCAAAAAACCAAAATACATATAAGCCAGTGCTGCTCTTACTGAAGCAAATTGAATATATGTTATCAACCAAACACAAGAGGAGAAGCAGGATGACACAGCATTGTGGTACATTCAGTGGAAAGAGATTTAGATGTCATTACCTTTCTACCTCACTGCAGGTTTTTTCCATTGGCCTCCTTTGGAATAACATAAAAAGAAATTATGAGCTTTGCATACCAAGTACCTTCGCTAATGAATAAACTGCAACCTGAAGCTACATTTTATTTCAAAAGGAAAAGAAGATTTACATTCTTCTGTTATCCCAAGATCTCCATAATTCTCTTTCCATATTTTATTTAATATTTTCTACTTGCTTTTCTCTGCTTAACTATTCTCAGTGAACCGTTTCTCTTCTATTAGTATCTCTAAGTCAACTAGCTGCAGTAGTACCTTTCACAGTCTAACGCTAATAGAAATAGGCCAGACCTTAGATCAGTTTTTAAAGTCTGTATTGTGCCAATCATTCTCAGGTGGTGGAAGAGATATAACTCCTATTTTCCTTTTGGTTTTGTTTGTTTGCTTGTTTTGTGAGGTCTCACCCCCCTCCTCTCCACCTTCGTGCATTCATTTTCAAGGGTTAAGTTCCAGCAGTAGCAGCTGCAGCTAGAACCTGTGTTAAGTAATAGTTTTTTTTTAGCTCATTCAAAAGACAGACAGTTACCACCTTTAATGTTGATCTACAGAAATGGACAGCGTGATTTTTCTTTGTAAGAATTCCTTTAAGCTTAAGGAGAAGAAAAGAAAAATTAAGAGTCAAAATTAAAGGTTTAATAGTTTGAGTAGAACCACATGGTGGCAAGCAAAGAATTCTGTCTGAAAATTCCAAGCTTAGACTACTTACTGCTTGATGGTGGGAGGATCACATCAGCACTTTTGGTGCCTGTCTGCCCCACCTTATTTACTGTATCTGAGACATTGTCAAGGAAAATTTCCAATATCTCATTTTTGTTCTTTAGTGTTCTCCAGTAGCATCAGATTTTCTGTGGCTGTGTAAGAAACTAGCTAAGTTGTCCCACTGAGCTTCTCAGCCAATTAGGACAGTTTCAGCTTCTGCCACACTCAAGCATTTTACCAAGTTTCAGCACCATTTAACTGATTTTCTTTCTACCATTAGTTCCCACGTCCTTCGGTGCAGAATTTTTGACAGCCACTACTCTTTCACACAAACACTTAGGCACTTTGCACTGCCACATCTCACAAGTGATAGGTTGACATCAATACACTCTTGATTATGCTTTAAATTACATCCAGTTCTTGACATTAATTATTTTACTTGGGACTCTGGCAGTAGTCTTAAAATTAGAAGATGAAGCACATCTACACAGATTTGCTGCCCTAATTAAATTAAATAAAAAGATAATCTGTATGTTTTCAGATAATGGAACCCTAATAAAAAGACAGAAACAAACAGAAAGAATCACAGAATCAAAGAACATTAGAGGTTGGAAGGGACCTCAAAAGATCATCAAGCCCAACCACCTCACCAGGGCAGAATCCCCTAGAGCAGGTAACACAGTAATGAATCCAGGCGAGTTTTGAATGTCTCCTGAGAAGGAGATTCCACAACCTCTCTGGGCAGCTTGTTCCAGTGTTTTGTTACCCTCACAGTGAAAATGTTTTCCCTTATGTTCATATAGAACCTCCCATGCTCCAGCTTGCCCTCAAAACCCCTTGTCCTATCATTGGGCATCTCTGAGAAGAGCCTGACTCTGTCCTCCTGACACTTGCCCTTCACATATTTATAAACATGAATGAGGTCACCTCTCAGTCTCCTCATCTCCAAGCTAAAGAGCCTCAGGTCCCCCAGCCTTTCCTCATAAGGGAGGTGATGTTCCACTCCATCATCTTTGTGGCTCTGCACTAGACTCTTTCAAGCAGATAACAAACCTATTTATGGAAAGATAACAAACCAGCAGGGAAAGGTTCTCTAAACCAGATATTTTGTGGTTTTGTTTCCTTCATTTAAAATGTATTCTTCCTAAAGAAATGTAATGTCAGCTTTGGACCTATCTTCAAAAAACTTCCACATCACCAGCAGAGAAAACCAGCCTCACCAATGCCATTAATACATTTTGCTGAGTACCACCACATGAACAATAGTACAAGGCTGTTAGAGAAGAGACATCATTATCTACAAGGTGCATCCAATTCAGACTCCACTACTGTACAACATATTCCAGCACTCATAGCAGCAGCATCCTCAAACACTTTCAGGAAGGTAGGATGACACTAATCTTCTCCTGAAACTTCCCTGACAATGTGGAGAACACCTTGAATTCCTGCTTTAGCTTTAGAGCAAGTTTAATATATATTCAGCCTTATCAAATTCTGTTCACATTCTCTACTTCCTCCAACTTTAAATACTCATATTCAGAATACAGAAATCAACCTTTGCAAAACAATTGGTTAAAATAAAATATATAGAATTTTTTCTCCCATATATATATAGTGTATATATATACACACACTAATATATACATGCACACACTAATATATACATGCACACACTAATATATACATGCACACACTAATCACACACAGTATCACACAGTATCACCAAGGTTGGAAGAGACCTCAAAGATCATTGAGTCCAACCTGTCACCACAGACCCCATGACTAGACCATGGCACCAAGTGCCACGTCCAATCCCCTCTTGAGCACCTCCATGGACAGTGACTCCATCACCTCCCTGGGCAGCCCATTCCAATGACGAACGACTCTCACAGTGAAGAACTTTCTCCTCACCTCAAGCCTAAACTTCCCCTGGTGCAGCTTGAGACTTTATCCTCTTGTTCTGGTGCTGGGTGCTAGAAAGAAGAGACCAACCCCTTCCTGGCTACAACCACTTGTAGAGAGCAATGAGGTCTCCCCTGAGCCTCCTCTTCTCCAGGCTAAACAATCCCAGCTCCCTCAGCCTCTCCTCACAGGGCTTGTGCTCAAGGCCTCTCCCCAGCCTTGTTGCACTTCTCTGGACACGTTCAAGTATCTCGATGTCCTTCCTAAACTGAAGAGCCCAGAACTGGACAGAGGACTCAAGGTGTGGCCTAACCAGTGCAGAGTACAGGGGCACAATGACTTCCCTGCTCCTGCTGGCCACACTATTCCTGATGCAGACCAGGATTCCATCGGCCTTCTTGGCCACCTGGGCACACTGCTGGCTCATATTTGCATGGCTGTCAACCAGCACCCCCAGGTTCCTCTCTGTTTGGGAGTTCTCCAGCCACTCTGACCCCAGCCTGTATCTCTGCCTGGAGTTGCTGTGGCCAAAGTGCAGCACCCAGCACTTGGATTTGTTGAATGCCATCATATTGGACTGTGCCTATCTGTCTGGTCGGTACTTATCATCTGAAATAATGACTTTAGAGCTTTAAAAACAGCAAAACCCCACCCCCACCCTGGGTTTAGGGAAACAGCAGCTCACGCTACTCTTTTTTACCACATGCAGATTCGAAGCGTTACGGACAGATTCTATGCAAACAATATAACCCAGCAGTGTGAAGCCAGGCTGCAAAATCACAACCCCATAGAATTTATTAAATAATAAACCCACAGCGTGATTGATTTCGAGCTGCTAGCTCAGCATATAAATGCTCTTGCTGATGCAGACAACAAAAGAATACCCATCACTATTTCCATGAAGTATGCATTTTAGACAATTGAATTTAAAAACACTTATTGCTTCGCGCCCCCATCTCCACCACGGAGCCTCCAGAGCAATTTTCCTTCTCAGCAAGTTAAAATACCATCTGTAGTGAGCTCTATGTTTGCTTACTTCAAAGATTACTAAACCAGCAGCTGCACATGGGTAATTCTTTTAAGTCACCTTGCTGATGTGTTTTTTTCTTTAAGGAAAGCTATGATGATGCTTTTAAATAGGGGCACTGCTCAGGTAATTTTGGTAACATGCAAGGCATAAGGTGCATCAAAACCCCACGCTGCATCATTCAGACAGGCTAAGTAAGAAACAGTAAGGATAAACACATTGTAATGCTCAGTTTCGCTGCAAATGTTCAGTTATGTGGTAATATGAGAACTGCCCTTCTGAGTCAATTTCCTACACTAGCAATACTGCAAAACTGCCTAGTCACTTGTTTTTCTAGAGACATATATTCATCCAGAAGCCCCCGACACTCAGCATTCAGCAATTAGTTTCACAGGAAATGCATCCCTTCAACCTTTGGGACAGGCAATGTAAAAAGCAAACAGATGTGCCCATCAGCACTGGAGCAATATCACTAATTGAGTAGCATTAAAATTAAGCTAAAGAACTTCTGTGATGCAATGGGTGACAAAAATAAGTGTACACAAGCAGAAAAAAAATATGGTATTAGGACTGCTGTACAATCAGGTCAAATGCAGCTGTCATTTTAATGTGATATAATTAACATTCAAAAAATATATCAGTCTTATCAGGCTAATCAACACAAATTGTTTTATTTTCATCCTTCATGATTTATATTTCTTTGGTGGCATTTTTTTTATACACTAGCAGCACACACACACAGAGAAAAGACAAGAACTGGATCGGAACAGAATTAAGCAGGTCGAAAAAGACCTTCTAGATCATGAAGTCCAACCTATCACCCAACACTATCTAATCAAATAAACTATGGCACTAAATGCCTCATCCAGTCTCTTGCTAAACACCTCCAGTGATGATGACTCCACCTCCCTGGGCAGAACATTCCAATGGCCAGTCTTTCCTTCTGTGATGAATTTCTTCCTAACATCCAGCCTAAACCTCCCCTCGCACAGCTTGAGACTGTGTCCTCTTGTTCTGTTGGTGGTTGCCTGGGAGAAAAGACCAACCCCCACCTGGCTACAAGCACCCTTCATTGACATTGATAAGCACTGTGAGACTGAGAAACAAAAGCTAAATGGAA
Organism: Colaptes auratus; assembly: GCA_015227895.2. Classification (NCBI taxonomy): domain Eukaryota; kingdom Metazoa; phylum Chordata; class Aves; order Piciformes; family Picidae; genus Colaptes; species Colaptes auratus. Next base: position 8,079,263 of record CM026886.1, read on the forward strand.
CAGACATTTGTTTAAGATATTGAATCTGAATATTCAGGAATTCTCCAACCATCCAAACCTTGTATTATGTATGTTTCATTTAAAGGAAAGCCAATATTCATAAGTAGTTAATCATTTTACCAGATCAATACTGGTTATTACTTTCTGTAAAAACAAGGGTGCCAAATCAACCTCAGAGCCATTTTTCCAACAGCTGTCTCAGACTGCAGTGCAGCATGCCCTCTGCTCTTCCTTGGCAAATTTTAGAGGGTAACCTGATGGGTACAGAAATGCTCTTGTACTTAGCTGCTTGCCATTCCAAAAGAGCAATTCACCCAAGCCTGAATGTGATTTTGTCTGGAATTTACAATCACAGCAAAAGACAGTTAGCTTCACTTGACCATGGCCTAGGCCTGCTGAGTACTTGCAAGGCAAGTCTTTTCCTGAAAAGCGACACTGTGGCACACGGTCAAACAACCTGGAAATTGCAGGTGAAGTTTCCTCAGCTTTTTTGCCTGATACATGCATTCCAGAAGCAGGATTTTATTCTTTAAGAAACCCAAATACATCTGGAAAAGAACAGACAGGTTGATTTTCAGGAAACAAAATATAGCTTGGTTACACCAACATGATCCTATGGTAACCTTCCCCATTTGAGGGCTTGGATTTATTCTAAAGCCACTTCTAAAGTGGCAGAGTAGCTCTGCAGCATTTGTATTTCATTATTTCTTCTGTTTGAACCATTCATCCTGAAAAACTAATTGATTTTGTTGTTTGTTTCTCTGTAATAAATACCTCTCAAGTGCTCATGCTAAATCTATCTTTAATCATCAGTAACTAACATCATAAAGACAGCCTGGAAAACCATAATTTAGTTTTATACAAGTAGATAATGAAAATGTAACACAGAAGATTAACATTGGAAGGCAGGAAAATTTGTCTTGGAATGAACTGAACAGAATCTTAAATAATTAACAAGAGCCTTGCTGTGCCTGAACCATTCATGTCAATAGTGAATTAGAGTACAGAATTTTTATAGCTTGCTCTTAGGATCACTCAGGAATCACATGCACAGTATTTTCTATCAAAACCCCATGCCAAACCAAAGTATTTCCATGAGAATTCATGCACTGCAGGAGCAGCAAATCCACGTGAAATGGAAACTTTTACACTTACTTTGAACATGAGACCCCAGCTGGAGTACTGCATCCAGTTCTGGAGCCCCTATTACAGGAAGGATCTGGATGTGCTGGAACGTGTCCAGAGAAGGACCACAAGGATGATTAGAGGGATGGAGCTCCTCTCCTATGAGGACAGACTGAGGGAGTTGGGGCTGTTCAGGCTGGAGAAGAGAAGACTCCAAGCAGACCTAATTGTGGCCTTCCAGTACCTTAAGGGGGCCTATGAGAAAGCTGGGGAGGGACTTTTTAGGGTGTCAGGTAGTGATAAGACTAGGGGGAATGGGACAAAACTAGAAATGGGTATATTCAGATTGAATGTAAGGAAGAAGTTCTTCCCCATGAGGGTGGTGAGACACTGGAACAGGTTGCCCAGGGAGGTCATAAAAGCCTCCTCCCTGGAGGTTTTTAAGGCCAGGCTGGATGTGGTTCAGAGCAACCTGCTCTAGTGTGAGGTGTCCCTGCCCTTGGCAGGGAGGTTGGAACTAGATGATGCTTGAGGTCCCTTCCCACCCTGACAATTCTATGATTCTATATAAAACAAACAAAAACATCCAGGTGAAAACATTATTAAGGACAATTTATTTGGATATTGTCTCCTTTGGGGATCTCCACTTATCTTTTAATTTTTAAACAGAATATAGATTACCAAGAAACAAGTAGCCTATAAGCTTTACAGTGGGTTAAACTGCAGGTTTTGTGAGTTCAAGCTGAAAACTCCACTCTATCTGATATATAGTACAGTTCTTCAAGCATGTCAGCATTTAAAGGGATATTTCCTTCACATGCCTACAAGATTAAAAATATCATTAATATACTCTTAGTTTTCTTGTTTATGAAGAGCCTTTTCACAAGAAAACATAAGGGGAAAATTAGAATTGCTTAAGAAAAGAAGTCATTTCATACCTGGAAGACAAACTTTGTCTAGGTTTAGTAAGAACTAAAACAGTGAGGTTTGTTGGGTTTAGGGGTTTGGGTTTTAAAGGCAAACTACCAACTGATGGATGTTGACTTTGCTGGAATGTGTCCAGAGAAGGGCAACAAAGCTGGGGAGGGGTTTAGAGCACAGCCCTATGAGGAGAGGCTGAGGGAGCTGGGGTTGCTTAGCCTGGAGAAGAGGAGGCTCAGGGGAGACCTTTTTGCTCTCTACAACTCCCTGGAGGGAGGTTGTAGCCAGGTGGGGGTTGGTCTCTTCTCCCAGGCAACCAGCACCAGAACAAGAGGACACAGTCTCAAGCTGGGCCAGGGGAGGTTTAGGCTGGATGTTAGGAAGAAGTTCTTCCCAGAAAGAGAGACTGGCCATTGGAATGTGCTACCCAGGGAGGTGATGGAGTCACCATCACTGCAGGTATTTAGGAGGAGACTGGATGGGGTGCTTGGTGCCATGGTTTAGTTGATTAGATAGTGTTGGGTGATAGGTTGGACTCGATGACCTCATAGGTCTCTTCCAACCTGGTTAATTCTATTCTATTCTGTTCTATCTCTGCATGTTTAATCTGAGATATGTTTAAGATTTCTCAAAGGTTTGGGGGTGGGGGTGGGTTAATTATATCTTTTTTAATTTTCTTGAAAAAGACAGCCATTTCCCTACTCTTTTCAAAATTTGGAACTTCCTTTCATCAAAAGACTGCAATTTTTTCTCCCTCTTCCTAAGGAGAATGGATAACTTCCTAAATTACTACTAAAAATAATAAAACAAAAAAAAAATCAAAGATTATTCTAAGGCAGTACAAAAAGCAAAACAATTTAAACCCACTCAGTAGCTATTCATAGCAGCTTTAAAAGCACAAAAAAAAAATTTCCAATCTAAGGTGAAAAACAGCTGAAATCAACAACTGGTGATTGGAACTATTTGTGTGCATTTGGTCATTCAGGGTAAAAGCCCAAAGAAGAGAAATGACTTACACAATTTATCAGACAAAAAAAAACCAACATCCAAAAAACAGAATCCTCCACAAAATGTGAAGTCAGGAAATCATTTCCCTGTGTTAGATATTAGGAAGTATAAAATATGACTGATTTTTAATGCATTCAACTGTGAGTGAAGTGGCTTTTCCTCCTTAAATCTCTACTGTAGTCTGCCATTGTTATGTATTGCGTTTACCATACGGGAAATTAAGGCAGAATCAACTGCAATCAAACAGAAATCCCATTACAACAGCTTTTGGAGAATTCCATTCTATCAGTTGGAAAATGAGTTGCATGATGCCTCAAAAGCTATTTTCTCAACAGCCTTTAGGGGGTTTCCAAGATCCCTTAGAGAGAGGGATAACCTCTCTCTTTCAATGCCAGATAAAACTTCTTGACTCTGCTGCCCCGGTGACATATTCATGGGTAGGGATAACGGTGGGGGTAAGAAGGGACCTCTGCAGATCATCTAGTCTAACTTCTTTGCTAAAGCAGTTTCACCTAGATTAGGTTGCACAGGAATGCACCCAGAAGGGTCTTGAAAGTCTCTGGAGAAGGAGACTCCACAACCTATCTGTGCTGCTTGTTCAAGTGCTCCATCACCCTCCAAGTAAAAATGTTTTTCTTTATATTCAGGTGGAACTTCTATTTATGCCTATCTCTGGCCATGACTGAAAAGAACTCTGGCCCCATCCTCTTGATATTCACCCTTAACATTATCTATAGGCACTGATCAGATCCTCTCTTGGTCTCCTCTTCTCTCAAATAAAGAGCCCCAGGTGTCTCAACCTTTCCTCATAAGAGATGCTCTGGTACCTTCAACATCTTTGCAGCCCCCATTGGCTCTCTCCAGTAGTTCCCTGGGGAGCCCAGAACTGGGCACAGTATTCCAGATGTGACCCCAATAGGGCAGAGTAGAGGGGGAGGAGAACCTCCTTCAACATGCTGGTCAGACTTCTTAATGCAGGAACATGCCGCTGGCTCACAGTTGACTTGCTGTCCACCAGGACTCCCAGTTCCATGTCTGTGGAGCTGCTTTCCAGCAGCTATATTGCTATAACAATTCCTCTACACAATGACCTCCCCAGCTAACACTGGGAGCTTCCGCCATACCTCTCTGATCTAAATGCAATCAGTGATATAATCTAAACTGATCACCACGTAATGAATTTTATATATATACATAAAATGACTTCCTTTAAGGATGTAAAATTGCAGCCAATGCTGGAAGATACCATGCCATGTGTTACACGTTAGACTGACCAGCTGTCAGGACACACACTGGTGGGATTTTGGTAAAGGACTAGAAAGTGATGCTGGAATTTCTGATTGACTAGAGATGTTTCTGCATTTATTATTTCTGCATTGGGGTGCTGATCAACAGCTGCCTGAACATGAGCCAGCAGTGTGCCCAGGTGGCCAAGAGGGCCAATGGCATCCTGGCCTGCATTAGGAATGGTGTGGCCAGCAGGAGCAGGGAAGTCATTGTGCCCCTGTACTCTGCTTTGATTAGGCCACACCTTGAGTCCTGTGTCCAGTTCTGGGCCCCTCAGTTCAAGAAGGACATCGAGACACTTGAACGTGTCCAGAGAAGGGCAACAAGGCTGGGGAGAGGCCTTGAGCACAAGCCCTGTGAGGAAAGGCAGAGGGAGCTGGGGTTGTTTAGCCTGCAGAAGAGGAGGCTCAGGGGCAACCTCATTGCCCTCTACAGCTACCTGAAGGGTGGTTTTAGCCAGGAAGGGGTTGGCCTCTTCTCTCTAGCACCAGCACCAGAACAAGGGGACACAATCTCAGCCTGCACCAGGGCAAGTTTAGGCTCAAGGTGAGGAGAAAGTTCTTCACTGTGAGAGTCATTCGCCATTGGAATGTGCTGCCCAGGGAGGTGGTGGAGTCACTGTCCCTGAATGTGTTCAAGAGGGGATTGGACGTGGCACTTGGTGCCATGGTCTAGTCATAAGGTCTGTGGTGACAGGTTGGACTCAATGATCTTTGAGGTCTCTTCCAACCTTGGTGATACTGTGATACTGTGAAACCATGAGAATAACAGGGAAGTTGTGAGTGGTTGCAGTAAGAGAGAATGAGATCTTCTCAGCACCTAGAAACATTTAGGGCAGGTTCAGAAATTACAAAGAGACAAAATGCCTACTTTTAAAATTTCTATTGTATTTTGGACAAGACGACTCTGGCTTTAGTCAAACACTTATTTGAAGATAAAATAAAAGTGATTTAAGAAAATTACATCTTCAGCTTAACACTGCCAGCCCTCAGAGGACTGCATCTTCTCAGCCTTAACACAGTAGCTACTTGAGCTCCTTCAAGACAAGGTAAATTGTTTATAAGAGGCTGACAAAAATCACTGCATTTCTGGACAGCTGAAAGTTTCTGAATCATGACCTGTCTATCTCCTCTGAGAAAATCTTTTGGAAACTGGTGGCTTCAGTTTCATTAGGAAGGTGAACAGACTGATACACAGCTCAGAGAGATGGCAAATACATTTTATAAATATTCCTTATTCCATAAAGCAAATTTATAGCACATAAAACTCAAAAACAAGAATACAGAGCCCCCAATTCATCATTGCCAAAAGCTGTGTCACACAATAAAATGCAGGAGAGCCTGATCACCAACATCAGTGAAAGCAATAGAATTGTCATTAATCCTTGGGAAAAGATAAAATAGGTACTGAGATAAATGAATGTAATATAAATCAAACTGCTGTATCTGTACAATATCTATAAAAGTAATAAGTACTGATAAGTAAAGGATGCCTGAACTCTTGGTTCTCACACCAAGATTCTGAATCAGCACAAAATGGCTGCTACTTAAACAGATTAAGATAGCACAAGTTGTTGCTACTCTTTTTTTTTTACTCTCAGGTAGTTTTGTGGCATAATAGACCTAAAAGAAGCGCAGATTAAGTTTACTTAAGATGCAATATTGATTGTACATTTGTAAAAGTTCAGAGAAGTTTGCTTTCTGTTATTTTCCTTTTTCAAAGTAACCTACCTCGCTCTCACTTCACTTGTGCTAGCATCAGCTTTGCTGGATGGTGAAGTTACCTTCACACAAAGCACATCAGTGTAGCAAAGAGGTTTAAGGAACAGAACTAGGTAAAACAGATTATTAAACATCACTACACATTGTGGTTGTACAGGGTGGAAAGAAAATTGTTACTCAAGGAAAAAATCAATCCTCAAAGGAATCAACAAGGAACTTCCTGGGGTTTTAATTACCTTTAAGAATATGAAAAAGAGCCTTAATGGTCAGGGACTGAAAAGACTGGGTTGAACTCAATTCCCTGTCTTCCAACTGGTGGTTGAAAGCCAACTATATCCTGGGCTGCATCAAAAGAAGCATGGCCAGGAAGTCAAGAGAGGTGATTCTCCCACTCCACTCATGTGAGACCTCACCTGCAGAGCCCCCATCAGAAGAAAGACATGGAACTGTCCAGAGGAGGGCCACAAAAGTGATCAGAGGGCTGGAGTTGGGACTGGTCAGCCAAGAAAATAGAATGCTGCAGGGAGAGCTTATAACAGCCTTTTAAGAGGGCATACAGGATGGCTGGAGAGGACTTTTTACAAAGGCATGTGGTGACAGGACAAGGGGCAACAGCTTCAAACTGGAAGAAGCTAGATTTAGATGAGGCATTAAGAAGAAATTCTTCACTATGAGGGTGGTGAGGCACTGGAACAGGATGCTCAGAGAAGCTGTTGAATCCTCAGCCTTGGAGTGTTCAACACCATGGTGGATGGGACCTTTTGCAACACAGTCTAGCAGAAGGAGGGATCCCTGATAATAGCAAGGGTGTTCAAACTAGGTGATCTTTGAGGTCCCTTCCAACTCAAACCATTCTGTGATTCTGTATTATGGTCAGAATAAACTAAACAAATAAATAAATAACCCAACATAGTGTGATTTGGTTGGGAGGGTATTCCAAGTCACCTCAGCCAGCTGAGTAAAACTGACTACAAGGATATTCCATGCCACAAAATGTCACACTCAGCAGTACAGATCTGGGGAGTGGGTAGTGGTCTGGGAGATAACCACCACTCAGAGACTAGGTGGGCATCAGTCTACTTCTAGGAATACAGCAAGTAACTGCCTTCACTTATTTTTTTCTCCTTTTCCTTCCCTTGTTACACTGTTTTTCATCTCAAACCATGAGTTTTGACACTTTTCTCTCCCTATTCTCCCTCCATCACACAGGAGAAGCAGAGGCAGGAAGCCTGCTTCGTTGCTGGCCAAGGTCAACCCTCCACACAGTCAGTGAGCAGTTCTCAGCAAACACCAACATCTCCAATGGCAATTCTAAGCTGATACTTGAACCAGCACTTTCTTACACTTACTGCTCATACAAGCAGATCACTCTTCAAGGAACACATACATCCTTATTTAATAGGTAGAATCAAATTTAGAGAATCAAGTGTTAGCTTAAAATGTGGTGTTTGAGATAAAAGTCTTCTGCATGCAATCAAGGAAAACCATAAAAAGATTAGAGATGCCAAACAGACATCCTGCCAAAACCCTATGAAATCCCAGTCACCCAAATGATCTCTCTGAAGGTTAATCACGAGGAATGCCACATTCAACATTCTCATTATTTTTTTCTTCCATGAAATTATAGATAACTAAACAGCCTGATAATGATACTGTCCTTGAAGTGTAACTCCAGGTCCTTCACTCAGGATTGTTCTAAGTGCCTTATGAAATCAAAGTAATACCTATAAAGATATACAGCAAATACCTAGAAAATTGTTCCTAGTACCAGTTGAGTTTTTACTTTACAATTAGTTATGCTAGAAATCATAGTTTGTAACACAAATCCAATCTACAACAAAGCAAAAAGAAATTATGTATATACATAACGATTGGTAGCACACTACAAAGTTTGCTTAGCACATTTTGCTTGGCAGTCAAAAAAAAACAAACAAGTGGAACAGTAATTTGCTAAAGATGTCATTTTCCAAGTTCCTCAGCTAACTTTTCTTATGGCAATCCACTTTTCTGCTTTAGCAGCACAGGACTTACTTGGAATGCAGTCTGATTAGAGTGAATTTAAGTTCATAACTAAGCTCAAGTGCAGGCATTTTATTCACTATCTTGAATGCTGCTCAATAAAGAGCATTCACTATAGGAAGGAAAGTAAATTTTCAAATCAGCTTGGGGGGAAAGGTCAACTTAAACAATAGAGTCCTTATCCTAACTATTCTAACAATTTCTCTGGGAAAAAAAAAAGAAACAAAAAACCCCACAAACATAAAACTTCTCTTGAAGGCCTTATTAGAATAGAATAGAATAGAATAGAATAGAATAGAATAGAATAGAATAGAATAGAATAGAATAGAATAGAATAGGAGTAGAATAGAATAGAATAGAATAGAATAGAATAGAATAGAATAGAATAGAATAGAATAGAATAGAATAGAATAGAATAGAATAGGACCAGAGCAGACCAGGTTGGAAAAGACCTTTGAGAACATCAAGTCCAACCTATCATCCAGCACCATCTAATCAACTAAACCATGGCACCAAGCACCCCATCCAGTCTCCTCCTAAACACCTGCAGTGATGGCGACTCCACCACCTCCCTGGGCAGCACATTCCAATGACCAATCTCTCTTTCTGGGAAGAACTTCTTCCTAACATCCAGCCTAAACCTCCCCTGGCACAGCTTGAGACTGTGTCCTCTTGTTCTGGTGCTGGTTGCCTGGGAGAAGAGACCAACCCCCACCTGGCTAGAACCTCCCTTCAGGGAGTTGTAGAGAGCAAAAAGGTCTCTCCTGAGCCTCTTCTTCTCGAGGCTAAGCAACCCCAGCTCCCTCAGCCTTTCCTCATAGGGCTGTGCTCCAAACCCCTCCCCAGCTTTGTTGCTCTTCTCTGGACACATTCCATCAGCTCAACATCTTTCCTAAACTGAGGGGCCCAAAACTGGACTCAGTGCTCAAGGTGTGGCCTAGCCAGTGCTGATGGCCACACTATTCCTGATACAGTCCAGGATGCCATTGGCCTTCTCAGCCACCTGGGCACACTGCTGGCTCATGTTCAGCCTACTATTAGAATACTATAATTGTTAGGGTTAGAAGGGACCTCAAGGATCATCTAGTTCCAACCCCCCTGCCATGGACAGGGACCCCTCACACTAGATCAAGTTGCTCCCTAGGAAGTCTGATCTTTATATTTCACATGCATTAAAAAGTCCTCTACCTACTACTAAAAACAAATTACAGCATTTTAGTTATTATCACTTTTATTCTATAATAAGGTGTTGTATAAGAATGAGCCATTGGTGTAATTTTGTCTATTCAACACACACACACAAAAGATAAACCATCCACCACCACTACTGCAATATGGCATTTCTTTCTCTTGCTAGTCTGAGCAGCAGATTCCCCAGAGAGGCTGTGGAGCCTGCCTCCCCCCTTGGAGCCAGTTGGAAGCCTTCTAGATATGGTCCCAGGTAACCAGCTCTGTGTGACTGTATTTCAGGAGGGGTTTGGACTGGATGATGTCCAGGAGACCCCTTCAACCTCAGACATTCAGTGATCTGAAAACAGTGTCATATACTGAAGCATCAAAGGCCAGACATCCCAAAACTTCAATTCTTCATATCCTGTTATTTTACAGAAACAGAGCATCTGTAATAGATTTGTGTAGTGGCTTTAGGCTCATTACACTTTGGTTCCACACACAAGTGTGGGAGGGAGGATAATGCCTATCTTTGAAAACCTTGCAAGAATCCTTCAGACTTATATTACCACTAAGCTCCTGTCTTGTCAAGTTTTTAAGAGTGGTTTACAAAGGACCTCTCCAATGCCTTCATATGAATTGGCTGGTTGAAGATCAGTGTGCAAAGTTGGAAGAGTGCCTCATAATACCTTGATCCAAGTAATTAATTTTTTTAAGAAGGTCATTTATGAGTTGATCTCAGTTGGTATGACCTTTTTTTTTCTCCCTAACTGTAACCTTTTATTTGGCTCCATTAACTACAATGTTCTATGATTCTGTATTTCCTTAGAAATATATGGGGGGGGGGGGAATCACACATCAGACAAAGTCTGGGAAGCTTTGTACAGTAATTACTTCTCTGCTTCAGTAAGATGTGCTTTATGCTGCTTCACCCACTTCTGTTTCATTCTATGCGTGAGGGGTCCCTGCCCATGGCAGGGGCGTTGGAACTAGATGGTCCTTGAAGTCCTTTCCAACCCTAACAATTTTATGATTCTATGTCCTTGCAAAGTGGAATTATGGCAGCTGGACAGGGAGGAGGCATGCTGCTGTCAGTGAGTGGCCTAGCTGCTCCATCAGTTTTGCCCTGACTTGCACCGTGAAAGGGCTGATCCAGTGCTTGGATTCCTCATACTGCAATGGGTTCAGATTTCCACATCCCCCCAACATTAACTTTGCCAGACCAGCTCAGTTGGAAACAAATGGAAACTGTATTTACAAGCAAAACTACTTGTCTTACTGTAGTTGCTTGCTACACTACAGCTATGCTTTCTCTGGGATGGAGCATGAAGCACTCCAGCACTAAGGCCTTTCAAAATCCAATGCTAATGCACTCTCTCATTTACATGATATGTTTCTAAGTTATCTACACCATTATTCTGAGGTCTGGTAACAAAGGCATTTTAGTGGGGCATTCAAGTTGTCTTTTCTTGGCTTTTTGCTAGAGGCTATTAGGATCTGGACAGTTGGACATACTGTTTTCTCCTGTTACTTTATGCTGTAGTGCAGTGTACATAACTCTGCAGTTCCTAGAATTTCTGTAAAACTTGTGTATTTCCCCGAGGTGCAGCACATGACAGAACAAGACTCAGAGCTTTTTTATTTCCAAAATCCATTACTAGTTAATGATACATTTTCTATTACTGAATTTTATTATTCTGGCCTTCAAAAAACCCAAAAAACTTAATTAAAATCTCTAGGAATATCTGTCCTCCAACTCTTAACCTGCAAGGCTTCCTAAGGTTCCATACATCTGCACAGCTCTACCTGCTCAGAGTCACATGCAGCTGAGCTGTGCATCTCTCGTCTAAGCCTCAGCACAACACAAACCTCCAGAGAGGTTGTGGAGTCTCCTTCTCTGGAGATTTTCAAAACCCACCTGGATGCATTCCAGACTACCATAGATGATCCTGCTTTTGACAGAGGGGGTTGGACTTGATCCCTGGAGGTCCCTTCTAATCCCTAATGTACTGTGATACTGTGATGTGCCTTACTCCGTTAAATCACTAGAGGATTTGATTCCTTAAATATTTCTGCCACTGGCTGACAGCATGGCACTTAGCACTCCAAGGGCTGCTCACACGTGTATTTATACTCCAGATGAGTCAGATAAAAGGGGTAAACAGAACTAGTCTAGATCTCAAACCCTATCCCTTGCTGAAGTGCTCTGTTCCTGTATGCTCAGGGTTCATCTCTGGCTTCTCTCCCATTTTCTTGCACATTGAACCAAGTCTTAAAAAGGATGCTGTGACTTTGATCACATTATTGCTTTACACTTTTCTTTGCCATGCAGGGGTTTTACCTCACAAATTCTAAGCACATGTACAGTGCTTAGACTTACTAATTTATTTGCTGTGTGTTATTTATTTCCAACAAAGAATGCAAATCATCTTGTGTAAGCAAGCATATATCACAATGTGAGGTAGCAAATTAATTTCATGTTACATTTTGGCTACCTCCTTCACATCACAGACATAATAACTACCTGGAATAATTTTAAATCAGTGTAAGAAGAGATAAGTGTAATAATTTACCATCAGAGAACTTTCTTTAACATAAAAGGCTTTGGCCTTTTATTACTGATTTTTGTACAGAAAGCAGCAATGAATCAAATATAAAAATAATTCAAACCAGGTATTTCTGCAGTGGAATGTCACCAAGAATGGTTCTGCACTTTGGCCACAACAACCCCATGCAGTGCTACAGACTGGGGTCAGAGTGGCTGGAGAGCAGCCAGGTAGAGAGGGACCTGGGGGTACTGGTTGATGGTAGGCTGAACATGAGCCTGCAGTGTGCCCAGGCAGCCCGCATACAGATGGATGAGTCTTAGCAGAAAAGACATATTGGTAGGGTTCTGCCAGAAAGTCAGTTGGCAGCATCAGAGAAAAGAGACACAAGAGAGGACTATGAGGGATGAAGGGGTTGGGGTTTTTTTTTCAGGTCTTCACAATTTCTTTTTCTTTGCCTGACTATCCCATACTATTTCCTATCTCATTTTCTAACTACTACAGTTACACTATCACAGTATCACCAAGGTTGGAAGAGACCTCAAAGATCATCGAGTCCAACCTGTCACCACAGACCCCATGACTAGACCATGGCACCAAGTGCCACGTCCAGTCCCCTCTTGAACACCTCCAGGGACGGTGACTCCACCACCTCCCTGGGCAGCACATTCCAAAGGCAAATGACTCTCTCCGTGAAGAACTTTCTCCTCACCTCAAGCCTAAACTTCCCCTGGCACAGCTTGAGACTGTGTCCCCTTGTTCTGGTGCTGGGTGCTAGAGAGAAGAGACCAACCCCTTCCTGGCTACAACCACCTTTCAGGTAGTTGTAGAGAGCAATGAGGCCACCCCTGAGCCTCCTCTTCTGCAGGCTAAACAATCCCATCTCCCTCAGCCTCTCCTCATTTACATTTGAGCTTCCCACTGAATTGCCTGCTCTTCCACTCACTTTTACTTTAACTGTAATTTTAATTTGAAGCTATTTCAATTTTTTCCCCTCTGTTACCAAAAGCATTGCCAGACTGAAGCAGCAAAAAAATGAAAAATAAAGAACAATTGAGCCACCTTGCTCTTCATATTTGCACACTGACTGATCTCAGCTATGGCTCCAAAATCATCCTGAATCAAAGGAAAATTGACTAGACTTATGTATGGACCACTGGTGTGGTTTTTTTTTTTCCTCCAGAAATCCCTGGCCCATGATTTGAGCATCTCTGTCACAGGACCAGAAGAAAAATAAGATTTACTGAAGGAAATCTACAAGTTCATAATGACTACATTCATCAAAATGTCTTAAACAGATTTATGACCTCTGTACTACAAGACACAATACACCGCTGCAGATAAAGCCTCAAAATAATTATCATCTGCCTTTTTTTTCTTTTTAAAGCATTCTTTAGTGTAAATAGCTCCTGTTAAAATCATGTCTACCAATAAAAAGATGTACTCTTACAGACTAAGGTTGAAAAAACAAGTTGTAAAATTCATAATTTTCCCGGTCTTATAAATGGATTTGAGCCATTATTGCACTGCACATAATTCACTAAAGGTGATGGAATGCTTATTTGGTTGATAGCTAATGTATCCCTGAAGAATAAAAGCTATATTAATACATCATTTTGCCATAAAGGTGATACAGACAGCAAAAGAACATTTTGTCAACTTCAGGAAATAAGAGAACTATTAAGAATTATTTAAAGCGTCATAAAGCGCCAGCAAAATGTGAAATTGTCAATAGGGGCAGACATTAATCTTTCCATCCCCTTGAACACACTTTCTGCATATTGTGCTTGAGTTTACCAGATGTGCAGCTTTCTGCATTGACTCCTGCATGCTCAAGTGGGGAGGAACGAGTGAACCCTTAAAGTGAACAGACATTCCCTCAGAACAAAGGTCCAGTTAAAGAAACATCAATAACACAGAAGTTGTCGTCACAGGACAAAACTTTCTAGCACCCTCCTGGATCCAATCTCATCTTAATGACTTCTCATGTTAAACAGGGGAAGGGAGGATATATTCAATTATAAGGGAATATACCAAAACCATCTGGAGTATTGCATTTGATTCTCTTTTACTTCAGGGAGAATCCTCCAATGGCAGCTATTACAAAACGAAACAGATGGAATTCCTGAGGGTACCTGAAAATCCTCAGCGTACCAGGCTTTGCTCTTTAAACTATTCATTAACAAGACTTGATGGTCTGTTAAAGGCATCATTTTTCTACTAGCAGCACACATGTATACAAATCAGTGCTATCATGCTAAGTCCCTCTCAGCCAGGCTGCTCTTGAGCCATTCATCCCCCAGTCTGTAGCGCTGCATGAGGTTATTGTGGCCAAAGTGCAGGACCCTGCTTTTGGCCTTGTTGAATCTCACAGCGTTGGCCTCAGCCCATTGATCCAGCCTGTCCAGGTCCCTCTCCCATCTTGTTCTTAGGGCATCCAGACCAAACAACTGCAACATAATGATTCTGAAGGCAAAGTTTCTCTAAAAGCTATTAATCTGGTTTTGAATCATTAATTTAGCTGACCAACTCCTCGGCATTATCAAATAAATGTTTAACCTTGAAAGAAAAGCTAATTTCACATTACATTAGAAAAGTTAAATTCACATTCCATAAAACATCATATGATTTTTTTTTCTTTTCTTCCTAGTAGAATGCCTTACCTGTACACTGCCCTCCATTTGTGGGGTCCCCATAATATCCTGGCATGCAGGTTTCACATTGTTTTCCTGTGGTGAGGTTTTTACACTGATCACAGACATTACTGCTGACACAGGTGCTGTGGCCGTTGCACTGGCAAGCTAGAACATAACATTTAAAAGCTGTTATTAAACTGCTTCTGGGAACAAATCTTTTTTTCCCTATATCACAAAATTGCAGTACAATGTAATTCTGAAGGAGTTGAATCCTGACTCATGACCAGCATAAATACCTGTACTTCGACACATTACCTCTTTAAAATAGCATTGTGGCAAGACATGAATCCACACAAAAGACCACAGAAGGTATAATGTGATATGTGAGTGCAAGGTGTGTTAGAAAGTCTCCTTTGCCATTATGAGCAACGGAATCCAGTCCTCATAGGTTTAATATTAGCAACCTGATCTAGTGGAGGATGTCTGTGCTCACTGCAAGGGAGATTGGACGAGTAGACCTTTGGAAGTCCTTTCCAACCCAAACCATCCCATGATGGTCACTCAAGAAACCTGTTCAGAGGCAGTCAGTCACCAGCTGAGAGCAAATGAAAACCCCACACCTACATGAAATCCACCATGAAGCATTCAAAAGACTACTGTGGTGGAGAAATGAGGAAGATGAACAACTCACACTCAAAACTTTTATCTCACCAACCAAAAAAACCCTAAACCAGACAAATGAAAAAACAAAACCACCAGACAAAGATCCCTGAAGACTGTCTTATCCTTAACATTTCTGTTCCTCACATTACCTTTGGCATACTAAGGGCTTTAAGGACATCAGGACCACAAACAGCTCCAGTCCCTCTTAACTACTTTGGGGAAAGTGAAAAGCAAAAAAAAAATAAATACCTACTATTGACAATGATTTTATGCCTGACCTTAAAACCATAACATTGATTTTTATCAAATAACAATATTACAAACCATTAATCTTCCACCAGACCTCCATTCCAGTGCTCCACATTCTGAAGACAACCAGAAAGTCCTGAACACTAGTGCAGCAAAATCACAATCTGATTTCTGCCAGAATCATTGATCCTGCTGCCATGACTTGGCTGAAAGACTAAGAGGTTTTGAAGGATGACCTCTCTATAGAGTGGGACCTCAGAGCTCACAGCAGATTAGCAATCTGTCAATTCCAGCGGCTTGTCAAATGACAGACTTTGTCAAACCTGTCAATCCTTTCCTGGTGAAGGGTGTGTAAGACTCAGCAGAGGACACAGCTGTCTCTGTAAGATTTGTGTGGTGGTTGGGGTTTTTTTGTTTAATCTGGATTTTTAATCTAAACGTCACAGTAACTGTGTCTTCACTTCTTACTCGTGGATTTCAAAATTTTTAGAGCTGTTTCATAATTTAGTAATTTAATACATTTACTCATAGCCCCTTAAGCCACCCAAGTTCAAAATCTCTTCTGTAGCTATGCCTTGTAAATGAATAGCAAACATTTCTGTACCAATGGAAAAGATGGCCTCTCACAGTCTTGTCTAAATATCTTTAGAAATTACAAGTTATCTTTTCTCCCTTGTCTTGTCTAAATAGCTTTAGAAAGTAGAAGGATTTTCTTTCTTCATGAGAATGTTTGATTTTTAGGTAACTTAGTGGTGTCCTCCTCCAGGCATTTTGCCATTTACAGTTTATTGCCTTTCTCAATGTTGGTTTTGGTTTTTTTTTATTTGGGGAAGAGAATACAGAATAAACCAGGTTGGAAAAGACCTTCGAGACCATCAAGTCCAACCCATCACGCAACACCATCTGATCAACTAAACCATGGTACTAAGTGCCTCATCCAGTCCCCTTTTAAACACCTCCAGTGATGGTGACTCCACCACCCTCCTGGGCAGCACATTCCAATGGCCAATCTCTCTTCTGTGAAGAATTTCTTCCCAACATCCAGCCTAAACCTCCCCCTGGCGTAGCTTAAGACTGTGTCCTCTTGTTCTATCACAGAAAAAAAGCAGAGGTGGAGGGAATATTCCCAGATCCTGTTTGTAATCAGAACTGTGACACTTGTCATAAATGAATTATTTCTTCCTACTCACTACCTGTTCATTTTAAAAGAAACTAAAGTTGACAGGAGTAATTGCAACAAGGTTACCTAAATGCTGCCCCACAGAGAACAACTGAAAAGTCCATCATAGAATCGTAGAATCAGTAAGGTTGGAAAAGACCTCAAAGACCAAGTCCAACCTGTCACCTAACACCTCATGTCTACTAAACCATGGCACCAAGTGCCACATCCAATCCCCTCTTGAACACCTCCAGGGATGGTGACTCCACCACCTCCCTGGGCAGCACATTCCAATGGCTAACAGCTCTCTCTGTGAAGAACTTCCTCCTCACCTCAAGCCTAAACTTCCCCTGCTGCAGTTTGAGACTCTGTGTCCTCTTGTTCAAGAAAGGCTACGCAAACTCCACATGAATCGCAGCTCCATTTTAGGTTTGTTTATGTGTCTTAGACATTCAATCCCTGAAAGCAATTGTTAAGAAGCAAATGCAGCCCAATAAAACAAAAGCAAAAGCAGAGGCTACATTAAATAAGTGTTCCAGTACAGTAAAGTAAGATCATCTAATTAAGACTATCGTAATGTAGGGAAAATAGTTCATTCTGATATTCTCCGACTAGCAAGTATTGATTAATAGATTATCTACCCCTCCTAATTGCTTAGTTCTGCATTTCTTTGTGTGTGTGTGTGTGTGTGTGTGTGTGTTATTTAAAGGATAATGAAAGCCATGTTAATCAATTTTTTTTTATTGTGAATGTTAGTTTTCTGTAAGTCATAGTATTAGATCTTTATAGGAGCTAATTATGACTTATAAAGAGCTCTTTATAAGATTTTAAGAGCCCATTATAGCTCTTAAGAAAACGGAAGAGATTTTAAATCATGCTCAAGAAGAAAAACCCACCCTAAAACAAATGCAAACAATTAAATCCAATGCAATCTACAACTGCCACAGCACACCACTTTCAGATTACATTATATATTTCCCTCCAAATAAGTATCTCATTGGTAAAAGTGACAAATCAAAACAGTTGCACAGTTCAATGCCTTTCTATGATATAGGCAAGTGCAATCAAACTGAAGCTATCAGTATTAAATAATTAAAATGATAATTAAAATAATGAGATACTCTAATGAACATTTAAAATGAGAAGTAAAGATCATTTAAAATGAGGAGTTAATTTTTTTTAAGACACTTTTTATATCAGTGATTTTAGTATAGGCCACTGCCAACCACAAAGTCATTTTCTAATGCATACAAATATACTTCAGCTGAATCTTCACTGAGGCTCCCCTGGAGATAAGCAATTTTATGTGCAGTTTACTTTTGACCTCAGTGTTTAAATGGCTGCTGATGCCTAAACCCATTGACAATAATCATTTTAAGAAAATACTTAAAACTAGGAAAACATTGAAAAAGGATGTCTGAGTTATGATTTGGATCTAGGGTGAGAAGACTTCATCTAGTTATGAGCAAACTCTTCAGAATCAATTCACAATGCTTTTCAGAGGAGAAATTTAGGCTTGAAAGACAACTTGGGCTTGTATTCTACCTCGGCTGCTCTCCTCGTGGGAGGAAATGCCAACACTATTTGTCTGTCTTCCTTTTTTTAATGTATGATATTTTTTCATTTTATCATATAATAATAGCTTAGTTAAACACAAATCTGATGAAAAAAATGAAAATGTTCTCATATCAGAGGAAATACTGTGACAGCTGCTTTGAAGACTATTGATTTCAAAATGACCAGTCACAAAATGAAACATGTTTCTTCTGCTACCTGCTGAACACTAGTCTTAAAGATTTGGACAGAAAATGAGAATGAATCTAAAATATTTATCACCACCACAATTGCCCAGAAGCATTACAAAGAGAATGGAGAAGAGCTACAGGGAAAACTAAGCGCATCCATGAATGAACACGGATGATTTGCCCAACTGTTCACCAGTGTGGCAGAATAATCTTCAAACTAATTGTTGCAACCTATTTGTTTTTATTTTCATCCAAATCACAGACTGTTCAGCAAGCTTGTACTGACACAGTATCAATTCTATCTTGTTTCAAGTACATCAGATGATTGCTGTCCTGAGAATAATAAACCATGTTAGTATAATCCATTACAGATAATGTTTTGAGAAAATGAAAACAAGAACCTAGGATCAAATCCTACAGCCTATACCAATCAAAATGAAATTTCACATTAATTGAATTTTAGTTCTATGGCTTCTGTAGGATGTGTCTCCTAAACTCAGAGAACAAGGAGGGTTTTAAACCACAGTGAATTCTTATTCTGAACATACAATGAGTACAGAATTTTGTCCAATAAGAACAAGATCATGACACATTTTGGACAAGCAATATACAGATCTGTATCTATAGATAGATTATTTTTTTATTATTATTTTAAAATATATTAAGTATATTAATGTATCTACATATTATATATCTATATACTATATATAATATAGGTATAGGGAGGTATAGATAGGTATAGGGAGGTAATGGGAAGGTAGGTACGTAGGTAGGTAGGGAGCGATGGGGAGGGAGCGATGGGGAGGGAGCAATTGGGAGGTGCTGGAGTGTGTCCAGAGATGGCCACAAGAATGATAAGAGGGCTGGAGCTCCTCTCCTATGAGGACAGACTGAGGGGGCTATTCAGTTTGGAGAAGAGAAGGCTCCAAGCAGAACTTATTGTGGCCTTCCAGCATCTTAAGCGGGCCTACAAGAAAGCTGGGGAGGGACTTTTTAGGGTGTCAGGAAGTGATAGGACTAGGGGGAATGGAAAAAACAATAGAAATAGGTAGATTCAGACTGGATATTAGGAAGAAGTTCTTCCCCATGAGGGTCATGGGACACTAGAACAGGTTGCCCAGGGAGGTGGTACAAGCCCCATCCCTGGAGGTTTTTAAGGCCAGGCTGGATGTAGCTCTGGGCAATGTGATCTAGTGTGAGGTGTCCCTGCCCATGTCCAGGGGGTTGGAACTAGATGATCCTTGAGGTCCTTTCCAACCCTAACAATTCTATGATTCTATTCTATATTAGAATTTCACTGTGATAGATACTATGCATTGCAGTGAAATTCTATTTGCACTTACTATCAATAAATGGTTATTTTAACATACAAAGAACTGAAGTTTCCATACAATGGAATGTCATTCCATTGCTTCCAAAAATTTACCAGAGGCTTCTTTATTCAGGAAATAGCATTAGATGGTGTGCATTTTCTTGGTTTTAACTTAAAATATTTGCCAGTGTTTGACTGAGTTTCCATATTCTAAAGTTTAAATTCAAAAAAAATAAATTAAAATCTACTCTCTACCTCTAGATTTTGTTTTAAATGTTACCAAACTAAATCTTTCTTCAGAAACTCTGTTTTTTAAATAATCCACATAAATATAGCTATATATAAATCCACATATATAGATATACATCTACACAGAGAGAAAAAGGCATCAATGAAAAAAGTACCAAGGGGGGAGGGTGGAAACAAAGCACCAAACCAACAACATAGCTTCATGCACCCCTAAAAATTTCTGATCCTAGGGAAGCTCCAAGCTTCTGAATTTATCAGCAGCAGGAACACTTGATGGGAAAACAATTTAGGCACAATTACAGTATTTATTCTGAAAAGAAAAAAAAAGAGTTTTCAAGCTTTTAAAATATACTGTTTATTGTCAATTATCACTGGAGGCCTGTCATACTCCCCAACGTGCTTTTGATTTGCCTGCACTACTGCACTGCTGCTTTCACCCCTTGCTTTCAGGACTGCACTGCTGTTTTCGCCCCCTTCTTTCAGAACTTGAATATTTCCACATGGCAGTACCGTTCAGCTTTCCACAGCCTTATAACACTTGATGTCTTGGTTACATTTCCAGTGAACTTCAAAATTAAAATACTATAGTCAGATTGGTATGCCTTAAACTTCAGGAATTCTCTTGAAGATTAAAAAATCATAGAATCAACGAGGTTGGAAGAGACCTCCAAGATCATCCAGTCCAACCTATCACCCACCTCTATCCAATCAACCAGACCATGGCACCAAGTGCCTCATCCAGGCTTTTCTTGATGATTTCCAAGGACAGCGAGTCCACCATCTCCATGGGCAGCACATTTCAATGGCAAATCACTCTCTCTGTGAAGAACTTCTTCCTAATATCCAGTCTGAACCTCCCCTGGCACAACTTGACACTGTGTCCCCTCCTTCTGTTGGTGGTTGCCTGGGAGAATAGACCGGCCCCCACCTGGCTGCAATCCCCCTTCAGGTAGTTGTAGACAGCAATGAGGTCTCCCCTGAGCCTCCTCTTCTCCAGGCTAAACAACCCCAGCTCCCTCAGCCTCTCCTCACAGGGCTTGTGTTCCAGGCCCCTCACCAGTTTCATTGCCCTTCTCTGGACACGTTCCAGTACCTCAACATCTTCCTTGAATTGAGGGGCCCAGAACTGACCAGTGCTGCACACATTCTATTAGCTCAAAATGTCTAAAAGCTTGTGGTAGTTTTCTTGACCCACCACAAAGGTAAACTGGAGGCACAGCTCAGATATTTGGTAGCCACCTCCCATTCTCACAACCAGCTGGACTTTTGCTTGAGCAGCAAGGACACAGGAAGTTCCTGCTCCTGGCCAGCAGCAGTTGCTGATAATTTCTCCCCAGCTGCACTGCTCTTTGGTGAATACAGAAGCCAAGAGAAAGCAAGAGGTGAATCAAATTGATACAGGTGGATTTTAAAAAGCAGAAGGATAGGATGGGTGAAAACCTGTTTGCAAATAAATGGCAGTGTTATTTGCATTGTTCAAAATAAAGCTGGCATTTGGCATGCTTAAACAGAGAATCTTAGTTGATATACAAGAAGGAAAGTAAATCTTACCTGGACATTGGATAAAAGACCACTCATAATTCTTCTCTTTTGGGCAAAGATTGGCATCTAGCACCATTTCATTGGAGTGCACACCAACAGGCTTCATTGGGCCTCTTGATGATCCTTCCAAACATTGCCCTTTTCCAGTGTTACTGGGATCATTGCACCATCCACAGCCGGGTTGTTCCAAACACTGTCCACAAGTCCTCAGTCCAGAGCAGTTTTGAGCTTCATTATATGAAATACAAAATTAATAATGAAAGAATTATTCTGAGGTTCTGGTCTGGGTTTTAAGATTTTTGCAAATTATTTTCTGTTTTTTATTCAATAAGGTGTTAGGATTTATAACAGTTGATGAAGAAATCACTTTGCATTTCTATTTCCTTGTGTATATTAAAAAATGTCAGTAACACTGGCAAGAATATTTCCATTTTCTGTAAAAGTTGCCCTCCTTCAGAGGTCACAAAATACACAGCAGGTGTTTGTTACATGAAAGTGCCACAACAAAGGTTTCAGCAGAATACTATCACATATCTTCATTAAATCCCACAATAAAATAGATAAGGCTCTGCTTATTATTAATACATACTATGGGTTGCATACGCTACTCATTTCATTGACATAGTCTTCCCATGGGAAAACTTTAGAATTCAAGACAAGGTCAATAATCCAAAAAGAGTGATAATAATCAAAAAACTGTAGTATCTCAAATTCAACCCAAAAATTCACAGTATCACACAGTATCACCAAGGTTGGAAGAGACCTCGAAGATCATCGAGTCCAACCTGTCACCACAGACCCCATGACTAGACCATGGCACCAAGTGCTACGTCCAATCCCCTCTTGAACACCTCCAGGGACGGTGACTCCACCACCTCCCTGGGCATTCATTTTTAGTAAGCCAGCATTTTAAAGGTTTGTGGGGTTTCTTTTCTGGAGGGCTCTCAAAGGGCATCTACATGACTGTAGCCTCTCGGTTTGGCTAAGCTGCAGCCAGGACATTATATTGTGCCATGGTCTAGTCATGAGGTCTGTGGTATATTGTGCCATGGTCTAGTCATGAGGTCTGTGGTGACAGGTTGGAGTTGATGATCTTTGACGTCTCTTCCAACCTTGGTGATACTGTGATATCCAACTAATGTTCACAGCTACCTGAATCGCTCTACTGCATAAAGGCAGGACTTGAATCTAGGCTATAAAGGGTACACTGAAAAGAACAATCCCATTTTGAGTTAAATAAACTGGCAGCAAAATAAAGCTAGATACTCTGATTTCAAGAACTATTAAAACTGTTTAACAGAAGTCAGAGATTTAAAAAAATAAAAACTCTAGTAGTCTAAAGGTGGATTTTGGTATCAAGAGAACAGGCAGTTAAGAATTTGAATGTGATCTCAAATGACTTCAACGGTGCATAAAGTTAGCACAAGAAGTGCTAAGTGATTGCCCATTAGAATGGGCTGCCCGGGGAGGTGGTGGAGTCACCATCATTGGAGGTGTTCAGGAGGAGACTTGATGGGGTGCTTGGTGTCATGGTTTAGTTGTTTAGGTGGGTTGGACGCAGTCATCTTGAAGGTCTCTTCCAACCTGTTTATTCTATTGTATTCTATTCTATTGTATTCTATTGTATCATTTTTTTTGTATCATTCTTGAAGGTCTCTTCCAACCTGGCTTATTCTACTCTATTAGCCTTGGAAGAATCCACATAGGAAGATATGTTTCAGTTTTCCACATATAGAAAAGGCTGGGAGGAGCCCACAACCCACTCTGCACTATTCCTGGAAATCAACATCAAACATGCAAAAAATTAGTTTTCAACAAACTCCCAGATGACCTGATGCTGAATAATGCAAATCTGGGTGGGGTGGGGGGAATTAATACATTTCAAGAGAGGCAGAAAAATAAAGACCAGCATTCTTTACTGGCTGGCCTACCCTTTCAGAGATGCACTGTAAATGATCCAAACTATTCTCATGCTGCTATTAATAGAGTCAGAAGAAAACAGTTCTGAAGCATCAGTTGCACTATCTTCCTGGAAGATAAAACAGAACTAAAAGTGAAATTCCTTAGATACTCTCTGTCATGGCATTCAGTTCAAAACCAGAAGAGACCTAACAGAGAAGTTATTGTTTATGGAAGCAGGGGATATTCGAGCAGAAATGCTCTTTGAAATTCAAGAGGTGGTCCAAGATTGTTCAACTGTCAGCTACTCAATCAAAAGTCATAATGGATGGAAGATGGGGAGATGAGTGGAATGCAATTTTTTGGCAAGCAGGTATTAAAATGACAAAATGTCACCAATAAAACAGTGGTTTTCATTTTACTTCCAAGTTGTGAAAATAAATGTGAAGTTCTCTGTTGGTTTATTCTTTCTTATAAATCACACATGCTTGTGTGAAGTTCGGGGCTTTTTTTTATTCAAAGGAAAACATCAAAAACTTCAGAAAGAAGTAACTCAGAATAAATGTTTAAAGGAGGGGGGGGGGGAAGAGTATTTCTTCTTTAAGATATTAATACATTCCATTTTTCAAGTAAATAGAAATACTACCCCTTGATAAAGGAATCTACTTCACTACCTCAGCAGCTATAATGATATATCTAATTTTTAAAAAAACAGTAATTTAGACTAAAATAATGTTTGATTTGAATATTCATTTTCTTGTTTAAAGGTAAAATAACCAAGACTCTAAAACTTTGAAGAAACCCTGCTTAGAGACACAGACTCTTGTTTAAATCTGTGAGCAGAAAATACATTTCTATACAAAACTGCCTTTATACAATTATTAGAATAGAATAGAATAGAATAGAATAGAATAGAATAGAATAGAATAGAATAGAATAGAATAGACCAGAGCAGGTTGGAAGAGACCTTCAAGATCATCATGTCCAACCCATCAACCAATCCAACCCACCTAAACAACTAAACCATGGCACCAAGCACCCCATCAAGTCTCCTCCTGAACCCTTCCAATGATGGTGACTCCACCACCTCCACGGGCAGCCCATTCCAATGGGCAATCACTCTCTCTGTATAGAATTTCTTCCTAACATCCAGCCTAAACCTCCCCTGGCGCAGCTTGAGACTGTGTCCTCTTGTTCTTGTACTGGCTGCCTGGGAAAAGAGACCAACCTCCACCTGTCTACAACCTCCCTTCAGGTAGTTGTAGAGAGCAATAAGGTCACCCCTGAGTCTCCTCTTCTCCAGGCTAAGCAACCCCAGCTCCCTCAGCCTCTCCTCATAGGGCTTGTGTTCCAAACCCCTCACAAACTTCGTTGCCCTTCTCTGGACACGGTCCAGCAGCTCAACATCCTTCCTAAACTGAGGGGCCCAGAACTGGACACAGGACTCAAGGTGTGGCCTAACCAGTGCAGCATACAGGGGGAGAATGACCTCCCTGCTCCTTCTGGCCATACTGTTCCTGATGCAGGCCAGGATGCCATTGGCCCTCTTGGCTGCCTGGGCACACTCTAGGCTCATGTTCAGCCTACCATCAACCAGTACAGCAAATCCCCTTTGCCTTAGTTAATACAAACTTTTACAATTAAAACCAATTTCATGTGTTCCCCAAACAAACTGAATCTTCGTGATGATATGCAAGTGCTACACAAACTAAAACAGAATGCAAAGTTTGAGCTGACATGATAAACACTATTTTTCAAAGCTTTGACATGTGCTATTTTTTAAAGCTAAGCATCTTTCATGTAGTGTTCTGTCAATTTTAGAATAGAATAGAATTAACCAGGTTGGAAAAGACCTTTAAGATCATCAAGTCCAACCTATCATCCAACACTATCTAATCAACTAAACCATGGCACCAAGTGCCTCATCCAGTCTCTTCCTCCTGTTACAGCTACAACAGAACCCTTCTTTGCTCAATATTTTCCCAAGCCTCAAGTGAAAGCAAGTAACCATGTTCTGTAGTTTTTATATTTGTATCTATAACCTGCTAGGTGGAATCATGATCTTCTTATGCCCCTGCAAAAAGTTGCTTCTTGCAGTTAACATCACCAATCACGTTACACTTGTTGATTTTATGATTCTATGGTTCTTTTAACACATCCAGAACTAAAATGTTCCAGAGGTGCTGATATGAAAAGATCCTTATGGAGAGAGAAATGAAGGTAGAAGTAACTAGAAAAAAATACTCTCACAGATTAAGAGCAGTAATGAAAGTTCAACAGCACATTTCAGAATTCCAGGTTGGGCTACCATTGGACTGAAGTCCTTTACAAGTAGGAAATACTTTCATCAAATCCTGAAGGACAGTAAAAATACAAAGAATCAGTCTCCTGTAGGGTGGTGACTGAGACAAGACTATGACTGAGACAAGAATCTAGGCACCGGGCAGCTTGAGCCAGCATCTACATGAATTGTGGCACCAATACACACTGGAACTGCATGGTGCTGAACTTGTCAAGGTCTGCATCTCCTTTACCTGCCTGATGGCCTAACAGAACTCCTCCAATTCCCATGGAGAGGATAAACAATCTGTGAGGGTTAATCATCAGCATTTGCCAGAAGAATCTAAGGAAGACCAAGACCACTTGTTTTGCATCTGTATTACAATACTCTCAAGACTAAAACTATCACTATTATAACATCGTTTTTATCTCACATGGTAAGAAAATTGACTTCTTGGACAAAATAAATCAGAACCTTAAAAACTTTGAATTCAATTCATCTCCTTTTTTTTGGTACCTTGATGTTGTATACATCTATGTGTTTAAAAGTATTCATTTCCAACTCATGGCCTGTGGTTGACACCCTAGGACTGATCATGCAAACAATCATGGTATTTTCTCTTTATCTGAGAACAATAAAGACTTTTTACTCTTTCAAAAGACTGTTTCATCATAAGAGAACCACCAGTTATTCTATCTGTGTCTAGAAAATGCCTACACAATACTGACTGCTCAAATTAGTAACTATATAAGGTCATTGACTTGGAATTATTTTAATCTTTAGTGAATGTGTTGAATCCTATTTGTATAGATGCCCTTTTGAGTGGGGAAAAAAAACCAAAACACACTCAACAATAGATTTAATAGGATAAATATTGTTCCAGGCTACACCCAGCTCAGGAGAGGGTGGGCTGAAGAGAACTTAGCACCTAGGTGGACAAAGAAACCTGACCCAGGCTGGCAGAGAGACATGGTCCCCTCTCCCAGGGGCCAGGGTCCCTGGGTCAAAGTCTATTTCACTCCCCATTCCTGTCCACCAAGCCTATTTAAGGGAAGCCATTTCCCATCCCTGTCTCTCTTGCTCCTGCCCCAGCTGTTGCTCCTGCTGTTACACACAGCCTGTTCCATGCTGCTCCAGACTCCTAAGGACTGCATCTAAAGAGAATTCACACTGCATCCAGAGAATCCTTTGCCAGCTGTGCCTGGTTTTGTATATATTTTTATTTACCCTTTTTCCTTACACTTTTGTAGCTTTCCTTTTGCTCAAATGCCTTTTATATTTTGTTAAACTTACCTTTTTACTTCCAAATTGATTCGAGACTGTTTCTTTCATAGTTTTATCTCTCTTTTCTCATGCCTAATTTGCTTTCCCCTACCAGGAAAAAAGGGAAAGGGCAGGCAGTCTAAAACTGTTCCATTTGGGCTTTTGGACTCTGGGAAAGCTTACACCACAACAAACATTTGTGAGGATACTCACGGGAGCATGTGGCCGTTTGCCATTCCAGACACTGTCCATATGGGAAGGAGATTATATAGGCATTGGAGTCAACGCATCGTTTTGTACTGCTGCACCACATGCATTCCATACCATTACTTGTGCAGTTGGCACAGGTTGTTCGCAGGGAACATGGCTTTTTGCAGGGTCTGGCATTCTGGTTGGGACTGACTGGAAAGGAAAAAAAAAAAGAAACCAAACAACCAACCCACAAATTGAATACAAGTTCAATCTCCTTTTCCTTTAATCACACATTCCATTTAAAATAATCCTTGTCACATGGAATGTGGTTGCTTCCCCATTAGCTGGAAATCGTTTCATCTAAACTTTTGTTGCTGTATAGAAATATTTTAATAGTTAATAAAAATTAAGCAATGCTCAGCATGAGCTTTACTGCAACCCTAAGCACCCATTTAAACAATTTTACAGCAAATGTATCAATATACTGATATAACAAATTTAATAGTCATTGGCTACTAACATAAGCTTAGTCATTTGCACATACATGACACACAATACATCTCAAACTTCTATAACACATAGCCACAAGCATTGCTGTCCATGACTACCACTAATTAAGAAGCAACTTAAAAAAGACTTATGGTGTAATGCAAACTAAGCCACATAAATTAATTCCCAAATAAATATTTGCCACTTTAAGAATATTATTATCATCATCATAATCATTAATTACATTAATATAATTAACTCTCATTTTAATTATTAATAACCATGTGAATATTATTCATTGCCTTAATATAATTATACTGTTAATTATTAATAATTTGTAATCTTTATTTATTTACTTATATATTATATTATTAAATGTTATATTATTATATATTATTTTATATATTATTATTAGATTAAAACTCTTTTTTACTAAAAAGAAATTTTTGTTAAAAGAATCAGTTCATCCAAATTGCCTAAAAAAAGTCCCTCTTAGCCAAATGAAAACTCATACAGCTTGCTAATCATGACAGTAACAGTAACTGAGTTGAAGAGATTGCTTACCAACAGGCTTTTCACACACAAGACCATCTGCCATTGCAGTGCACGGATTCGCTTTCAGACCTGCCACCTCTGCTCTTTCTAGATAGGCACAGAAGCCAGAGTCATTTGGCTCTCCAGGCAGCCACTGCAGGGTTGTGTTTGTGAAAGGGGACATGTCATCCCACCCCCAGTAGGAGATGTTGATCTTGCGTAAACCTACCCAAGGTGAAATTTTCTTTGAATCAGAATGAAAAGAAAAAAAAAGGAAAAGAAAAGAAAGAAAAAGGGAGGGGGAAAGTGAGATAATTAGTTAAAATGCTTGGTTTGTCAGGGATATTCTTTTGTTAAAGCATTTCAAAGAAGAGCTCACATTTTGAGAGAACTGGCCGTATTTTCTCACTCTCTCAGCTCAACAGTCATTGTCCGTAGGTTTATCTTGGTCTACCCTGCTGAACCCTGCCCCACAACCAAAAAAGACAAAAACCCCACCCTATATGTTTCTGCTGATTGACAGCTGCCTAAACATGAGCCAGCAGTGTGCCCAGGCAGCCAAGAAGGCCAATGGCATCCTGACCTGCATCAAGAATAGTGTGGCCAACAGGAGCAGGGAAGTCATTGTGCCCCTGTACTCAGCACTGGTTAGGCCACACCTTGAGTGCTGTGTCCAGTTCTGGGCCCCTCAGTTAAAGGAGGACATTGGGACACTTGATCATGTCCAGAGAAGGGCAACGAGGCTGGTGAGAGGCCTGGAGCACAAGCCCTACGAGGAGAGACTGAGGGAGCTGGGGTTATTTAGCCTGGAGAAGAGGAGGTTCAGGGGAGACCTTATTGCTCTCTACAACTACCTGAAGGGTGGCTATAGCCACTGAGAGAGTCGTTTGCCATTGGAATGGGCTGCCCAGGGAGGTGGTGGAGTCACCATCCCTGGAGGTGTTCAAGAGGGGATTGGACGTGGCACTTGGTGCCATGGTTTAGTCATGGGGTCTGTGGTGACAGGTTCGACTCGATTATCTTCGAGGTCTCTTCCAACCTTGGTGATTCTGTGATTCCGTTCTACTGAAAATCTGTTTCTTCTGATGAAAGTCAATTCTGATTACTGTTATTTGATACAGAGTCAGAAACCAGGACAAACAGTCATAATTAAGTAGTAGTTTGGGGTTTTTTTTCCCAGTGGCTACTATAGGTCAATTCAGAGACAGAGATGAAAGTGGCACATCCATAACTCTAATGCCATTTATTGCACATTAAATATTCTTTTATTGTTGATTTATTGGCTATGTATATTAAAAAAAAATCCTAGAAAATACATAAAGCACTAATGCTGTAAAAATATTTAGGCTATATCAGCAAAACTACATCACAAATTCTACTCATTTTTCACCATTTCATCTTTATACAATTCCCAAGAGAAAATCAGATTTTGAGGAATAAAGTGCTTTGTTCTGGGACAAATCTACATACATTTCTTGCTTCTGTCACTGGAAAAGTCTCAAGATACCAAAACCAAACACATTTCCTCAGCTAATCTCTGTGCAGGCAGTTTTCATTAGCCACAGTTTAAAAATAAGAAACAAAGACAGGGAGACTACAGGCTGTGATGAGTGTGGGATGGTAGGTGAATACCATGGTGTCAAATACCACAGCCATCTGCAGCAGGCAAAAGACTGAATTTGTCAGCTCCAAAACAGAGATGTTGATCTGATTGTGAATCAGGTACTCAACTGTTTTAATTCACAGGTCAAGGCAAGTAAAACACTATAATATACCTAAAAAGAACCTGTCACAGATCAGAATCTGTGTGCTATTTCACCACTAAACTGAGCCATCATCTCTCAGTGAGCTCTTTCATCTTTGAGCTCATATCTTTCTTCAGCCACTCAGGTTTATTCCATGGCTGAAAAGTCTTTCAGAGCATTTCTTTGTACTCTGCCTTGTTAGGCCAAACTGCAATACAAATGGTTGTTAATTCTGCCTCAGGAATAGCAATGGTAATTATGTTTTTTAGGAAACCAGTAGGTAGATAATCAGTACTGCTGACCTCCATAAAACGTACTCCCTGTACACTCTTCTTCACCTGCCCTATCAGCCAGGAGCATGATCAAACAAAAATTGCTACGGCAACTAACAGACTTACAGATGCAAGAACAAACCTTAATGAAACAGAAAATTACTAAGAAACATCCCATTCCATGTGCAGTGGTGCACTATGGGAGACTTCATGGTGAGGGTGACAGAGCAGGCTGCCCAGGGAGGTTGTGGAGACTCCCTCTCCAAAGACTTTCAAAACCCACCTGGATGCATTCCTGTGTGGACTGCCCTAAGTGATCCTGCTTTGGCAGAAGGGTTGGACCCAATGATCTCTTGAGGTTCCTTCCAACCCCTAATGTATTCTGATATTGTGATGCTCCTGAAGAGCAAAAAGAACAACCACCAAAAATGCCACCACCCCCTCTTGCACCTTACTGCTGTGATCAGCTTTCCAGGTATCTGTGGGAGTTCCCACATTCTGGATACAAGAAAGAACATGATGCAAGCAGATAAAGCAGAACTTGGGTATCTAGAAAGTGGTAGATAATACATCTGTTGTTGCCTCACTTGTGATTTAGTTGCTTACATTGGTGTATATGTATGTGATCCATGAACATCAGAAAAGTATATTTATGCATGTCTCTAGACATCTCCCTGTAGAATGCTAAGCATGCATGTCAGGCATATATAAAAAAGGTCCAGGGGTTTAGGCAGGATATATTGCTGACAAACACAGACCTAAAGCAATCCTAAAACACAGAATCACAGAAACATTCACATTGGAAGAGACCCTCAGGATCACCAAGTCTAACCTATAGCTCTACTCCACAAGGTTCACCCCTGAACCATATTCCCCAGGTACCACATCCAAACCACCTTTAAACAGCTCCAGGGTTGGTGACTCAACCATCTCCCTGGGCAGCTCATTCTAATGCCTGACCACTCTTTCCATGAAAAATGTTTCCTAAATGCTTGTTTTGGAGCTGAGGAATTTCAGCCAAGAGAACCTTCAACATATTACTGACTGTTTCTATTGTGCTGCCAAATAATTTGGCAACAGTATACAGAAAACACAGATCCTGTTCCACCTATGGTGAAAGGCATGTCAGGCCAATAATGTAAACTGATAGTACAGCAGAGATGTTTAAAGATAAATTCTTCTGTTTGAGTAGGAGAGTGTCTCAGAACCATTTTAATGATGACAAAGTCCCAGAGAGGATCACAAAAGCCAAAGCACCCTGGGGAGACAAAAGAAGCACCCCAGAAGTGAAGGCCGCCTTGCAAAAGCAACACACATTGTAGTCATCATCATTCTTTATAGCTGTAATACCTGGACAACTTATAGTCATCATGTCAGATATCTCAAATTCCATATGTACCATCTTTGGCTCTTTGCTAGTGTAAGACATCAAAATACAGCCCTGAAGAGTGATTAGCATGCTATCAAATATGCACCATCAAAGCTATCACCTTGCAGGCTCACTGATGCTGCTCTGGGCATACTGTCAGAAAGCCAAAAACAGATTATCCACAACATTTTGAAATGTCTGATTAAAATATGGTAAATAGCTGAGAAGTAGGCCACCAAAACGTTCCAAGGACATGCTTAAATCACATATTCAATGGTGTGGCATTAATTTCATGAAGTACATGCTATGACCAAAGCTTAGCAGCAAAAATGACCCTGCTGCACTGCACAAAAACCAGCAGGAAAAAACAGTGAAGAGAGAATTCAGGAGGTTGCACATGTAACACCTGCAGTCATCAGCATGCTGTAACCATCAAACTAATTCCTTCACAATAAAACCATAAATCTAGCCATTTTCTCTGAAAGTGATGAAAGGTTCAGTCATAATAGCTGGGAGTTTCAATGTATTTGAAGCAGCAGAGGGACTTCAAAAGGTGCTGAATGAAAATGCCAACCCAGTTTCTTCAGGCTTAAGAAATAATGAGAGTTGAACATCCTTCACTTGAACTCTATGTTGGTTTCATTTAATGGCAAAATGAATATAGGAAAGTTATTACTTTACCTTTAGTATCTTGCCAAAGATGCTTCTGAAGAGGATCAGGCAGCAAGGGAACCAGACTGCCTGTTCCCTGTACCCAGAACTCACTAATGATTCTAGTTTCCAGGCCTCTTGAAAAATGTTATCAAACCAGGTGGGTCAAAAACAGAGTACAAACAAGCCCTTCTGAAAAACACTTGCTGACATGAAATCAGCCCTTAAAATGTCTGAAGTTTTGTTTCTCAGCAATACCAGCTGCCTTGTTGGAAGGTCAGGTGATCTTTGGTCAAGAAAAGTTACTTCTCAGACTGTTCTGAAGATTAGTTCTTTCTTTCTCAAACCTTGGTGAATGTATACTTTCAAGATGTCCCAAAATGCACCTCAGGAACCTGTCTTATCCTCACTGTATTTGGTACTTAGTAAGTTGCTCAGAGTTGAAGAGGAACCTGCAACTCAGCCAGAAGCAGTTCCTTCTCTATTTGGGTAAAAAGTTCCAACATACATGTGAATGAGTACAAATGTGAACATGGACATATGCAAGATCTTATCAGTAAAAAATGACATGACCTAGCTCAGGAAGTCATTCTTATTCAAGACACCATTGTTGCACCACAACAGAGCTGTCCTGCTGCTTAGCTTATTACTGGAAAGCCAGACAAAAAGTGGAAATGCACTGAAACTTCTTCGAAGTGATTTAACTGTGTCTACCTCAGTTCTTCAAGCTCATTATTACAGTATCTAATGTATGTCACAGTTTTCCTGAGTACTGTAAAGTAGGCCACCCACGATGGAGTGGCCAGTCCGCTGGGGACAGAAGTGAATGAGAACTCCCAAACAATGTGGTTCACACTGTTAATACAATGTCAAATGCACGGTTAGCATATCTTGCACTTTAAAGGAGGCAACACCTGGAGACTTCCACTTTTGAAGTTCAGAAGGACCCACTCTAGCTCATACCTCCTAGAAAAAAAACCTGTTTATTTTCAGCAAAGCTGTTATCCTTTGCTTGAAGCAAAGGTAAGATTTAGGAATTATTTCAATTACATTACAGAGTTTTATGTGACATAATGAAGTTCATAGAACTTCACCTAGGAAGAGCACAGGACAGGGAGGAAACTGCCTTGTAAGAGCAAATACAAATGTCAATCTACTATTTTCCTATTTCTGATCAACATGTATGCATCAAAATTTGTTAAAATAAGATTACAGAGTATCACTGTTCATATTCTGGCTGTTCAAATTGAGATCATTGTTTCTGGAATGCTGTCACTGCCTACAGGATAGCTGCAGAATTCTCTGGCTGAATGTTTGGGTGTAAAAAGGAAAACAAAGATTAATTCTAAACGAATTTCATTGATGTGAGATGTACCATAGCAAATATCTCTCGCATTCTTTTCTCTCGCTCATTCCAGCTTGAGTCTGTCTTTCATTTCTTGGCCAGAATGCATGCAGCTGACTGAAATTGATAAGAAAAACTAACTTCTTAACAAAGCTGTGAGCTAAGGAATTCCCTCAATATCCTTTTCTCTCTCTTTCTCCTTTTACGTCTAATTAACTGGAGGGGAAAGGGAAGGGGGAGAGAGGTTAGGGGGAACCCGAGGTGGGATCCTCCTGTGAGGAGTATTTCTGTGTTGTGTTCTTTCCTGTAAATTCTGGTATGATACTGTAAATACTGTATATTCTGTATATATTCATAGCATTTCATTATTGCTTGTAAAATCCAGCTACATTCACTTCTCTGACTGTGCCTAGGTGAGTTTTTGTGGGTGCAGGTGGATCGAACCACTACACCACTACATTGTCACAGCAAATTCTTATAGTGAGCCAAAGCAATGCAACACATAGCAGGTGGCCAAATCCAGCTCGGGAAAGCTTGTTGCAAGGGAGAATACAATCAAACATATCTTGAGAACTATTCCATAGCTTTATCACACCACACCATTTATAATTTAGAGCTATTCTCCAGAATATGTTTCTCCTCTCATCTGTTTCCTTCTGGGCCACTTTTTAGAATCCTATTTTAGAAGCCTATATATACTTCTGCTTGAAATGCAGCTAGTCACAGCTTATCTGCTTTTATAGGACAATCTTTTATAGCAATGACAACAAGTTGCCAAAAACCCTTTTAAGTGAGAAATCAACCTTTATATTAAGTTAGAAAAGATTGAGGAATTATTAAATTCTGAGACAAATTGCTGGACAGGGTTTTATTTTCATCTGACAGAAGAGCAAAATGGCAATCATACAATGCATACCAACAGCACGTGGTTCTGGAGGTTTTTCTCCCCCTCTGCTCTGCCCTGGTGGGACCACACCTGGAATACTGTGTCCAGTTTTGGGCTCCCCAGTTCAAGAGAGACAGAGATCTACTGGAAAGAGTCCAACAGAGAGCTGCGAGGATGATTAGGAGGCTTGAGTACCTTCCCTGTGAAGAGACTGAAGACCTGGGGCTATTTAGTCTTGAGAAGAGAAGACTGAGATGGAATCTCAGCAATGTGTATAAATATCTGAGGGGTGGGTGTCAAGTGGAGGGGGCCAAGCTCTTTTTGGTGATGTGCAATAATAAGACAAGAAACAACAGGTACAAGCTTGAACACAGAAGATTTCACCTCCACATGAGGAGAAACTTCTTTACAGGGAGGGTGACTGAGCACTGGAGCAGGGCTGCCCAGAGAGGTTGTGGAGTCTCCTCTGGAGACTTTCAAACCCCACTTGGATGCATTCCTATGTAGACTACCCTAAGTGATCCTGCTTTGGCAGGGAGGTTGGATTAGATGATCTCTGGAGGTCCCTTCCAACTTGTGTGTACTGTACCGTGATACATAATCCTATTTACTTGAACATAAGGCAAATTTTTAGCCATTACAGGAATTTACTAAACACTGATCATCAAAAATTCAATTGAAAAATATGCTATTCTCTTATTCTAAACCTCTTTCTTTTAACTATAACTAGCAATTATGGAGCTATGATGGAAAGGAAAGTTGTGACCACTTAACAACAGAGTCAATACTTCATGTTAAATCCACTCTTTACTCAAAATTTAGGTGAGACTCGGTTGCTTTGAGATCTACAGTGAATGTGATCATTTATTCATGACACTTTTCAGGCATTACTGCTGCCTCAGCAATAACTTAATGAGGGCTGAGTTGCAGATGACTGAAGTGAGCACGTCTACCTTTACTGAACTGCCAATTAACGAGACTCAAAATTTGCCTCTTTCTTAATTAAGCAAATTGCTGAGGAATTATATATAGCTTCCAGAAATTTATCCCCACCTTTATTTAAATTCCTTTCATTTTGTATCTTAACCTGTCCTTCAAGTATATAACACATTTCCAACTCATCTTCTAATATCTGCACCACAACATGTTATTACCCAATCTGAACAAACTTTCCAAGAATCATTGGAACTCCTTGTTTTCTAGGAAAATCGTTGTCCTAGAAAGAAATAGACAATTAAACTTTGACAATATAGTGGGCCCTTAGTCCTCACATTTCACCAACATTCACAGGTATGAGAAGGGCTCTTTTCTGCAACATTACGAATAAAAAAAGCTGCTTGCTAAAATACCCAAAAAACTTACATGACAAGAAACCACTCAGAATCACAGAATCAGTCAGGGTTGGAAGGGACCACAAGGATCATCTAGTTCCAATCCCCCTGCCATGGGCAGAGACACCCCACACTAGATCAGGCTGGCTAGAGCCTCATCCAGCCTGGGCTTAAACACCTCCAGGGATGGGGCCTCAAACATGTCTAGACAACCCATTCCAGGGCTTCACCACTCTCATGGTGAAGAACTTCCTCCTCACATCCAGTCTGAATCTCCCCACCTCCAACTTCATTCCATTCCCCCTAGTCCTATCACTACCTGATAGCCTGAGAAGTCCCTCCCCATAATAATTCTATTTAGTACTTCATTGCTTGTTTTCTACTGTCTAGCTATGCATCAATTCTTAACTATGCTTGGTACCTACACATTTCATACTTTGTAAGTATTGGCCCAGTGTATAGCACACAAACAGTGGAAGCAAGCAAGTAAGCTCCATGGCTTTTAAAGGTCTCAGTATTTGTTAGACACAAATGATGAAATTTGGCTGTAATAAGTAGTAGGTGTCATATATTCAGCCATAGAGGCTGAGGGAGCTGGGGTTGCTTAGCCTAGAGAAGAGGAGGCTCAGAGGAAACCTTATTGTTCTCTACAACTACCTGAAGGAAGGTTGTAGCCAGGTGGGGGTTGGTCTCTTCTCCCAGGCAACCACCAACGAACAAGAGGACACAGCCTCAAGCTGTGCCAGGGGAGGTTTAGGCTGGATGTTAGGAAGAAGTTCTCCACAGAAAGAGAGATTGGCCATTGGAATGGGCTGCCCAGGGAGGTGGTGGAGTCACTATCACTGGAGGTGTTTGGGAAGAGACTGGATGGGGCACTTGGTTCAGTTGATTAGATGGTGTTGGCTGATGGGTCGGACTTGATGCTCTTGAAGGTCTTTTCCAACCTGGTTACTTCCTTCTATTCTATAAGAACACATTTCTCCTAGTCTTTTCAAATTTCAGTATCCAGTAAGACTTTGGTTTAGACACCCTTGAGTTTTCTCAATACAGAGGACAATTTTCTGGGAAAGTCAGGTTCTCCTCTCAGGCTACCAAAGAGAGCTGAGCTCCCCACTTGCTTAAATGAGGAAGACAGTTAAACTGGAGGCAAACTAATGGACAGTTAATGTAACAACTCTAATATTGAGGCAAAGTGCTGAAATAATTTATTAGACTTCCAAAACCACAACAGTAAAGACTGATAGAAGCTGTGGCAACGACAATAATTCCGAAAGAAAGACAAAAAAAGTAGGTGTCAGCTTCACTACAACCAAATGTACAATCAACCCACAAAAACATACATCCCTCTGAGAATACTTTGAGCCAGCAAGGAATAAGCTCACTAATTAACTGCAACTGACACTCAAGTGTAAAGGAGGCTTAGCCTTGAGCAGTGAATTAAAAGGAAAGGCTGCAAACAGTGTACAGAACGAAAGGCATTGTTTATAAACGTTCTCATCTCGGTTTATGCTTACCACAGCAACACTAAACTCTCTCAGAATTTATTGCATGCTAACAAGAAAATTATTATTTTTTTTTAGTTAAGTTCCACAGTTGTGAGCAAACTCCCAAGAGAACTAATTGCACTTTTAGATGAATATACAACACTTGAATATTAGCAGGAACAATTAATTAACCTCATACTGCTGTTTAATCTACTTTGCAGAAAAACTCTGTTCTTCCCTTTCATAGTATTTTGCTTACTAGGCCAATAAAACAGCCCGTAAGAAAACAGATCAGGTAGCATTTTGCACTAGTAGGGGGATTTTGAGTCTCTCTCATGTGTTCATTTTGGCATTCTCTGAAAGATTTTCATTTCTTTTTAATGAAAAATACAAATTAGTCTTTCTTTGCCACGGCTTTGGAATACATCCGCAAATCTGACAGGGTTTTGACTCCACGTTACAAAGGCCTTTGTTTCGTCCCTTTCTTCAGTACCAAATGAACCTTCTACTTGTCCTTTACAAAAAGTAATTAAAAAGAAAAAGGCAATCTACTGATTTCCAACTTAGAATTTGAATTTAGAATAGAATTGATTTCCAAGTTAGAAATTATTGATGAACAGGAAGGTCTGGACAGGATTGGGAGACAGTGGCAGTCTCCTCCCTCTGAATCCTTCCAAAGCATCAATGTTGTGTGTTGCTCCAAACATGTTGAAGAAATTGTCCTAAATTTCTGTCAGAACAAGGACTTTGCATATTAGAAAACAGTCTGCAGATTCCAAAATTGCTTCTACGAACAATAAAAAAAAATTCTTAAGTCTTTCCAGACTGTAGTAGTTACTGACACTATTTTGACAGTTTGGGAAGTACACCACAGTTGTCAAAGTTGGTTTTCTTTCCTCTATAGTCTATCAGATCACAGTATCACCAAGGTTGGAAGAGACCTCAAAGGTCATCAAGTCCAACCTGTCACCACAGACCCCATGACTAGACCATGGCACCAAGTGCCACATCTAATCCCCTCTTGAACACCTCCAGGGACGGTGACTCCACCACCTCCCTGGCCAGCCCATTCCAATGGCTAATCACTCAGTGAAGAACTTTCTCCTCACCTCCAGCCTAAACTTCCCCTGGTGCAGCTTGAGACTGTCCCCCCTTGTTCTGGTGCTGGTTGCTAGAGAGAAGAGGCCAACCCCTTCCTGGCTACAACCACCCTTCAGGTAGTTGTAGAGAGCAATGAGGTCGCCCCTGAGCCTCCTCTTCTCCATGCTAAACAACCCCAGCTCCCTCAGCCTCTCCTCACAGGGCTGTGCTCAAGGCCTCTCCCCAGCCTTGTTGCCCTTCTCTGGACACGTTCAAGTGTCTCGATGTCCTTCCTAAACCGAGGGGCCCAGAACTGGGCACAGGACTCAAGGTCTGGCCTAACCAAAGCAGAGTACAGGGGCACAATGACTTCCCTGCTCCTGCTGGCCACACCATTCCTACTGCAGACCAGGATGCCATTGGCCCTCTTGGCCACCTGGGCACACTGCTGGCTCATGTTCAGGCGGCTGTCAACCAGCACCCCCAAGTCCCTCTCTGTTTGGGAGCTCTCCAGCCACTCCGACCCCAGCCTGTAGCTCTGCATGGGGTTGTTGTGGCCAAAGTGCAGCACCCAGCACTTGGACTTGTTGAATGCCATCCATTGGACTCCGCCCATCTGTCCAGTCGGTCGAGGTCCCTCTGCAGGGCCCTCCTACCCTCTAACTGATAAAGCAGAGATGAAAACAGATCCACATTCTTATTTCCATGTGTTGCTCTGACACATTCTCTATTTCTGAAAGCTTTTGTTTCCTGTAAGTGAAAGATTCTGAAGCATTTTGTATTAACCACACATGTCAAACTCCACCATAGATCACACAGATTAAAGGTGCAGCATCCACCTTAGAGTTGCTCTGTACATTTAGAGCTCTGTACCACCACCTGTTACAAAATCAAGCCATCAAAAATTAAGTCATACTCCTTAAAATCATTGTGATTGCAGTTTGGGAGGAAAAAAAGCATACAAAAGAAAATCAAGAAGTTTCTGAGAGCCACTCTCACACCTGATAAGACATTTAGGCTTTCCAACACAGAATAAAAGCAACTGCATCAACAGATAGGAACTAAAAAACTAGGGGGGAATGGGGTGGGGTGGTGTTTGCTGGCTGTTGGGGGGTTTGTTTGGTTGGTTTTGTTTTGGGTTAGGTTTGTGTGTGTGTTTACTTTTTGGTTTTGCTCTAAATGTCACTGAAAACACAAAGATAAGTTTTGGTATCATTTCATTAGAGATTCTGATACCTACATGATTGTTTATGCCACTTTTAAAGCGCATCCATTTGTCTACAGTTGCACAAACTGCATGTGAGGCATCTCAAATTTATATCAGCACATTGGCTCAGGACATACTTCATTTAAATAAAGATATGCTCAGCAGGATGTCACCTTGTAGACTTTTGCAGCCCTGAAATGTAAGATAAATCTAGCTTCCAAACGCTAAAATGAGCTATTTCTCATCCATGCCTCAAGTCAATCAGGTAATATCAGTCATATCAATACTCTATCAGACACTATTAGATTGAAGGCCTCCTGTGAAGGATTTTAATAGGAATCAGGAAGGGGGAAGGAGGCAAAGCAGCAAAATAACTAACTAGAGAAATCACTGCCATTTGTGATTTTGTTATTTTAGTTTCAATTACGTTTTCAACATCATTTCAAAACATGGACAGATTGAATGTGTTTCAAGACAGCAGTAAGTATAGCATCAGGGGAGATCTGACACAGAAGAATTATTACTCCTTCTCTTTTATTAGTAAATAATAGAGAAGACAATGTCTTTCTAGCAGGGGGAAAAAAAATATGTAACATTTTTGCTCTGTCCAGGTCCTACATTTATGGGGGGGTGAGGGGGAATCAGAACACTTAAGTGCACAACCTATGTTTGCATGTTCCTCTTGAAATGGAACACTAAAAACAATAATGGAGAATATTTTGATTCACAGTATATCCCTAAACCCTTGCATTCAGATTTATTGAATGCAAAGACATTCTAACTGCTGTTTCCTTTGTATGCATCTCAATTCATTTGCAACATAACTCTGCAAATCACACCCTAGATTGCTATAAGCTTTAATTATTGTTTGTAATTGTCTTTCATTTTCCTGTTAACTACCACAACCCAAGCTACTCAAAAAACAGGGGGTTTTAAATAAAGAATGTACCTTCTACAAACCAAAATACACACTTAAAAAATGTCCTTTGTTAGGATGAATTGTTTTGCTTGTAATGGAATCTTATTCTGCTAAGACATCCCACCCGAGTGTACACTGTTGGGTTTAACATCTTCTGAGCATGCATATATCTCCTGAACGTGCATCAGTGATGTGTTTAGGCTTTCCAACAGCTTCAGCACAGCAATAAGCATCTGAATATTTCATTGCTAAGAAACTGAACCTGACCACTAATGGGCAGGTTATTAATCCTCAACTTCCCTTCTCTTGTCCCACAGTTAAATTATATGGATCACTTTCCTGAAGAATATCCTGATGACAACTTCCTGTATTTGCCAGAGGCATGCAAGAGTTTTCAGCCCTCTATTTGCCCCACCATTATCACAGAAAACTAACCAGCTCCTGACTTTCTCTGCTGCTGCCAGTGCAAGGAATTTTCAGGCTATCAGGGAGTGATAGGACTAGGGGGAATGGAATGAAGATGGAGGTGGGGAGATTCAGGCTAGATGTGAGGCGGAAGTTCTTCACCATGAGGGTGGTGAAGGCCTGGAATGGGTTGTCCAGGGAGGTGGTTGAGGCCCCGTCCCTGGAGGTGTTTAAGACCAGGCTGGATGAGGCTCTGGCCAGCCTGATCTAGTGTAGAGTGTCCCTGCCCATGGCAGGGGCGTTGGAACTAGATGATCCTTGTGGTCCCTTCCAACCCTAACTGAAACTATGAAACTATGAAACATGTTTCACATACTAGAACAGTTTCTCTGTGACCCTTTGGAAACCACACACCATTTATATGGGGAGCTATGGGTTTCCAGAGAAGAGTATACCTCTTCGGTATGTCCCTCTTTTCAGCTGCTTGCAACCTAGCTACTCACCACCCAAAACCAAATCTGTTTTTTGAGGGTCCCTTCCAACCCCATGTAATCTGTGAATTTGTGATTTACCATGTAAGTGTTCCAGCCATTCTCTAGCCACATCTTGAAAATAAACAATAACCTGTAAACACTTAAATCTGGTAAAAGGAACACTTAGGAACTGCTGTGTTGTTAGCTTTAAACAAGAGATGTCCTTAATATTCTACACACATATAACTTATATTAGTCTTTAGCACTGTGCTACAGGATCACAGGATGTCAGGGGTTGGAAGGCACCCAAAGAGATCATCAAGTCCAAACTCCCTGCCAGACCAGGACCATACAATCTACCTCAGGTCACAGATGAATGCATCCAGGCAGGTCTTGAAAGTCTCCAGAGAAGGAGACTCCACAACCTCTCTGGGCAGCCTGTTCCAGTGCTCTGTGACTCTTACAATAAAGAAGTTCCCTCTTGTGTTGAGGTGGAACCTCCTGTGCTGCAGCTTACATCCATTGCCCCTTGTCTTATCCCATGGAGCAAGTGAGCAGAGCCTGTCCCCTCCCTCCTGACCTCAGATATTTATAAACATTTATTAAATCCCCTCTCAGTCTTCTCTTTTCCAGACCAAAAAGCCCCAGGTCCCTCAGCCTCTCCTCATCAGACTGTGCTTCAGTTCCCTAATCATCCTGGTAGCCCTCTGCTGCACCCTCTCCAGCACATGCCTGTCCCTCTTGAACTGGGGAGCCCAAAACTGAATGCAGTACTCAAGATACATTTCTTTGAACACATCAACTTCCCTCTCTTTGGATAAATCCTTAAACTAGATTTCTCAAAGCAAATTTCATTCACGTAAGCATCAATGGCATTTACTCAAGTTACCTGAAGTGTATACTTCTGTATTTCATCCAGAACAAACTCCACTTCTTTAGAGGTTGTTAATGAGGCAAGATTCCCACTTAAATTGTAGCAGTACAATTTGGCATTGTCATAGCTTTCACGACTAGAATTGATGCGGAGGCAGGCATCTCCAATGTGACTCCATCCTTCCCCACACAGATGAGCTAGTTTAAAAAAGCACAAGATTAAAGCTGATTTGGGGGGAGAGGGGAACCAAAACCAAAACACCAAAACCAAAAAACCTTTTGAAAACCTAAGGGAGCCTGAATTTTATCTTCCTGAGATCATAGCTCAAAATACATCCCACACTCAATTTCCTTTTTCACAGCACACAGATTCTACAATATCTGAAGTATCATATTAAATAGTGTGGTTTTACAAAAAGAAACTTCTGAGTTATAAAATGGTTAATTATGACACTGTTTTCTCCTTGTATTCAGATTTAAGCACAAGCAAATATTAAGGATTAAATTGTGCAGATAAATACTATTGTTTTATGGAATTTACCTAGTTCACAGAATCACAGAATGTTTAGTGGTTGGAAGAGACCTCAAAAGCTCATCCAGCCCCACCCCCCCTGCCAGAGCAGGATCACCTATACCAGATTACACAGGAATACATCCAGGTGGGTTTTGAATATCTCCAGAGAGGGAGACTCCACAACCCCCCTGGGCAGCCTGTTCCAGTGTTCTGTCACCCTCAAAGGGAAAAAAATTTTCCTCATGCTTCCATGGAACTTCCTATGCCTCAACTTCCACCCATTGCCCCTTGTCCTTTTATTTGTGCATCACTGAGCAGAGCCTGACTCCATCCTCTTGGCACTCATCCTTTACATGTTTATAAACATGAATGAGGTTTTTGTGTAGGTTTTGCAATCTGAAAACAACTGTCAAAGAATTAAGAGAATACAACTCTACCTTATCTTTGCTGTATCATCCTATCTTTGCATTTAGATGTGCCCAAATAAAAGTGCAATCAGAATGAAAGGAATTTCAGATACCTCAGGAAAAATTTCCTCTTCAATAAACTTCAGCACTACCAGATTCAGATAACTATTAAAAGATGAGTAATTCATAGCAACTGTCAGAGTTAACCTTAAGAAAGATTATAGCAATCTAGTTTTAAACTGCACAGAATAAACTGATTGAAGTTATTTAATGAGTAATCTCTGTGAAAAAAAAAACCACAAACCTCTGTTCATTAACTTCATCTAGACACAAAGATCAAATGGAAAAGGTTCTGATAGCTAAGGCATATATGGAATTATGAATATGAATTACAGAATAAATATTATTTCAGAATGTTAATATCACCTTCAGAGAATATTTTACATTA
This sequence comes from Colaptes auratus, assembly GCA_015227895.2. Taxonomy (NCBI): domain Eukaryota; kingdom Metazoa; phylum Chordata; class Aves; order Piciformes; family Picidae; genus Colaptes; species Colaptes auratus. The sequence goes on from CM026886.1 coordinate 8,122,682, forward strand.
CTGCTTTCATAGCATTACCTACATTACACAATCAAGACACTAGATCTTAGGCCTTATCTGTGCAGTAAAACTGAAGTATAATTGAAGCATAATTTATAAGATAAAGCCCCAGATATCACAGTAAAGTACTAAGTATGGCAGTTGAGCTCTATACACAGTGATCTCTACAGGCTAGAACTCATCACTGGCTTGTGCAGAGGTACATGCCATTATACCTTCACTAAGAATATTATCTCTCCCAGCATGATTACAGATGGCATTGATATGCCAATCAGTGACATAATTACATCTGTGTTCACCTGTACAGGCACCTCTAGGCAGGGAAAGGCAGCACAAGTGAAAGAAATCCACATCTACATATTGAACAAATTCTCTACAGCTTCCTGAAAGGAGGTTGTAGCCAGGTGGGGGTTGGTCTCTTCTCCCAGGCAACCAGTGGCAGAAGGAAAGGACACAGTCTCAAGCTGCACCAGAGGAATTTTAGGCTCCAAGTGAGGAGAAAGTTCCTCACTGAAAGAGTAACTGGCTGTTGGAATTTGCTGCCCGGGGAGGTGGTGGAGTCACTTTCCCCGGAGGTATTCAAAACAGGATTGGACGTGGCACTTGAAGCCATGGTTTAGTCATCATGAGGTGTTAGGTATTAGGTAATAGGTTGGACTTGACAATATCTGAGGTCTTTTGCAACCTGGTTGATTCTGTGAACAAATATGCTTTGGCAACCGCGGAGGAGATTACTCAGTTTTCAACTCAACTATGAAAAGCAGCAGCACCACCCCACAGCCCTTACCAGGTAGCGCCTGGCACTCTTGCTGTCGCTGGTCCCACTGGCAGTTCAGGTGCAGCGAGCAGCTTTTGCAGCTGGTCAATTTATTGCAGATCTGTTCATTCCTCACATGACATTTGGTGTAGTTTTTAACTGACTACAAAATAAACCAGACAAAACAACGTTTCAAACACATGTCAAACTGCCAGTCAAAACGGAAACAACGCAGCAGGTAGATCCCTTCCCCTCCAGAAAAATCACAGCCACCCAAAAGATAAGCTTGACTTTAAGGTCTTTGTCTAACCTTAACCAACGGCAGAGAGTACAAAATGCATCTCTAGAGCACAAATCACTCCACATATCCCACACAACTAACTTTGAATGGGTCAGATAGCACTTTGAAGGTGATACTTGCCTGGACAGAACCCAGGAAGAGCTTGAATAACTAAACTATCTCTTTATTTCTTAGATAACTAAGAGATAGCCTCTCAGTCAATTATTTCATCCTATGTAGGTTAGAGCAAGCAAAATAATCAAACAATACAAAAAAAATTGCCCAAGAAGCAGATATTAAACAACTACACATCACTGAAGGTGCAAAAATATGTTCTACTTTGTTTTGTCTGGATTACATGCAATAAAAAGAGAAGCCATAAAACAGCAGTCAGAAAATACAAGGATTTGTCTAAAATTTCTGTCATGCTTTTCTCTACAGATTCAACTGCAAATCAGTATGCAGCACAGCTAGTATAAAATTTACAGAATCCACAGGAAACAGTTTTGTCAAGCAGTGACATAAAACTAGGAATAACATTATTCCTTTAGTATGTACGAAAAGGAGTAAATACTGAAGGAATTTTATATGGGGCTGTTTGTTGGGATTGAGCTGTGGGGTTTTTTTTCCTGAAAATTAAGGTCTTTCTTTCCAAGTTAGACATTTTTAATACAAATCATCTTCCCTCCCCCTGCCAAGTACTTTCAATTAAGACACACTATTGGCATCTTATTTAATAAATCCTCAGCCGATTCATCAGCTTATCCATGAGGCTGTCTCTACTAAGTGAATTTCAAGGTAATAATTAATTCAAAACAGCTTCATACTGACAAAACAGTTGAGGTTGGAAGGCACCTCTAGAGGTCACCTTGTCCAATCCTAACAACCCTTTTTTTCTCCCTAACAAGAGATTCATTCATTGTACTTGGACAGCACGTGTATGGTTTACGTGGTGGTTCTCCTTTCTAATAATCTCCTAGAGTATGCTAAAGCATATGTAAAAGTGCAATATGACAAGAAGTTAGACAGTTGTTGGCACTGGAATAATAATGATGAGGATACAGCATCAACCTACTGCAGTCAGGAGAGAAGACAATCAGTTAAAATGTTAAAATGAATTGTTAAAATGAATTTTCAATTTTGCCCAGAGCCAGCTTCATTCCTCTTGAAGAACACTGCTGCTTAGGGATGTGTTCATTGCCTTTATTGGATCAGATGGCTATCAGTGAGCTTGTATAAGAGGCACTCACTATTTTTCTGGTCTATAAGAAAAGCTACTGTGAAACAAAACGAACCAGAGAAACAATTTCACAAGAAGGTGTCTACACCATGGCATGAAACACATCCAAAGGCTATGCCATGAGGTACCCAGGCCGATAAATGCATACGAACAGTGAAGCAGAAAAAGCCTTTGTTTGGCATAAGATCACGTTTAGTTTCACTCAGTCAGGATACACATCCACAGACTGCTCAAAAGATGCTTTTAAGTGAATTTTAGAGTATAAGTAACCATAATCTGCTCATTTGCAATAATTCAAACAGTCACTGTCATCGTGACAGTCAAAATCCTTAAGCTCTGAGGTTGCTTTTGCAAATTATATACTTTTTAGTGCTATTACATACACATTACAATTTTCCAACTAAGCCAAGATATTTGTTCTATTACTTCCCAATAATGAAGTGTGGTTTGCACTGGTTATTTAATGTTTGAAAGAAAATTCAAAGTCCTGGTGACTATTTTGTAATAATGTTCTTTATTGTATTCCCTTATTCCCAGCACTTATTTCCCTCGAATCCAATTTGAACACTGCTTGCCTGAAAATCTCATTAGTTCAACGTAGATGTGAATCCAATAGGTAATTCATATTAACACAATATTAAGGTTATAACTTAAGCTACCAAACCCAATGAAATTCAGGAATATGACAGCCCATCTGTTACCCAGGTTCTATATTGCTGTGGGATATTTATAATGTTTACACACCAAAGCATGAGTAAATCAAGTTATATATAAAGTTCCCCACTTATGTCTGATTTACTTAGGGTTTTTTTTGGTACTGATCCTGATCTGGTGGAATACAGACAGAGCTATGAACTGCAGTGATTCTCCACAGGAGACTTAAAATATTACACTACTTTATCTTAGAATTTTGGAAAATTGCTGTTAAATAATGTACCTCTCTCTCCTCCTCTTGGATTTTCCAGGTTAAGAGTTTATCTAGTCTACCTGTAAACTATTCATTTAATACATTTGCTACTATTTCTCTGAAGCTACTCCCATATCTTACCATTGGATACGCCATAGCCTTAAATTTGGGGTTTATTTTTTCACCTCCAAGATAAATTTGATGCTATCCATAACTCCTTCTACTATTTTACATGTTTCCTCTTGACAGTATTTTGAATTCTCCAAATGTAGTTTCATAGTTTCATAGTTTCAGTTAGGGTTGGAAGGGACCACAAGGATCATCTAGTTCCAACCCCCCTGCCATGGGCAGGGACACTCTACCCTAGATCAGGCTGGACAGAGCCTCGTCCAGCCTGGTCTTAAACACCGCAAAGGACGGGGCCTCAACCACCTCCCTGGACAACCCATTCCAGGCCTTCACCACTCTCACGGTGAAGAACTTCCTTCTCACATCTAGCCTGAATCTCCCCACCTCCAGCTTCATCCCATTCCCCCTAGTCCTATCACTCCCTGATAGTCTGAAAAGTCCCTCCCCCAGCCTTCTTGTAGGCCCCCTTCAGATACTGGAAGGCCACAATGAGGTCACCTCGGAGCCTTCTCTTCTCCAGGCTGAACAGCCCCAACTCCTTCAGTCTGTCCTCATAGGAGAGGTGCTCCAGCCCTCTGATCATCCTCGTGGCCCTTCTCTGGACACGCTCCAGCACCTCCAGATCCCTCCTGTAATAGGGGCTCCAGAACTGGACGCAGTACTCCAGGTGGGGTCTCACCAGAGCTGAGTAGAGGGGGAGAATCACCTCCCTTGACCTGCAGATTCCTGTGATTATTATGATCTCTGCATCAGTGTAGCACCCAATGACTCTCATTACGAAAGATGCTAAACTTTCAGGAAGCAGTGCAAGCATTACAAAAAGACAATGATTCTTGTCTTCAAGGCACTGTATAAAAACACTGAACAATGTAGGACTGTAATGGTCTTTGGACCCTCCTCTAGTACCCTACATCTCTCAGCAAAATGTTCTTAATCATATTCTTCATGGGTTCTACTGCATTTAGTTTATGTTGCCACAGGGCTAAGAGCAACTCTAATACTGTCATGAATACTGTCTTATGCCAAATGCACCCTTAATGAAATATGCCCCTCTGTGCACTATATATCATTCTGTCATCTTCTAAAACTGGCAGAAAAGCTTCCTTCCATGCTTGTATCTACCTTTCTTCCTTAGATTCTGTCTTGCCTCATCTTTTGTTTTGCTTTTTTGGAAGAGGTTCCGTGTCCAGCATGTGGAGACTTGATAGGGTGCTTGGTTGCATGGTTTAGTTGATTAGGTGGTGTTGGATGATAGGTTGGACACGATGATCTTGAAGGTCTCTTCCAACCTGGTTTATTCTATGCTATGCTATTCTATTCTATTCTATATAAAAAAAAGATTTAAACCACATACCAGCAATACTGTTAAGAAATAGGCAAAATGCATCAGAATCAGTGAGAACAAGGAAGATGCTTAGGATTATGCAGGGAACAAGTGAAAGTGTCATAGTGCAAGATCAGCATAGTAGACTTACAATACAATACACCAGGTTGAAAGAGACCTTCAAGATCATCGCGTCCAATCCATCAACCAATCCAACTCACCTAAACAACTAAACCATGCAACCAAGCACCCCATCAAGTCTCCTCCTGAACACCTCCAATGATGGTGATTCCACCACCTCCACTTACAGGCAGTGAACTGCTAGTAGATGTCAATGCAACCTACTCTACCAAACCCAGAAATATACCACATGCTGGACATGGAACCTCTTTCAAAAAAGCAAAACAAAAGATGAGGTAAGACAGAATCTAAGGAAGAATGGTAGCTACAAGCATGGAAGGAAGCTTTTCTCCCAGTTTTAGAAGATGACAGAATGATATATAGTGCATAGAGGGGCATATTTCATTAAGTGTGTATTTGGCATAAGACAGTATTCATGACAGTATTAGAGTTGCTCTTAGCCCTGTGGCAGTATCTGTATTTACACATTCTGGGGGGGGAAAAAAAGGTAGAGAAAGTGATCTTACGATTTTTAGCATCCATCAGTCTCCAAGATAAAAACTAAATATTTTTAATACAATACAATAAATCCAGGTTGGAAGAGACCTTCAAGATCATCGTGTCCAACCTATCAACCAATCCAACCCACCTCTTATCTTTTATTTAAAAGATAGATAGATAGATAGATAGATAGATAGATAGATAAGCACTACATCTACTCTATTTTATTCTTGTTTAACTACAGTGGATCATTATTAAGCGTTTGATTTAACTTAATTCTTTAACCATTTTTTCAGCCAAAAGTGAACATTTGACAGCTTGTCTAAGTAGGATGAATCTGAATACTTGCTGAATTGCTCTGAAAGATAAATCTAGAGCTGAGTGTAATGAGCATGCTGCTCAATATCCTCACCTGCCAGATATCAGTAGCATCTTGCATGACTCCAAATATATTAAGTAAACTGTTTCTCAGTTGAGTAAACACAATAAACACTTACCCACTCAGCTTTTGCATTGTATATGATGGGGTCTGCATCAGATCAGAGTATGACACACACCCTGATGCTCCCAAGGCAGCACAGCAGTTGAATATACTGCCCTGCTGACATGCTGATCCACATCAGATGGTGAGCATAGACAGGTATACTTGTATCATCAAGGCGTTAGTACTGCTTACGAAGTCAATCTGTTCAGACAGAGCTGTTTCAGGAAAACTGCCATATTTTGCAGCCCTTCCAATCAGCAGAACAGTCACTGCTTTCAAATATCCATGATCATCAGGCCAATGGCAAACTGATTGCCAACACATCTTTATTATGCTGGCCAGTTTCCACAAAGCAAAAGCAGAAACATTGTCTGTCTCATCTGATTGTTCTGTGGTCTGAGTTATAGGTCCATACCTTTTACACAGCTGCAAAAATGGTCTCCTTGTGATGTTTCTGAGTCTACAGCTTGTTATCCCTTATTACTATCACAGTGTTCTCACAACATTTTCATTCTGTGGGCCTAGTCCAGAAGTAACAGTCTATGAAAATGGATATTCAGTCTGACCCATTTCCACTTCTCCATGCGGTGCCATTCTGTTGATGCTATTTTGTTGGGTTTATGTTGATAGCTGCAAAAATTTGCCTCCACCATCCCCCAGCCAATATACCAATTTTGCAGTAGCCACCTTCAACTTATGGTAGTAACGCTTTTCAGAGATAATCCTGATGAATTTTCACTATCCTATTCTTTATTAAGTCCACTAACAGCCTCTGCCATCCACTTCAAATCCTGAATAAAAGATGGCAAACGATATAGAGAAGACGTGTGCATCAGTTGCTAATTAAGCTGACAATCCTGGTCACAAAAGGCTGTCAAAGAAGGATGTTAAACTGAGAAGCTTGTGCTAAAATACCCAATGCTCCACATTCATCAGGAATGATGACGGCTCCCTCCTTAGCAACTGCTGGTTGCTTAAGAGTTGAAAACCACAGTTAGAAATTTGGCACCTAATCTAGCACAACATGTTAGGAAAAGAAGAGCCCTTGAAAATCACAAAGGAAACTAACCATTAGTGCCTGGGACTGAAGTCCCTCTGACAGACTTACAACAGGGCTGAATCTGTGTCTGCATTGCTTTTATTAGTGGTAACTAGCTACAAATACGACTGATGAGAGCTGGCACTGCTCACCCTGAATAGATAAGATCTGAGTCAGAGTCAATCCAGTTCACACCTTAATTTGTCTGTCTAGAGAACAGGATTGATTTGCATCAGATTCAAACTGGAGAGCAAGCTACTTTTACTAATGGGAGTGTGTAAAGAAAGATTTTGAACTCAAGTACAGCCCCAAGTCTAGAGCTCGGTGAAAAATATAAGGAGGCAAAATTCAGAAAGCTAAAATACTAGTACAAGCTTGTCAAAAATCAAATGAGCAAAGAGATTCAGCAGCTGGTGGACAACATCAAGTAAAAAACACAGCAGTAAGCAATATTAAAAATGCAAAAGTATAAACCTGCATGAATCTATATGCTTATGTTTACAAAGATCAGAACAATCTTACCAAGTCATCACAAGCCAGGTAATATCATGATAACAGTGGCTCACTCCTTTAATGAGATGACAAGCGAGTCCATGGCTTAAAGGAAAACATTTCTATGATGCTCAGTGATCAGAATACCAAGACTAATGAGACTGACCTAGTTCTGTTTAAAAGAGTGGGGGGAAAATAAACAAAGCAAAACTAAAAATCCCAAGTGGCCACCCTTCATGGGCTCCCACAATTTCTGCCTGCATACTGTACACCACACGCACACAAAATCCAAGTTCATACTGACTCTGGGACATTCCAAATGTCATTAACTAGGATATAATTGCATTTGTCCTGAGAGATGCATAGTGGTCTAGCACAACCCTAAAGACAACGTTAATTTCTTCCCCAGGAATAGATATTTTTGCTGCAGCCCAACCCTGCCCTCTGCAACGTTTTTTTACTGCAAAAGCCAGACAAGCATGTTTATGATGGTGTCCAAAACAAGCTACTATTACTCTGCCATACCCTTTTTCATTTGCTGCAACAGGTCTCTGGTTTAGCTAGAAGAGAAACAACAGCATTAATGACACAAGCATAGATTGGCAAAGACTCACCACACTACAGTTGCTGTTTGCTGAAATGCACTTCTTGTCATCACACCACTGGCACCCGTTTGTATTGGCAGTGCAGCTCGCACAGTCTGCGTATCGGTAACATCTGTCATCTGCAGCAGCTGTAATACAAATGAAAGTCAAAAAGAAACATTGCACAGAAGGAGAATAATACTGCATTTTAAACGCTTGCTTAGAGCATTTCCTCCTACATCCTTCATTTGAGCCATTCATACAGGTTTAAGTTACCATAGGAAATTAATTCTATTCAGCTAATAAGATTTACTCCTTTAACAAATTCCTTTAGTAACAACTATATTTGAAGGGTTGCAAGGCTCTTACCAACTTAAGGAATGTCCCCTGATTTGCAGCATGCAAACTTGGGCACAGTGCACGAGTGCACAGATTAACAGTATCAGAAAATTTCTTAAACTATTCATTTTTCAACTCCTTTACCACAGATGAATTTCTTCAGATAGAATCAGAGATGCAGGTTTCTGATAAAAAGAATAAATTGCTAGGCATGAAGGCAATGGGGAAAGTGAGAAAATAAAGTTTAAAAAAACCAAAACATCTAAGAGATTGCACATTATTTGATACATCCAATAATGATTGGTAAGTTGTAGTTCTGCACTTTCTCTGCAAGAAATATTTGAGGAAGAGTTCATGTTAACTCCTCAACACAAGCCTTGGTCTAGAATGTACATCCTTTAAAACAGTTTAGGACACCAATGATAAATTGTGAATAGAATAGAATAGACCAGAACAGAATAGACCAGACCAGACCAGAATAGAATAGAATAGACCAGAATAGAATAGACCAGAATAGAATAGACCAGACTAGAGCAGACTAGAGCAGACTAGACCAGACCAGACTAGACCAGACCAGACCAGACTAGACCAGACCAGAATAGAACAGAACAGACCAGAACAGACCGGAAAAGACCTTTGAGATCATCAGGTCCAACCTATCACCCAACACTATCTAATCAACTAAACCATGGCACCAAGCACCCCATCCAGTCTCTTCCTAAATACCTCCAGCGATGGTGAATCCACCACCTCCCTGGGCAGCCCACTCCAATGGTCAATCACTCTTTCTGTGAAGAATTTCTTCTCACCATCCAGCCTAAACCTCCCCTGGTGCAGCTTGAGACTGTGTCCTCTTGTTTAACAGGGGCCAAAAACTTGATAAATCACCATGACTCAAAACAGGAGAATTCCAATCACCTCCTACACTGATTACTGTGTTTAACTCGGGTCGGGTTTGGCTTCTTTAGTCTCAGGATCATGCAAGTTTAAGAGACTCTCTTGCCAGTGCAGCCTTGATATCCAAGAACTGATCTTTAGAAAAGCCACTAAAGTTTGAGCTTATCCTTCAATATTGAATATCAGCAGTTTCTCAGCGGATACTCTCAATCTGATAACAATTGAGCCATGTAGTGAAAAAGAATATATGAAAAAATGGCTTTTGACAGAATATTACTACCTGAAGCTGGAAGGATTTAACAGCAGTGAAGTGGCCCTGTCCACACTTTTGTGAAATAGGATTCTGCACACCTCATCTCTTGCAAATTTAGCTGCAGTTTATTCCCACTGCAGAAATGTACTTCAGAAAATGCTCTCTTCTTTTATTATTATTTTCCTTTAGTGTGCCTGTGCTTTGCTTTGTTTGGTTTCTTTAAACACCTGTTGATGTGATCAGCTCTTTATAACATCCACTTTCATCTTCATTACTTCTGAATTTAGTCTTGAGATTTTCTTTTTCCTCTTAGCAAGGGCTGAAACTTTCTAGGCCTCTAAATGTTATCAAACTGTGCAAAAAGAGTTCTTCAGAGAGCTCCACCTGGATAACCTTTCTGTTATACAATTCGCCTTTTCCACCCCCCAAGTTTGCAACTTTATATCCTGTTCAGAAACAAATAAAAGCTAACAGGGAAAAAAATGAAAATAAAAAGGGAAAAAACCCCTGTCTTGAAGCATTGATTAATAGCAGAGATTGCTTGCTTTAAACAAACATTAAAAGTGGACTGGCAGCTTAATTGTACGGTAATTTGTGCACGCAGCACACAGCCAAAGTCTGGTTAGCAATTTCATGCTGGGCTGAAAGGAAAGAGGCACAGGAAAAATAGCAGGTGTATGTAGCAAGGATGCAGATTCTGTTCATGTGAAGTGCAAGAACAACGCTTTCACAAGCCATTTATTCGTGACAAGCCAAAATACTTCGGAATAGGGTGCCACAGTTATTCACAACGCTAAACTGCTGGTTCAAACAATAGAGCTATCACAGTGCCACACAGAAATTCACATGACAACCCTGAACCCATTTGGACACACTGCACCAAAGGGCTTCTTTGCCTAAGTTTGTTTCCAGCTGCGACTGTGCTCTGGGATTCTGTACAAATGCTGCTGTTTGATAGGTCCTGCATCTAAGTCAGGGCAATCCCAAGCACCAATATAGGCTGGGCAGCAACTGGCTGGAGAGCAGCCCTGAAGAAAAGGACTTAAGGGTGCTGGTGGATAAGAAGCTCGACATGAGCCACCAGTGTACTTGCAGCCCAGAAAGCCAATCACATCCTGTGCTGCATCAAGAGAAGCATAGCCAGCAGGTCAAGGGAGGTGATTCTCCTCCTCTACTCTGCTCTGGTGAGACCCCACCTGGAGTACTGCCTCTATTACAGGAAGGATCTGGATGTGCTGGAGCGTGTCCAGAGGAGAGCCATGATCAGAGGGCTGCTGCCCCTCTCCTATGAGGACATCCTGAGAGAGTTGGGGCTATTGAGACTGGAGAAGAGAAGGCTACAAGAAGACCTTATTGTGGCCTTCCAGTATCTGGAGGGGGCTACGGGTAAGCTGGGGAGGGATGTTTTAGGGTGGTGAGGTAGTGATAGGACTAGGGGGAATGGGGGGAAAAAAATAGAAATGGGTAGGTTCAGATTGGATGTTAGGAAGAAGTTCTTCCCCATGAGGGTGGTGAGACACTGGAACAGGTTTGCTCAAGGGAGTTTGTAGAAGCTTCATCCCTGAAGGTTTTTAAGGCCAGGCTGGATGTGGCTCTGAGCAACCTGATCTAGTGTGAGGTGTCCCTGCCCGTGGCAGAGGGGTTGGAACTAGATGATCCTTGAGGTCCCTTCCAACCTTAATTCTATGATTGGTAAACTACTTGAAGCAGCAGTGCTTTCCCTCTCACTTACTGGTGCATACAGATGTGAGGTGCCACATGCTTGTAATACCAGATAATACTTGCAGTGGCCATTTGTGCTCTGGCTGCTGTTATGCTTTCTTGGAAACAGAAAAGTATGAAGGCTTTTGCAGACAGACAAATACACACATCTACACACAGCTACACATAGAGATCTGTGTCTATGAAAGAGGAGAAAGTGAATCACAGAATGTTAGGGGTTGGAAGGGACCTCAAAAGATCATTGAGTCCAACCCACCTGCAGAGGATCACCCAAGGCAGGTCACACAGGAACACAATGAAGTAGGTTTTGAATGCCTCCAGAGAAGACAACTCCACAACCCCCCTGTGCAGCCTGTTCCAGGGCTCTGGCACCCTCACAGGGAAAAAGTTTTCCCTTCTGTTCCCATGGAACCTCCTCTGCTCCAGCTGGCACCCACTGCCCTTTGTCCTATCACTGGACATCACTAAGCAGAGCCTGGCTCCATCCTCCCAACACTGTCCTGCATATTTTTATCAACATGCATGAAGACACCCATCAGGCTCCTCTGGCTGCAGGCTGAAGAGCCCCAGCTCCCTCAAGTCTCTTCCACTGCCTTCAGAATCTTTGTGGCTCTGTGCTGGAGTCTCTCAAGCAGTTCCCTTAAGCCCTTCTTGAAGTGAGGAGCCCAGAACTGAACACAGTATTCTAGATATGGTCTCATCAGGGCAGAGCAGAGGGAGAGGAGAACTTCTCTGGACCTCCTAACCACACCCCTTGTGGCCAATAGAGCCAATGGTATCCTGGGGTGCAATCAAGAAAAGTGTGTCCATCAGGTTTAGGGAAGTTCTCCCCCTCTAGTCTGCCATGGCAAGACCACACCTGGAATACTGTGTCCAGTTTTGGGCTCCCCAGTTCAAGAGAGACAGAGACCTGCTGGAGAGAATCCAACAGAGCGCCACGAGGATGATTAGGAGACTTGAGCATCTCCCCTATGAAGAGAGACTGAGAGCCCTGGGGCTGTCTAGTCTGCAGAAGAGAAGGCTGAGAGGGAATCTCATCAATGTGTATAAACATCTGAGGGGTGGGTGTCAAGTGGAGGAGGCCAAGCTCTTTTGGTGGTGCACAGTAATAAGACAAGAAACAACAGGTACAAGCTTGAACGTAGAAGATTTCACCTCGACATGAGGAAGAAACTTCTTTACAGTGATGGAGCACTGGAACAGGCTGCCCAGAGAGGTTGTGGAATCTCCTTCTCTGGACACATTCGAAACCTGCCTGGATGCATTCCTGTGCAGACTGCCCTAAGTGATCCTGCTTTGGCAGGGGGGTTGGACTTGATCTCTGGAGGTCCCTTCCAACCTCTAATGTACTGTGATACATGACATTTGGAGAGCTTTTCCCACCTGTCTCCTACTTTGCATTTCAATTCTGACAGCGCAAGACTGGAATTCACTTACCCATTTTCTTAGGGCATTTAGCCCTGAGGATATTATTAGCATGTCCAGACTCCCAGGATTCACAGTGTTTCTTGTTCCACACACACCTTATCCCTGGACGAGCATTTTTACACAGCTCTTCATCTCTGAAGGCTTCACAGTTTGGAGGCTTGTACACAAGGATGTCATTCAAAAGAACACTTGAAAAACCCCCAAATATATACATGGATCTGTTAGGGAAAAGCAAGCAAACATAATTGCTATTGTAGCTATAAATTTCTTCATTTCTTGTCTATCAATAAAAATATATAGCACATAATATTGTAAAAGTCATTCTTCACCTTCCTCTAATAAACACTCTGTCAGTGGCTCCATTATGAAGATTTTTCAACTGATTTCTCCACAAAAGTTTAGAATAACAACAACAAAGCAGCTCAGAGTGCACTGTGCTCTGTGTGTGAGTGAGTGACATACCAAATGTCTGGGAAGAAGAGCTACGGAGGAATCTCCTCATTTTGGGAGCTAGATAATGAGAAGGGGATGTGAAATAATGGGCTGCAGGAAATGAGAGCATTTTCCTTGAAGAACATTTCAAAGGCAGTCTGTAATAATTGGCAGATGGATATTTCTTTTTGGTAGTATGTCCAGTAGAGTAGAGCTGCTGACAGCCAAAGCAGCTTGAGATTTTACCCTACAACTTTTCCACTGAAAAGGAGACTTTTGTCTCATAATTTCATCTTTGGGGCTTAGGGTGGAGGAGGAAGCAGAGTTCAGCCACCTCCAACTCTAAAAAAAAATTTCAGATCCTTTTCATCTCTTATTTCCAGATGATGAAGCTTTACTGGGCTCCCTTACTCAACAAAATTATAAGAAATTATGATTTTATCTGAGGATAAGCAATATATTTCATAGAATCATAGATTCAGTAAGGTTGGCAAACACCTCAGAGATCAAGTCCAACCTATTACCTAATACCTAACATCTCAAGACAACTAAACTGTGGCTTCAAGTGCCATGTCCAATCCTTTTTTGAACACCTCCAGGGATGGTGACTCTACTACCTCCCTGAGCAGCACATTCCAATGGCCAATTGCTCTTTCTGGGAAGAACTTTCTCCTCACCCCAAGCCTAAATCTCCCCTGGCACAGCTTGAGATTGTGTCCTTTTGTTCTGGGACTGGCTGCCTGGGAGAAGCAACCAATCCCAATCTGGCTACAACCCCCTTTCAGGTAGTTGTAGAGAGCAATAAGGTCTCCCCTGAGCCTCCTCTTCCCCAGGCTAAACAACCCCAGCTCCCTCAGCCTCTCCTCGTAGGGCTTGTGCTTGAGACCACTCACCAGCCTTGCTGCCCTTCTCTGGACATATTCGAGTATCTCAATATCTTTCTTAAATTGAGGGCCCCAGAACTGGACACTGGATATAGTCTAGGTGTTAGCAAGTTGGGATTTTTTTGTTCCTGCAAGTGATTAACAATGAAAAACATACCTGTACCACCAAAAACTTCCTTTTCTATGCAAGGTTTAGTTACATGGTTTTGATCTTTATGATTGTCAAAGAACAAGGAATTATAGCATGCTTCATAAAGAAGATTTCTCCTGCCACATCTAAGTGAAGATTCAAGTTGGTACTGAAATTCGAATTCACTATAGTTCCCAATAGTAAGGAAACACCTCAGTACACCAGCAGGTTCATATAAAATGCCATTGAACTGATTCCACATTATGTCAGCTGAATGATTAGCTGGGCTGATTACCTAAGACAAGCAAAGCCTCTAAAAAGCACTGCTTTTCATGTTGATAAATTACATTAGTTGCATGGCATTGAATCATACTCCACACAAATACAATTTCTGCCATAGCTTCTTCACTCAGAAAAGCAGCCAGGAAAATCTAAAAAGACAATTTCTTTACCCATTGCTGACAACAGCAGTGTGACCAAATCTGTTGACGTCGCGATGTAGATTAGGTTTTGGTAAAATCTTCCATTCATCGCAAGCTGAAAGAGCAAAGAAAAGCATATGAAAATATATCAAATAATACAAGGAGTTTTCAGCAAAATACATGCAGAGTAGATTTTACCAGACACTCTTTTTGTATTTTAAGTATCAACTGCTTTGCTGCCCATTTCCCTCCCTTCCCAAAAGGAGCAGCGCAGGTAACCCCTGCTGTCTCCACTCTAGAAACAGACCAGCTATATCTCATCTTCCTAGCATGCTTTCATCACCCATTGGTCTCATAAACTCTGAAACAAAACTAGTCTGATGTACTTAAAACCACTCTTAAGGTTAGTTTCTAATTTGTTTGGGTTTGTTAAAATTGTCCTGCAAAATCCACAGGATGTGACAGACTTTCCCCTCCACCCCTGTTGTCACTACCTGAAAGCTAAGCTGTTTTTTTCCTACTCATAATAATCTGCTTTCTTCTGCTGTTTAAATATGTTTAGTCAAACTTAATCAGATTCTTCCAGAGCCTTTATCTGCACTGATATGCATTTATCAATGTCTTAGAATCATAGCATTGTTAGGGTTGGAAGGGATCTAAAGCATCCTCTAGTTCCCAGCCCCCTGCCATGGGCAGCGACCCCTCACGCTAGATCAGGTTGCTCAGAGCCACATCCAGCCAATGCATATCACAGGTCAGTGATAAACACACTATCAGTCTTTAACCCATGCTCCATTAATGCCATTTTGTAAGTTTTGGTCCTTCCTTTTTTTTTAATTAGGCTTTAATTAGGTAGATCCCCATTTTGAATGCATCACTGATGGATTCTTCAGGAGGAAGAATTAATATGCATAGAGATTCTTTTACATTTTTAAAGACTGCAGGATTTGAGCACACTGCATTGGCTGCTTTTGAAAAGCTATATTTGCATTGCTCAAGAGTAAATCAACAGGTACTCCTTTTAGATGCATTTGTTGAGTAGGTGCTCCAAGGACCTGTCAGCATCACTCCTCTATCAGGACATCCATCAAGGCCAGAGCACACTCACATGTCCTTTTGCTATGCAGTTCTCTGCCTTCATAGCCCATCTCAACACCCACAATGGCAACCACTGTAATCATTGTCATCAAGTGATCAGTAATATTGCCCTAATGTTACACACACTCAAATTAGCCAAAGGACTTAAATTCCTGTGTATTTCATGGATGACAGGGTCTGAGCAACCTGAGCTAGTGTGACATGTCCCTGCCCCTGAGGGGTTGGAACTAGATGATCCTTGAGGTCCCTTCCAACCCTTATGATTCTATGACTTCTATTCATGAGTGCTTTAAGATAAACTACCACTCCTCCAGCTGTGCAGCCCATACCATTATCCCCTTACTTCTGGCAGCTTGATTTAAGTATGCTACTAAGTGCTTTTCTTTCACCAAGTGTTTGAGATGAATGTTGTATCAGTACCTTCACATCAAATTAACTATTCAAGTCTATTTCTTTTAGTATTGCTCTAGGAGCTTTTACTAACATGGTTTCATTTTTCTGCCCTGACTGGGATTTCAGTTCTTCAGAGCAATTAGTCCTTTCTAAAGAGGGTGTTTCCAAACACCCCTCTTCCCTCCCTAGCTTAATACAACAAAAATGGATATTACAAAATTCAAGAGGTACAATTTGTCCTCCAGGCTGGTGTCAGCGAGAGCCTAAGTCACTCTAACCGCTAGCTGCACAAATCCTGTTCTTATTCTCACTGTCAGGATAGTTCATCTCTGCTAGTGCTGCTCTTCTCACACTTCCAATGCAGAAAATTATTCACAGTATCACTTTGTCATGGACACAGTTAGCAACCTGTTAGCACACCATGCTGAAAGCAAGGTCACAGAAGGGTGGGCTTGGCACAGGAGAGGGGGCAGGACGGCATGGCTACAGGCAAAACCACAGTAATACACCACCAGGCTGACTGTGGCTTCCACAGAATCACAGCCTGAGCCTATAAACTGAGACTGTGGCTGTGACAGACAAATCAATTACATCCTTTTGTAAACTGGAAACAGAAACTGAAAGCACATTGTTACCAGGGTAACACAGAGAGTCATAACTTCAACATCAGATGCGGACTCAATGAACTTGGAAGTTTGAAGAATAAGTATAGTGAGTTTAATTTGCTGTCTTACAGGACAAATTCATCCTCAAAATCTTACCTCTTTCTGAACTTCTACCTTCTGTCACTATCATTGCTAACATTATTACCATCTTTCACAATTGTGTTGGTTTGGTTTTTTTAATTTCCTTCACTTAACTAGAGCAATGGAAATACACACATGCCAGACAGATGTTGTTCCTGAAACAGTTTCACCAGAAGACACCACAGCACTAGAGCACAAATTAATTGCTTGCAATCATAAGCTTCAGATGAAGGGATGAGGAGTCATGAATATAAAAGTTGTGTATTCCCCATAACACAGCATAAGGCTGTGTAAAGCTTTTGCCAAGGCAGCCAGTGGCATCCTGGCTTGTATCAGAAATAGTGTGGCCAGCAGGAGCAGAGAAGTCATTCTGCCCCTGTACTCAGCACTGGTTAGGCCATACCTCAAGTACTGTGTCCAGTTCTGGGCCCCTCCTTTCAGAAGGACATTGAGACACTTGAACGTGTCCAGAGAAGGGCAACAAGGCTGGTGAGTGGTCTCAAGCACAAGCCCTATGAGGAGAGGCTGAGGGAGCTGGGGTTGTTTAGCCTGGAGAAGAGGAGGCTCAGGGGAGACCTTATTGCTCTCTACATCTACCTGAAAAGACGTTGCACACAGGTTGGGTTTGGTCTCTTCTCCCAGGCAACCAGCAGCAGAACAAGAGGACACAGTCTCAAGCAGTGCCAGGGGAAGTTTAGGCTGGAGGTGAAGGGAAAGTTCTTCCCAGAGAGAGTGATTGGCCATTGGAATGTGCTGCCCAGGGAGGTGGTGGAGTCACCATCCCTGAAGGTGTTCAAAAAAGGGTTGGATGTGGCACTTGAAGCCACGGTTTAGTTGTCATGAGGTGTTAGGTATTAGGTTGGACTTGATGATCTCTGAGGTCTTTTCCAACCTGGTTGATTCTTTGATTCTGTGAAGGCTGGCATGTGATGTCTCCATGATGTTTGAATAAGGTAAGGAATTCAGGCTAAGAGCAACATCATTTAGTGGAAATAGCATTTTAACGCTAAAACCAGATAACAAAATCTTGCTGTTCTACCTTCAAGTCAAGTTCTGGCTGCTCCAAGTCATTGCACATTATCAGAAAAGGCAGGTTAGTGCTCATACACCTTTGGTGGTAAAAGGGAGCTGGTTTAAAAAACCCACAATACATTTTCATCTGGCGTGGGTAGAGCACTGCACATCATCTGGTGTATTTTTTACAAACATATATACAAATAGATAATATTTCCAGAAATTTATTTAAGAACAAGAGGGATTTAATGCCACAGGAAAACTGTAAAATGATAATAAAAGCTGGTTCTGAGATAAGAAACCCTTGAGGGCTGGAGATATAATAATTCCTTTCTCGATGATGGTATTTGTCAAACTGGCAGCTCTTTTCAATAGAGTACAGGGGGAAAAAAGGGGAGGGAAGCAGGTTACAAATAGCCTTCTCTCTTATCTCCTCCTAGCCTTCTCAATGACTGCTGAACACTGAGCAGAGCATTGTGCAAGAATAACACTTTGGCTCAGCTTTAGCCCAGCTCTAACTCTGTACAGATTGGTTAATGAAAAAGAGTTAACCAGGGCTTTTTGGAGAGTTTTGGTAAAGCATCAAATAGAATCTATCCCTGTTTGTCATCTTCAAACTACTATTGAGCATTTCAGAGTACCCAAATTTCCAGATTCACTGTACAGTTGCAAGAAGAAAGGGGCAAACAGCAAAGACACTGTGATCTTCAACACTGTTTATTGATATTAAAGCCTTCTGTGCAAGTACTCCTTGAGTACTGTGTCCAGTTCTGGGGCCCCTCAGTTTAAGAAGGACATCAAGACACTTGAATGTGTCCAGAGAAGACCAACAAGGCTGGTGAGAGGCCTTGAGCACAAGCCCTATGAGGAGAGGCTGAGGGAGCTGGGATTGTTTAGCCTGGAGAAGAGGAGGCTCAGGGGAGACCTCATTGCTCTCTACAACTACCTGAAGGATGGTTGTAGCCAGGAAGGGGTTGGCCTCTTCTCTCTAGCAACCAGCACCAGAAAAAGGGGACACAGTCTCAAGCTGTGCCAGGGGAAGTTCAGGCTCGAGGTGAGGAGAAAGTTCTTCACGGAGAGAGTCATTCGCCATTGGAATGTGCTGCCCAGGGAGGTGGTGGAGTCACTGTCCCTGGAGGTGTTCAAGAGGGGATTGGACGTGGCACTTGGTGCCATGGGGTCTGTGGTGACAGGTTGGGCTCCATGATCTTTGAGGTCTCTCCCAACCTTAGTGATACTGTGATTGTATCTGTTGTATTAAGTCTAATAAGGATGTAAGCTGTAAGGAGTGAAGAATAAAATACTTTTCTCTGTAAAATCTCATGCATTCTTAAGGTATGCCATGGTTTAGCAGTCATGAGGTCTTGGGTGACAGATTGGACTTGATCTTTGAGGTCTTTTCCAACATTATTGATTCTATTACACAGGGAGTAACTGGAAGATATGGGTTTGGTTGCATTTACCATTGTCTCTGTATGTACTTGGGTGTAACATATAGCAAGCACTTTGAAGCATACACTGCTCTCAGTACAAACAGTTACTAAGCAGATGAAGGAGTGGTACTATTCATTCCAAACTGATTAGCAGAATTCTTAGTCACTGAAAAGGACCAGAAGGAATACAGGGCCTTTTCTTTCTGTTAGGAAGGCTTCTTCTTCAAGAACAGGTCGTACTACACCGTATCATTATAAGAAAAAGATTCATACTCCTCCTGAGTTAGCAGAAGAAACAGAAGTGGCTCTGAGAATGAATTGACCCACCACACAAATTCACAATGAAACACGGACCACATTTGAGGTGATCCAGCTGATGCTGGCAGAGGAGAAAGCCCAGCTGAGTTCTGCACAGGGTAGCACACTCCAGGGGCCACACTCTAACAAGACAGGTCTCAACATGCCATACTTTACCCAGTAAACTGTATCTATCTCTCTCACCTACATCCTGCTGGTAATACTGCATGACTGGTAATAATACAAGTATCCAGTTGTCGGCAGTCAAAGTTTTAGATTTACAAAAGTCTGAGAGAACTGGACCTCTACCAGCTGTTATTTTAAGGGTAGTCAGTCTCCCCTTCCTTCATCTGATTTATTACATGTATCATGGACATCTCAGTTATTTCCAACAACTAGAAAGACTGTAAGAATGACCCTAAAACACTTGATAACTCGCTCCCAAATCTACAAAACTTTGCAGACCATAAAAGAACATCAAGGAACCAAAATATTCCCTTAGCAGTAAGTATCATAGAAGCTCAGATGAAAAACATTAAGCTTTGAACAGAAACAAAGCTTATTTACACCTTATCTTCCTTTTCCTCCCCAACCCTGCCATGCCCCAATACTGCATTCAAGACTGAACAGATGGCACCGTGCCTGCCCAGAACTTGCAGATGGAACTCTAAGTGATATTCTCATTTTTCCCTAGAAAGAATGGAAATGGTTCATACTTCAAAATATTATTAAAAAAATACTGATTTTATATAGTTTAATACTATTTAGAGTATTGATCCAAGACACAGGAGCAACAGGTTCATTTCCTACCCAACAGCATTTAAACCCATAGATTTTTACCTCTGAGGAAAGTGCCCTAACTGTTCAAGCTAGGTAACTCTACTACTCCAAGTTAACACTGTTCCCCTGAACAGAAGGAAAAAAGGAGGAGGAAAACCCACACCAAAATTTGATATTCCTAGAAATAAAGAGAAAAAGTCTCTAAAAAATGTGCAACCACTGTTCTATAACTTACTTCCAGGATCACATTTGTATTTCTGCGCTGGCAGACCAGTTTAGTGACAACCTCTTTCCTAGAATCATAGAATCATTAAGGTTGGAAAAGACCTCAGAGATCATCAAGTCCAAATCTGTCACCCAAGACCCCATGACTACTAGACCATGGCACCAAGTGCCGCGTCCAATCCCCTCTTGAACACCTCCAGAGACAGTGACTACACCACCTCCCTGGGCAGCCCATTCCAATGGCTAACAACTCTCTCTGTGAAGAACTCTCTCTCCACCTTAAGCCTAATCTCCCCTGGTGCAGTTTGAGACTGTGCCATCTTCTTCTGGTGCTGATTGCCTGGGAGAAGAGACCCACCCCCTCCTGGCTACAACCTCCCTTCAGGTAGTTATAGACAGGAGCTATGCATTAAGAAAAGGTAGAAAAAACTACCTACTTTGTTTACATTATCAAATCATTTCTCCATTTGAAAGTATTTAAACAGATTTGAAATGCAAATTCTGCTCAGTCATACATCTCCAGCCTGGCCATACATACTAGGGAGAAAGCTGCATTGAAGTAGAAGCATAGAATCATTGAATCTTTTTGAAAGGTTTGTGGGGAGATTCAGTAAAGCATTGTGCTGAGTTAGTCATGAGGTGTTGTGTGACAGGTTGGACTTGATGATCTCTCAGGTCTTTTCCAACCTTATTGATTCTGTGATTCCATTTCTAAAGGAAAGCATTAGAACAGACAGAATTAGACAACATGTAGGGAACGGCATCTACTCCTAAAAATCAGTATAAGCTTTCATGAAGAGAAGGCTTGTCTTCCAAAATCACAGTTCTGTGAAGAAATCAGGATGGAGCAATCCAGCTGATGCAGGGACATAGATTTTCACAAAACTTCTTATTAAAAACTTTTAAACTTGTCTGTTGTAGCAACAGAATTAATCATAGAATGGTCTGGATTGGAAGGGACCTCTGAAGGTCATCTAGTCAAACCCCCTCTGCAGTCAGCAGGGGCATCCTCAACTAGATCAGGTTGCCCAGAGCCATGACAAGCCCTACTTTGAATATCTCCAGGGACAGGGCCACAACCACCTCCCTGGGCAACCTGTTCCAGTGTTCCACCACCATCATAGTAAGGAACCTGTTCCTAACATCCAATCTAAATCTGCTTTTCTATAGTTTGAAGCCATTGTCCCTCATTCTATTGCTACAGGCCTTTGTAAACAGTCTCTCTCCATCATAGCAGCCATGTTCCAACAATTTGGCTTGGCTTTTATAGAGGTCTCCTGTCAGTCCTTCTCTACACAATTATAATGTATCCAGGTATCTTAGTAAATGGCATATATATATATATATATTTAAAACAAAGCACAGAGACTGAATTCTTCATACAGTGAAACTACAGGAGCTCAGGAACATCTCCATCTCTGAAATTTCAGTGTTAACAGATATATATTCACATGCAGCAAGCATTTAAAATGATTGAATTGTGCTCTTGGCTCATGACACTCAGATTTAACTGCCTAAATTTATGCTTGCAGACTAAGTTTAGCACCTAGAGAGCAAAGATTGATGCCAGAAAAGAAGAAAAAGACCCCAAAAAAAAGTAACCCTCTTGTAAGCTTGGTAAAATTAATTGCTCTCTGGAAGCACTTATCTCCCACCATTAACCAGAGGAGAGTCTGGATTACCAGATTGTATTAGAAACTCATCTTTTAGACAGCTAAACTTAACTGAGATGAATCCACCCAAACACTTATTGCACATTAATATGAAAAACAGTAAGTGTTTTCATGGACAGGAAAAGGCTGAAGTAATCTATCCATAAGACTATGCCACATATAATAAGAGATATAATCAGAAGCACTCTATAGCCCAACTTGAACATAAATAGTATAGGCTCTATCTCCAGGATACAGCTGGTTTACAGACAGCACCCATTTTTTACAAGACAGAGCATAACACTTCATCACTTGCAAGGTACCCAGGAAACATGATGCTGATAGCATCACATATTATTTTTTCTTTCTTCCAAGCATTGTTCAAAAATGTGTGATACAAAGTAAATAAAATTCTGAAATATGCTTGTTCCATAATTATTCAATTCTTGGGGGGGGGTGGGGAAAAAAGTATTTACTCTTTTCTGGAAAAGCATGTCTTTCGTGTCTACTGTGAGACTGCATTTTTCATTTGGTGAAATGAGCAATACAGAAAATTAAGTCCAAATCAACTCAATCATCATGGCTTTACATTTTTTTAGAGTATTTACTACATCACTTTCTCTTGTTTTTTAACACAAGGAGAATGTGACTCGTAGGAAGATATGAATGCCATGTAAAACACTGTAATCAAGCAGGAAAAAATAATATATTGCTTCATCTGAAAATATAAAGTAACAGCATACAACGTCATGAAGTAGAATAAGAAAAACCTCCCTGTGTGTGAAATTCAGAGAGTTACACTTATCCAGATCCTGGGGCTCACACTGTTTATCCTCAAGTGCACACTCTACAAATAAATGGAGACCAGTAAGTAGTCTTTACCCTCAGAAATGAGGAAGGAGCTCTGTTTGATTAAAAATTAAAACCAGGTGTAAATCGAAGCAAGACTAAAATCAATGGCACACGCCATCAGATGCCTACAAGAGGCTTCACAATATGTAATACAGGGATACAGATGAAAAAAAATCCACTGTTCTGAAAAGCCATTATTCACAGACTCAGTGAAACTGGCAGGAAATAAAACATACATGTTCCATGTATTTAGCTTTCTGATTATTTCCATAGGAAAGCAAACACATTGCATGGATATCTACACAGAAAGCCATAAAAGAGCCATCAGCTAGTCTTGTAATCAGCTGATAAAGGCTTGCCAAAAATAGATCCAGGCATTATCCACAGGCTATTCTCAACAAGGATCATGCACATCTCTCAGACTGCTCTGAGATTCCCCATTTTTCACTTCCCAGGACAAGTGGCGGTTTAGCCCAAAGATGACCTGTTTGTTTATATTGCAGCCCATACATAAAACATGAACGCGAACATTAGGGAAGGGAAAAAGTATTTATGGCAAGAACAGCAGTGGCAGTAAACAAGACAGGAAACAGATTATGGACTCATTAAATTCTCTTAGATTTACAGCCTCCACAATCCTATTGGGAGGCTTTTCCATAACTGCACAGCTCTAATGGCTGGAACCATTCTACTGACTGAACGCTTACAGCCAGGTAGTCTTGTCTCGAGACTGTTTTTTACCTTAAACAGTTGCCCTCCAAAGTGTATTCTTATCATATATTTATAAGCAGCAATCTCCCCTGCACTCAGCCACTCTTGTGCAAAATTAAATATACCACTGTCTCCTAAAGACTCCTCGTGCTTCAGTCAGTCTTAATACCACTTGTGGGTTTGGTTTTCTTAAATGCACATTACCAAAATACTACCAAAAAATCCAGGGCCTGGTGAGCAGCACCACCCTTTCACCAGGAGTGCAGAGGCCACTTCCACAGCCACGACTCACACAGAAGCCACTGTCATGCTATTGTCATTTCCTTCAGCATGGAGGAGAAAACTCTTATAATTTCCTAAGTGTATGACTTGCATCACTTAGAGCTGAGGGCTCTTTAGCTTAGAGGAGACTGAGAGGTGACCTCATCAATGCTTGTAAAATATGTAAAGAGCAAGTCCAGAGAGGATGGAGCCAGGCTCTGCTCAGTGGTGCCCAGTGACAGGACAAGGGGCAATGGTGGAAGTTGAGGCATAGGAAGGTTCACATAAACATGAAGAAAAATTTTTTCCCTGTGAGGGTGACAGAGCACTGGAACAGGCTGCCCAGGGGGGCTGTGGAGTCTCCCTCTCTGAGTCATAGAGTCACAGAATGTTAGGGGGTGGAAAGGACATCCAGAAATCATTGAATCCAAACCCCTTCCAAATCATGATCACCTAAGGCAGGCCACACAGGAACACGTCCAGGCTTTTGAAAGTCTCCAGGGAAGGAAACTCCACAATATCTCTGGGGTGCCTGGAGATATTCGAAACCTGCCTGGATGTGTTCCTGTGTGATGTGGTGTAGGTGATCCTGCTCTGGCAGGGGGTTGGACTGGATGATCTTTCAAGATCCCTTCCAGCCCCTGAAATTCTGTGATTCTGTGATTGTAAGGCAGCATTAGGCACTTTTTTTTTTAACCTGATCATTGTAGCTGTTATCCTTGGTCCCACAAACCAAAAACTTAAGACTATTGCAGAACAGAAGCCTGGGTTTAAGTTTATAATGCAATTTATAAATAAATTGAAAGTGTTTGGGGTCAAGACTTTAAAGAATCACATTAGCTGGACTGTGTGGGATTTAAAACTCAGATACATACCTATATCATATGCCAGAAAATCAGCAGAAAAGCACTTTGCACCATTACTCAGGGAAGTATCATTGTGAGTGTTTCCTCCAAAAATGAGCATAGCTCCATTGATTATGACAGCTGAATGAAGGTATCTTGCAAAACCACTCTCTTTCAAAATAGTCCTACAAAATATAAGAACAGCAGCTGAATGAAGGTGTCTTGCAAAACAGTCCACGAAACACGAAACACAGAAACAAATTCATACATATTAACATGTGGGCAGTTGTGAGCATACAAAAACTTCATACATTAGAACAATATAATAGACAGGGAAGACATTAAACTAAAACATTTAGTACTCTGATGAGATGTATTCAGATTGTTTCTGAGATTATCTTTCTTTCGTGTTACAACAAATATTCATCACTCATTTAAAATGCTATGGGGTTTTTTAATTAAACAAGTTTGTCAAGTAACCTGGCTGGAATAAAGTGTATCACGCTCACATCCTTCATAAGTGATTAAAGATTAGGTAAATTGTACTTGAAACTGACTGAAAACCCATTTGTACCATTATATCCTATTCTTTTATATCCTTAGCCAAAATGGTTTGGTTTGGGGGATTGTTCTTGTTGTGGTTCTGCAGTTTATTGTTGTTGTTCCTGCTGCTGCTTTTTGTTTTGTTGGTTTTAGAATAGATCAGGCTGGATGAGACCTTCGAGGTCATCTTGTCCAACCTATCATCCAACACCACCTAATCAACTAAACCATGGCACCAAGCACCCTATCAAGTCTCCTCCTAAACACCTCCAATGATGGCAACTCCACCACCTCCACGGGCAGCCCATTCCAATGGGCAATCACTCTCTCTATGAAGAATTTCTTCCTCACATCCAGCCTAAACCTGCCCTGGCGCAGCTTGAGACTGTGTCCTCTTCTTCTGGTGCTGGTTGCCTGGCAGAAGAGACCAGTCCCCACCTATCTACAACCTCCCTTCACGTAGTTGTAGAGAGCAATAAGGTCTCCTCTGAGCCTCCTCTTCTCCAGGCTAAGCAACCCCAGCTCCCTCAGCCTCTTCTCACCCGGCTGTGCTCCAAACCCCTCACCAACTTTGTTGCCCTTCTCTGGACACGTTCCAGCAAGTCAACATCCTTCCTAAACCAAGGGGCCCAGAACTGGACACAGGACTCAAGGTGTGGTCTAACCAGTGCTGAGTATAGGGGCAGAATGACTTCTGTGCTCCTGCTGGCCACATATTCCTGATACAGGCCAGGATGCCATTGGCCTTCTTGGCTGCCTGGGCACACTGCAGGCTCATGTTCAGCCCACCATCAACCAGTACACCCAGGTCCCTTTCTGCCTGGCCACTCTCCAGCCACTCTGACCCCAGCCTATAGCACTGCATGGGGTTGCTGGTTTGGGGTTTTCTTTTCCTCAAGCAATGCAATAAAAGTCTTTAGATGACTCAAAGTATTGAAAAAAAGGGACAGTTTTATTTATTTATCAACTCAACACTCAGGCTTGGAAAAGAAATGGCAGAGGTCTTTCTAGGTAGGATGAAAAGCACTTGCACTGCTTCATAAATATATTCAGGCTGGCAAACTCAAACATACCAAATCTCACCACCTAAAACACCAGCCTTGTCCACGCAGATTTAATCTTTTCTCTCCCTTCATTCATTTCATCCTGTGCCTGTGTGGTCTGCATTCTGCTAGAGTAATAACATGGGCCCAACAGCAGCCAAGAGCTATCAATGCCACAATTTTAAAGTGGCAGGTGTGGAACTAGTAAAAAGAACAGAATACAAACTCGATTCAATCACAGCAAGCAAATCTTACCAAGGGAGAGAGTAACCATTTGTGAGATTTGCCAGCTTGAATTAGTTAAGCAGACCAGCTGTAGATGTGTTTGTGAAGAGCTGATTAGATCACCAGTACAGAATATTAGTTACATTCCCATAGTAACCTTTCAGCTTTCTCAGAAGTCTTGTGTTTCCAAGTTCAGAAACTCACTTACTGCATGCTGCTCACATCTACAATTAAACTGCTCTGTCATTAGTTTCCTGTAGCAAACATACTGATCTGATGTTCTTCCAGTTGAATAATTCTGTCTCTCTTGAGTCACACTGATGACATTTGTTGAATATTTTTACATCATCGTAGGTGCAAAGTGTGTCTCATTGCTTTGGCATAATGGTGTAAATCAATCAATAATCAAGATAGGGGTTTAAGTGTTAAGAGGCCATGTTTAAACAAGCTGAGAGGAAGGCATTAAGTTATCATCATATCATTTAAATAGATCCCCCTACCTCTAGAAAGTAACAAAACAAATACCAGACTGAATGAAAGCACATAAGATTATTTTTTTAAATTGCTTTAAAACATAATTCCTTCAAGTCACCAGCATACCCACCAATTCATTTCTGTTTTTAACCCTTCTTGTCTAAGTGATTTGCATTTTGGTTGTGTATTACTGATTAAGATACTTTGAAAACGGAGCGTCACACAAATGTCTTTTTCTGATCAAGAACTGGCTTGATACAGAATATTTATGGTAACTGCCCAGGAATCATGGTATTTCATAGAATCATAGAACTGTCAGGGTTGGAAGGGACCTCAAGGATCAGCTAGTTCCAACACCCCTGCCATAGCCAAGCACACCTCACACCAGATCAGGTTGCCCAGAGCCACATCCAGCCTGGCCTTAAAAACCTTCTGAGATGGGGCTTCCATCACCTCCTTAGGGAAACTGTTCCAGTGTCTCACCACCCTTATAGTGAAGAACCTCTTCCTAACGTGTAATCTAAACCTACCCTCCTCTAGCTTCAACTCATCAGTTAGCATCATACAAAGCTAGGAATGACAGGGAAACAGAACAAAATGTTACCTTCAACAGTTAGTTTCAACCAGTAATGGAAGAATACTGCTGCTCTGAGTTGAAAGAATGATAACATACTACAAACAGACTATAGATGTCTTTCTGTCTGTTGCTTTACCAGTTTTCTACAGCTCCTACCTCCTAATTTACATTAATTGCTATACACTAGGCTCTGTCTTTATTATTCTGCCTTGCAGCTGTCTACAAAGAGCTGTCTCAATCACTAAAAGCCTAAAGAGCCATACAGTGTTTCAGGAAAAACTAAGGACTCTCCCTCTTCTCCACAGTGGATAGAACAGCAGTTTTCCTTTGGGCTACTCCCTCTTCTGCTTGTTACCCAACTGCATTGCCCCAGTCCAACTCCACATATTCTACAGAGTTTGTTTTCCCCTAATTATTGCACACTGTGTGTCAAGTTTCATCCCTCCTGGTGAAAGCAACTTTTCTCCAAGATTCAGCAGAAGTGGAACTGTAATACAGACCAAGTTTGTGAATTTGGCCATGATCTTCACTACTGATGAGCACCACCGAGGAAAGCAACCTTCTGAACTGTCCAGGCAAATTATATGATGTCTCAGCACACTACACTGAATTTAGTATTTATGCACACATACATTTATCTGCAAACATCGGTCCATGTTAACTGCATGGATACCAAGAGCTGCATACAGCATCATGATGGTGATAGAAATACCCATGAGCCAGCAGGTGCTTCCATTGTTTCAGTCCATTATCTAAGCCTAGCACCATATTGCTCTTCAATTGCCAAACTGCAGGAGTATGCAAGTAACAAAACCCAATGCAGATATTACAAGTACCGTAATTCCCCATCAAGTATTAGAAATAACGTTCACACTAGGAATTAAAATATCACCCCCTCACATTCCAAAAAGCATAAAGCTTATGCCTAATTGGTATGGAGAAATGAAAACCCACATGCCATTGAATACAACAAGTAATCAGCTTTGCATATTAAGCCAGAAAAGTGTATGAACCTCAGCCAGATCAGACAAGAGTGTGTGCAAGAGAAAAAACATAGTGAGGAGAGGCAAATGCCAGTGTGAAGAAAGCCATGTACCCAGGCACAGGGAAGACTAGCCATGGTCCCACCTCTTCCCAATACCCCACCTGGCCAGTGGTACATTCAGGTTCAGCTGCCTCACTGAACACTTTGAATACCAACCACATGATATCACAGTTACAGGACACAATTATTTTACTGATAGTGTCATTAGCCCAGCCTCGCAGCTCCGTTAATCCAGTGAGTAAACTCTAATCTCTCACCACAGTTCTTCCCTTTCATTGCAGAAAATATATAATGGTCTGCTACATGAAAAAGAGTTGGAACTGTTTGTGTGACTTTACTAGAACCTTACTCTACCTTTCTCTGCTTCGGTTTTCTTTTGCAGTAACAGATAACTTAGTTTCTCATGTTACAAATCTCACTTACCATGTCCGAGTGTTAACTTCGTATCTGTAAAGATCATCCACCAACCCATATTTATTGCCAGGTAATGCTTTGTATCCACCATGGACATAAACAGATTTTGTCAGTTCATCATAGACACTAGTGTGGCCATATCCACCTTGCACAATTGCTCCTTTCGTTTCTGGTACGAGCCAAGAATTAGATCCTGGAACAGATGTACAGAAAAATGTTAAGTTTAAGGCTCACAATTGGTAACACACAGCAGTTTCAAGTACAGAAAATCATTTTCACTAGGATTCTTAATACACCAATAGCTAGGGACTTGTTTTAAGATGTAATTTTAAACCAATATATCAAAATAAATGCAAATGGATACAGTTATTAGACTATTATCAGCTATTCTTGATTAGACCGTGAATACATTGCTGTTACACCTGCCAAGCAGCGCCTCACGCTCTCCCATGTGTGAGTTCAGCACACACACGAAACACAATAATTGAAAAAGCCCAAGCCCTGTCAGAAAATATGAAATTAAGAGTTATGATTAATTCTCTCTCAACCTCAACATTGTCCCAGCAGAGCTAGCTGATGAGAATTCGGTGCTGCAGCTACTTCAGCTGCATGAGGAACACCTGCACTCAATCATGAGGAAACCGTCTGGAGAAGCCTGGCAGAAACCGAAGCACTGAGTTGTGAGATGTATGTAACACAAAGTAGGTACAGACAGATACTTTACTAGTAAACTAAAATTATTGAGCTAAAAAATCAGTTTATGACTACAGTTTCTTTAGTTATTTAACTGCAAGAATACCTACTCAGTTGCTGAGAGCTCACAGAAGGATAATTTGATAGCAACTCATTAAACTGGCACTTAAATCCACATTTTACATCATATCATTAATAACTGTAAAGAGATGCCAAATAAAATAGTTGTTATGACTGAAGAATAAAACACAATTGGAAAATACTTTATCATAGCAATAAAAAAGACAGAAAGGTTAAGTGACTTATTGCCTGCGGCCCTGAAATGTCCTTTTTTTTCTCTCTCTCTTGTGTCTTCCTGGCTGCTGACATAAGTCACAAAAAAGGCAATCCAGGAGGTAAGCATCTCCTGCAGAAGCCAGCCTATTCAAAAGAGCCTGTGATGATCAGGCAGCCAGTTCTTCCAGGGAAATGGAAGAAATAATTCACTTACAGCCTCTTGTAGATTATGTCAGAAGAATAGACACTGTGGACAAGGACTTCCAAATCGGAGCAGTCTCCTAATTCTTAACCTAAATTGGCTGCCATTATAAAGTTATTTATCCAAGGCTAGCGCACACCACCATGCACCTTGCTTCATCTGAAAGTTATTTTAAATTCCATTTCAATTTTTATCTGATATTACAGTTAAGATTACTTCCTTTTCCTCTGATTCTTCTGTTCAGTGAAGAGACTCATGAGTTTAAGCTGCTATTCTACATTCATTAACTGGTTTCCAGGCACTGCCTCTCTAAGCTACATTTTCTTTTCAGTAAGAAGTGCTTATGGCATGCTAGAAAGTATAAATTAAACTGCAATGGGATTAATTTTTTCATGTGTATGAATGCTGACATTTGTGTAATAATCTATTAATAACTGACCTAGCATACTTAGATTATTTATATGTAAAGTCACTAGCATCTCTGTGTTGGATATCATCAAGCCATTAAAAACAGAAACTCTGAACACAAACATCAAGTTTACACTAATAACACTGTAGTTTACACACAAATTACACTGCCAACAAATAAATTGACTCAATACAAGTTATGTAAGAGGGTTGGTGACAAGTCCACCTGCAAACACACCTTTCTAATCTCCAGCATCATCCTTGCTTGTGGATTACAAATGATGAGTCCTAAAGAGCAGCAGATTTGCTTTTCAGGGAAAATTTACTAATTCTCCATATAAACTTCCACAATGGAATTGAGCACATGCATAACAATTTGTGCTTATTCCTGACTGGTTTATGCAGCATTTAGAGCACTCTCACAGTAAAACTGAATATTGCATAGCTTTCTATGACTTGCACAGAAGTATAAAGAGCTAAATATGAGAAGCTGTTCCTTTTTGCATAATGAAAACTATGTGCTTTGGTTAATGACCTAAATTTGTGGAAAGGAGTGCAGCAACATCTTTCTGAAACGAATCAGCAGCAGTCTTACAGTTTCTCCTTCTAAAGTTTAGTTGAGCTGTCTGCATTTTAAATACTGCAATGTATAGGTGCAGTTTTGATGTCTTCCACACTTCTTCAGCAGCTTGAATATTGCATCACTCAGGCAAAAATGCACTTCTGTTTGAATTTAAAGACTATCCATATAATCTGCCTTTTTATTGTTTAAAATAACTTATTGATATGGATCTTCACCTATCTTTTTTTAAAAAACTGAAATCCAATTTTTATTGAAATTATTTACATAACTCTCTTCATTCCCAAAGAGATCTCCCTTCTTCTATCATTATATCAGATGAAGTCTTCGATTGACTAAATCAGTCATGCCAGACTGCATCCTCAGCAGCTTAAAAAGCCAAATGCAGAAAGAGCTCTAGGAATAGCAATAAACAAACCAGAAATGAGGCAATAGAATTTTTATGATTTCCAGATTTTAATTTGTAAGTCTAAGAGTGTAAAAATAAGGTCAAATTAATTTGGGGGGGGGGGGAGAAACAAAACAACCCCACAAAAAATCATTCCTGTAATAGGAATAATTCCTTATTTGCAATTTGTTTCTTATCTGCAATTTGACATTTTTCATCAACATCTGGCCAACCTTCCAGAGAATTTTATTACATAAGCCTAGGCTCGAGGGGAGGAGTTGTTGGCCATTGGAATGTGCTGCCCAGGGAAGTGGTGGAGACATCATCCCTGGCGGTGTTCAAGAGGGGATTGGACATGGCACTTGGTGCCATGGTTTAGTCATGAGGTCTGTGGTGACAGGTTGGACTCAATGATCTTTGAGGTCTCTTCCACCCTTGGTGATACTGTGATGAATTTTCCCTTGAAATGCTGAAGCAAGTCTCTATGATAACTTCAGATAATTAACTCTGTGCAATACTAAACAGCTGGGCATAGTTACAGGCTGTGATGTTGTGGTCCACTTTGTCAAACAGAATCATTCACTTCATGCCCAGCTCTACCAGAACCATTCCCACACTGCACAAGTGGAAGAGAAGAGGAAAAAAACAAAACAAAAGAAGAAAAGACATCTGCAACAACATCTACACAGAAAAAGAAATCACAGCTGAGAGGCTAAACTAATTTAATGTACTGAAGCTGAGGGCATTACTTTATCATGGATGCAATATAAATGTCATTTTCCTACATACCAAATGGGCTGTTCCCAGCAAAAAAAGGATTAAGGTTATTTAGCCAGGCCCTGGTGAAGTCTCACCTGGTATATCACAAAGGCTTTTCTAATCATCCTTTTTCAGGAGAGATGAACTACTTGTGGAAAAGGCACAGCTACCAGCTATTGGAATGAGAGTGGTATAGAGGAGGTTGCTTTAGTCAGTCTTGCAAAAAGGAAGGATTGATGTTTAGAAATACAATTCAAAGACAATTCCAGGAAGGAATAGGAGCTGCTTACATTGAACAAGGTAATCACCCAGAAAACAAGTGAACATAAACAGGCCATAGATAAAGGTAAGCCATGAACCAGAAGACACCAAGTCACTAAAATGGTAACAAATTTTCCAATGACATTGTGAACAAAAGCCAAACTGTTTAAGAATTAGCAAATATTTCCAAAGGGATTATACAAAATGCTGGTTACTTTTTTTAAAGCATTGATTTTGATGACCAAAGTGATAAATTCCAGCCTTTTGCTCACAGGAAATTAACCACATACAAAAATGGGAGACCATTATCAAAGAATGCAAAGCAAGTGAAATGAGACAAAACTTTATTTTAGTTTGTGGGGCTTTTTTTTCCTTATTTCTTTCTTTCAAAATGATTAAGATGGTCAATTAAAAAAAAATCCTATAAATTTGAGCAAGAGTGATTTTATCATTCATTCAAAACAGAATAATTTAAAGAGCATTTTGAGACAAAGTTGTTTCTAAAAGTATGTTTTAAAAGTCTGGAGAAGAGAAGGCTCTGAGGAGACCTTACTGTGGCCTTACAGTATCTGAAGGGTGCCTACAAGAAAGCTGGGGAGGAACTTTTTAGGCTGTCAGGTAGTGACAGGACTCAGGGGAACAGAGCAAAGCTAGAAGTGGATAGATTCAGACTGGATGTCAGGAAGAAACTCTTCACCATGAGAGTGAAGCAGGTTGCCCAGGGAGGAGGTGGTAGAAGCCTCATCCCCAAGGTATTTAAGGCCAGGCTAAATGGGGGCTCTGAGCAACCTGATCTAGTTGGAAGATCCTTGAGGTCCCTTCCAGCCCTGACAATTCTGCACTTCTAAGCTTGGTGGCAGGGGTTGTTATATGCAGTAATAGAAGCCCTAAAAAAATCCAAGGAAAGGTCAAGAACTGGCCTGATCTTCCCTTACCACAATACAGCCTCTAAACAGATTATGTAACAAGAACAAAATGTCCAAGAAGCACTTCAGTGTGCCATCTTCATCTCACTGCAGTGACAAACTTCACAATTTTTCAAGCAACCCTGAAGTTTATGCTAGCTTGCAAAAAGGGAAAACACATGTTACATCACAGGGTCATGTCTTTTGACACTTGTTCAAAGAAACACTTTTAATCAAAAGCAACCCATAACCCACTTCCAAAGTCATCAAAAAATAGCAGCCTAGAAACCCAAGTGATATGCTGCTAACCCAAACACATCTCTGTCATCTAAAAAATAAGAGAAAAATCACAACAGACTTATTCAGAAGTTTCTTAATATATAAAAGAGCTTTTAGAAACCTCAGCTAAACCAGAACACCATTATTATATTCACCTTGAGACTCACATTGAGATTCTTAGAAGGTTTATGAGGTATTGCTAACCTAAGGGGAAATAAATTTCCCTGGGGAGTAACCCAGAACAGCTTTATGGTTCAAGTTAGTAAAATTGTTCACATAATTCCCATAGCAGGATTTATTAGTTCCTCAAAAGTCGTAAGTCTAGGTATAGCAAGAAAGGGCAATAGGAAGCTCTTTTCCTGTACCACTGTGAGTTTGGAGTAGAAATGGATTCCCATGTTTTTGCATGGTGAAATCTGCCTGCAAACCATGTCTGAGGTTTTCCAGAATTTGACTTTGACAGTACCAGCTCCTGAGGGATGCCATTTGTCACTGGTCTCCACTGAGTTGTTGATTGTAATCCAGCCAATTCCTTATCCAGCCAGTGGCCCACCCCTCAAGTCCATACTTTTCCAATTTGGTGACCAGCATGTCATGCAGGACAGTATCAAGCACTTTACACAAGTCCAGGTGGATGACATCAGTTGCTCCACCATTTTTCCACTGAAGCTGTAACTCTCTCATAGAAAGCCACCAGGTTCGTCAGGTGTGATTTGCCCTTGGTGAAGCCCTGTTGCTTAACACCAATCACATCATCTTCATTTTCTGTATTCCTTAGCAAGACCTACAGGAGGATCTGCTCCACATTCTTGCCAGGCACAGAGGTGAGACTGACTGGCCAGTGGGTTTGGGGGTCTTCTTTTTTCCCTTTTGGAAGATGGGGTTATGTTTCCTCTTTTCCAGTCAGCAGAGACTTCACCAGATTGCCATGACTTTTTGCATATGATGGACAGTGGTTTGGCAACTTCATCTGCTAGTTCCCTCACGACCCACAGGGGATTCTTTTTAGGCCCCAGGAACTTGTGCACCCTCAGGTTCTTTAGATGGTCTTGAACCTGCTCTTTGCTTGCAGTGGGCAGATCTTTCTTTTCACACACACACATAGACCCACCATGTTTTCAGGAGCTTGGGTGGTACAGCTAGAGCCTTTGCCAGTGACCACAGAGGCAAAGCAGTCCTTGAGCACCCCAGCCTTCTCAGTACCTGTCATGACCAGGTCTCCATTCTCCTTTTGGTGAGGTTCCACATCTTCACTAGCTGCCTTTCTGTCCCTGATGTACCTGAAACAATTCTTCTTGTTTGCCTTTCTGTCCCCAGCCAAGTTCAATGTTATCCGTACTTCTGCTTTCCTAGCCTGATTCCTGGCCTGGTGCTTGGACAACATCTTTGTAGTCCTCCCCTTCCCCATGGCCCATTCTCATTTCCATTGCTTATAGACTCTCCTTTTCAGCCCAAGTAAATCCAGGTGCACTTTGTTCATCCACACCAGCCTCCTGGCACTCTTGCCTGCCTTGTTCCTTCTTGGAATGCACTGCTCCTGGGCTTGGAGATGGTCCTTGAATACAGACCAGCATTCCTGGGCCCCTCTTCCCTCTAGGGCTTTATCCCATGACACTCTGGCAAGAAGACCCCTGAAGAGGATGAAGTCTGCCCTCTCTAAATCTCTCTAAACCCTCTCTTTGACGCCTTGAGGATCTTAAACTCTCATTTTATGGTTGCTACAGCCAAGACTGTCCCCAGGTTCCACATCACTGCCCTTAAGTTTCACAACTTGCTGAAGCATAGCTTCTCCAACGAACCAAATATCTCCAACAAACCAAATTTCCCACTAGTGTGGGACAAAACCTGAAAACTTGAGAATAATTCAGACCCATTATAACTGCTTTCTCTTACTCAAAGCTTATCACCATGATATGAATGGTTTGGGATTTTGGTGGACTGGGTTGTTGTGGGATTTTTCCCTTGTTTTCTGTAAACTTAGTTATAAGTCTGTTAAAAACATTCAATACTACCATCAGAGATAATGCCAGGAAGCATAAGAACTCTCTGAGTTTTGAAGGGATTTCCCCAGCCCATACATCTGTTCAGTGTTTATATACATACATGGAAAAACATTTAATAGAACAATTAAAAAGGCAATTTAATACACCATAACATAGAAATATCACTTTCAAATATTATGCATCCTGTGATTGCTTAAATAACTGAGGGAGTTAGATCAGCTCCAGAGGAAACAAGGGATCGAAAAAGAAATTACCATTTTAAATCAGTGGGCACATAAATATTCCTACAGCTGTATCAAAAGGTATAAGCCTTCATGTTTGTTTTATTGAAATATTAACTTAGAGGTACCATGTGTTAGATTTTAAAAGTACATATATATATATATTTATATAAAATCTGTTTTATTTAATTCTAGCATTTAAAATCACCCCTAGAAAAAGCCTGCAGCTCACCAGGGGAATCCCACACAGGCATGGCAGGGTATATACAAAACTTAGCCTTCATTTTTCTCTTATCTCCTCTGGTGGCAATGTGTATTTACTTTAGAGGGAAACCTATAACCAGAGATGAACTATGTAATTTTACATTTCAAAAAACCAGGTGAGAGGTATTACAGCAACATTAAAAGAAACCTTCAAAACAACTACACTCTTTTAGCAACCGCTGTTCATGTACTCTGTCTTCCCACACACCTTTTTTTTGTCTCTGCTTATTCTTTTTCACTCTGCTTCGTGGTAAAAAAGGTAAGACTGGTTTAAGAAAAAAAAAGAAAGGAAGTTTCATCACAGCAATAACCACTGCAGGGAATTTCTAGTTTCAACCTTTACCTCCTTTAGAGTAAAAAAGGAGCAGACAAAACCATTACAACTACTTGAAGGGAGGTTGCAGCCAGGTGGCAGTTGGGCTCTTCTCCAGTATCACAGTATCACAGTATTGCTAAGGTTGGAAGAGACCTCGAAGATCATCGAGTCCAACCTGTCTCCACAAACCCCATGACTAGACCATGACACCAAGTGAAAGGACATTGCTCCCCAGAGAGAACACTCCTGCCCACTGCAGGCTTGAACTCACGACCTTCCCAGTAAGAGTCTTAGGGGCTACCCAGGCAACCAGCACCAGAACAAGAGGACACAGTCTCAAGCTGTGCCAGGGGAGGTTTAGGCTGGATGCTAGGAAGAAGTTCTTCACAGAAAAAGAGATTGGCCATTGGAATGTGCTGCCCAGGGAGGTGGTGGAGTCGCCATCACTGGAGGTGTTTAGGAAGAGACTGGATGGGGTGCTTAGTGCCATGGTTTAGTTGATTGGGTGGTGCTGGATGATAGGCTGGACTCATTTCCAACCTAGTTAATTCTTTTCTATTCTATTATACTCCAGATGTTTCTGCTTAACAAGGAATCTAACCTGAAGGCAAAAAGATATTTTACTCTCTATATATTTGAGTGTGTATGTATAGACACACACACACTTACCTAAAACAGGAGTCGTCTTCACTTTAACACAATTAAGCAGAATTCTTTTTTAGCAGTACATGATTAAAATGGTTTGAAAGTGACTTACTGATGTAGTATTCTTGCACAATGCTTGTGTAACCATATATGGCAGAATATCCAAAAATTATAATCATGACCACATCTCTGCTGTCCAGCTCTACTATGTGCGCTGAATGGCCTTCCACAGCGTACTGCTGGCCGTGTACAAGGACTGCAGGAGCTCTGGTAGTCCACGTTTGACTGTGTATGTTGAAAACCCACAGCTCATCAGTAACATTGCCATTATTTGTTTCAATTTTGCCACCATACATGTAGATGTCTTCCTGTAAAAATTGGAAAGGAAAGAAGAGAAAAAGCAAGTAATGGATTACAGAAAGATAACATCTGAACTGCGTATTTCTGTGCTGTGCAGCATTTCAGAGCTGAACAATCTGATTTAAACCTTCACATTTAATCTTACATTAACCAGCTCAATATCAGACACTAATCCAGGAAAATGATATTTAAACAAAATCAACAATGATGATAAGGAGACTGTTTCTCTGGAAAAAATGAACCCAGCCATGAGAAGGGCATGAAAATCAGTCTCAACTGGATTACTTCAAGCAGAAGAACTTTAATTACATGGCTCTTCTCATTCATACAGCAGCATCCTGTTAAAAAAAAGAAAAGAAAAACCACACACAAAAAACAACCACAAAACAAAAAAAAACAAACAAAAACCCCCCAAAAAACACACCACACCAAACAGAAAGGATATTATATTGTTTTCGTAAGGAACAGCTCACAGAACAGAAATGTGATTTTGCACATACTTAGTCCAGCACACACACGCAAGAGAGCACATTCTCCCTCAAAGTCTTGAGAAACTTCAGTCATCAGAGCCCAAAGAAAAGGGGCAATGTGTATATAGCATCCTCTTAGGCCCATTTGCCAAAAATCAAATCCCAAAGGGAAGCACTTTTGAGCTCTTTTAAAGGGATGAAAAACAGATTTTCCAGTCTTCATGAACCACACACCGCAAAGAGCGATGCCATCTGTTTTGGTAAGCAATGAATAGTTTACTCAAATATTGACTGAATGCAAATCCCAGTAAACCCCAGACTTCATCTAGAGTTGAAAAATCATGGAATCATATAATCATTAGTGTTAGAAGGGACCTCAAGGATCATCCAGTTCCAACCCCCCTGCCATGGGCAGGGACACCTCACACTACAGCAGGTTGCTCACAGCCACATCCAGCCTGGACTTCAAAACCTCCAGGGATGAGGCTTCCACCACGTTCCTGGGCAACCTGCTCCTGTGTCTCACCACCCTCATGGGGAAGAACTTCTTCTTAACATCCAAACTGAATCTACCCATTTCTAGTGTGTGTTGTTTTTTTCCCCATTGCCCCCAGTCCTATCACTCCCTGATACCCTAAAAAGTCTCTCCCCAGCTTTCTTGTAGGCCCCCTTCAGATACTGGAAGGCCACAATTAGGTCTCCTCAGAGCTTTCTCTTCTCCAGACTGAACAGCCCCAGCTCCCTCAGTCTGTCCTCATAGCAGAGGAGCTCCAGCCCTCTAATCATGCTCATGGCCATTCTCTGAACATGTTCCAGCATATCCAGATCTTTCCCACTATAGGGGCTCCAGAACTGGACACAGTACTCCAGGTGGGGTCTAACCAGAGCAGAGTAGAGGGGGAGATTCACCTCCTTCAACCTGCTCAGGGCACACAAAGTCATGGAACAAATTCCAGCTTATTGGCTTCACAGATTGGATCAAGGACAGTTTATCTTGGCTTAAATAACTGCCTCTGGTACTGTCAATGACAATCTTTGCTAGGAAATGCCAGAACAACATACACTCTGCAGGCCACCTGCATGGTCCTTGTACAGTTGGCAGTTGTCTTCTGCATACTGCAATAAGTTTTACACTCTAAAGTCAAACATACTGGGTTTAGGAAAAAAGGAGAAAAGAGGAAAAAAGGCAGCTGCAGGCTTAGCACACGGGGCAAAGTTTTGTTTGGCATTCAATACTGATCCTCAGAAAAAGAGGCTAGAAGATAAAGAAACTACCTCATATAAGAAGATTGGATCAACCATGTGGAAATTTCAGACTTATTGACAAGGAGCTGATAGGATCTGAACAGAAATGTTAGCTGTATGCTACTATCATCATGCACGTCAAGAAAGATTAGCTCAAACATGGAGGTTCAGTAGAATGACAACAAAACAAAGGCTTGAGAAGGTTATCATGCTGTCCCTGTAGCTATGGTTGATGGCAAACAACAGACTCCAGGACCACACCAAAAAATTTCATTACTCTGAGAGGTTAGTTAGTAAATGACCAAACTGTCAGACCTCTCTTCAAGTGTACAAGAACATACCTGAAATTTCTGCAACATTTAAAACTAATTCTTCATCTGAGGCAGGAAAAGATATTGATTTGGAATTTTAAAATCACTCATTTTAAAAACTCCCTGTTACCAGTTATAGAATAGAATAGAATAGAATAGAATAGAATAGAATAGAATAGAATAGAATAGAATAGAATAGAATAGAATAAACCAGGTTGGAAAAGACCTTGAAGACCATCAAGTCCAACCTATCACCCAACACCATCCAATCAACTAAATTGTGGCACCAAATCAGTTTGGACTGATGGTGTTGGAACAGAAGATGTTCCCATCCTTCAGCAGGAATTTACAATAATACAATACAATAATACAATACAACAGGTTGGAAGAGACCTTCAAGATCATCACGTCCAACCCATCAACCAATCCAACCCACCTAAAATACAATACAGTACCATACAGTACAATACAGTACAAAAGAGTACAATACAGTACAATACAACCCACCTAAACAACTAAAAAACTAAACCCTGGCACCAAGCACCCCATCAAGCCTCTTCTTGAACACCTCCAATGAAGGTGACTCCACCACTTCCACAGGCAGCTGATTCCAGTGGGCAATCACTCTCTCAGTATAGAACTTCTTCCTAACATCCAGTCTAAACCTGCCCTGGCGCAGCCTGAGACTGTGTCCTCTTGTTCTGGTACTGGCTGCCTGGGAGAAGAGACCAACCTCCGCCTGTCTACAACCTCCCTTCAGGTAGTTGTAGAGAGCAATAAGGTCACCCCTGAGTCTCCTCTTCTCCAGGCTAAGCAACCCCAGCTCCCTCAGCCTCTCCTCATAGGGCTTGTCTTCCAAACCCTCACCAACTTTGTTGCCCTTCTCTGGACACGCTCCAGTAAGACAACATCTTTCCTAAACTGAGGGGCCCAGAACTGGACACAGTACTCAAGGTGCGGCCTAACCAGTGCAGTGTACAGGGGCAGAATGACCTCCCTGCTCCTGCTGGCCACACTGTTTCTGATGCAGGCTAGGATGCCATTGGCCTTCTTGGCTGCCTGGGCACACTGCAGGCTCATGTTCAACCTACAATCAACCAGCACCCCCAGGTCCCTCTCTGCCTGGCCGCTCTCCAACCACTCTGACCCCAGCCTGTAGCACTGCATGGGGTTGTTGTGGCCAATGTGCAGAACCCAGCACTTGGATGTGTTCAATCTCATGCCGTTGGACTCTGCCCATCTGTCCAGCCTGTCGAGGTCCCTCTGCAAAGCCTCTCTGCCCTCCAGCAGATCAACTACTGCCCCCAGCTTGGTGTCGTCCGCAAATTTACTGATGATGGACTCGATGCCCTCATCCAGATCATCAATAAAGATGTTGAAGAGCATGGGGCCCAGCACCGATCCCTTTTGTAGTAGGATTTTGTAGTAGGATTAGATATGTGCATCTGAACCCATTCTTTACACAGAAGACAAACTAACGTTTCAGAAGATCTTGGTGAAGACCCACACAAGCTGCAAGGAAGATGTGCTCTAACCCAGTGGAATGGCTTGGATAGGTTTCTTCTTCAAAGGATTCTAGATGGCTCATTTATTACACTGCCACATAGATCTCGAGAGGCAAACCAACATCACTAACAGGGTGGACTAATTATTTATTTTTAAATGCAGAGAACAAATCACAGCAGGAAAAATTCAGCTAATTAGGGAGTTACAGCTGCTGTGTAACAGTGTTTCTTAAAAATATCTGACACTGAGGAAAGACACTAAACAACTAAAATAAAGATGACCTGAAGAGCTGCATGAACTTTGAAATGATTACTCAGACAGCTGACAGTTAAGAAAGTCCTCTCCACACTTCTGCTTAAATGATT
Organism: Colaptes auratus; assembly: GCA_015227895.2. Lineage (NCBI taxonomy): Eukaryota > Metazoa > Chordata > Aves > Piciformes > Picidae > Colaptes > Colaptes auratus. Next base: position 8,164,131 of record CM026886.1, read on the forward strand.
CAAAGTTCAGATAAAAGCACACTTCTGTGAGGAGCAATCTTTATAAATGACACAGCAGATCCTGTACACAAGTCTATTCACAGAGAACAAGACAAGAAGTCATGACAACTGCTTTATCAGCCACAAAACTGAGTTAACTAAGTTTAGTTCATGGCTATTTCTAAGAAGCTCCTACTGCTGCTGAAAAACACTTTAAAAGTTAGCAATGATCAGCTGAACACGGAGAAGGGCTCACAGACCAAAGTCAATAGAAGAATGGGGGGAAAAAGAATGTTACATGCATAGTTATACAGGACAAAACACAATGTTCCGGGTACATAAAGGTGGAGTCAATGATCTTCCAAGGTCCCTTCCAACCCCTTCCATTCTGTGATTCTGTGACCTTTACCTGGAAAGCCTAATGAGGATGAGATTGTAGGAAGGATACAAGAGGAAATGGTGCTACAGCAGCTGTAAGGTTTTGCAGGGAACAGATAAAACAGGCAGATAAGTATCAAGAAGATACCAGACTTCAATAGACTCATAGTATAAAATTTTGATACCACATGTCAAAAGCAAGACTTTTAATCATAGTGCCAGATAGTGAAGGTGAGCATGTACCCAATAAAGTAACCTTGGCCATTTTAGGTATACCACTTCACATTAATATTATCATCCAGGGCACAGAAAACTTTAAAGACCTCATGGGTTTTTTCCCCAATTAAAATGTCATATAAATATTATCATATGCAAATCAAAATGTATAAAACTGTACTGTATATTGAACTTGTAATTCAGAGTTCCTGCTCAGCAGGGAATTCTAGCAAAAGTTAAATTTCTTGCTATAAACTGGGTAGGTAGGCAGCTCACTTATTCATGACATTCCTATCTACAGATGGCATCAGCTGGGTTTCACAGCAGCTCTTCTGGTCCAAGCCAACAAAACAGGGATTGCAGCTCCTCTTAGTTTGAATGGAACCAATGGAACTTTCCAATACCTGTTTTCATTTTCTTAACTCAGCCTTTTACCCCAAGAAAATTATTGCAGTAGAAGTTTTTGATAAACCATAATGACAGAGAAAAATGCCCAAAGGTGTAGGACCTGTAACTAGCTGACTGTGCATATAGGGCAGATATGATGCCTGCCTTCCGCTCTCATCCTAAAACCAAAGCTGGGATTGAACAAAAGGGTGAAATCACATTTCTCAAGAGAAGACAAAAATATTCACTTGATCTAGTACTTCCTTTGCAGGGTAACAATTGACACACACATTTCAACTATGCAATTTCAACACATGGAAACAAGAGAATAACTCAAACAGGAGAAAAACCAAACTGTCACAATTCGGAAAGTCTGCTGGAGGAATGAGGACAGTTTAAAGCATTAAATTAATCTTAATTTCTTCACCTTATTGGTATCATCATCTTAAAAAAGCTCTCCAAAGGAAAAAAAAATCAATTCAAATAAAAATAAATTTTACCCTCTCCTGGTAGGAAAGGGTAAAAAAGAACAAGTTGACCTTTGAGGGTCCCTTCCAACCTGATGCAATCTGTGACTTCTCTCAGCGTTATCCAGTGAACAGATCAGAGGTGACAGACAAATTGGATTACAAGAAATCCAATTTATATTTTAGAAAACCCATATATTTTTACAGTGAGGATGGTCAAAGACTGGAATAGGCTGTTCAGAGACATTGTAGACTGACTGCATATATTCAAACCCAACTGGACAATATTTGGAGCAGCCCACTGTAGTTGACTGCTTTGAGCGGGGAGTGTGCTGGTCCTTTCCAACCTTGACTATTCTTTGTGATCTTTAACACAGGCACACCTTTGGAGAGCCTCTTCCTTGCTTAATATTCTATCACAAAAATAATCCATTGGATGATAATGAAGTCCACATTGGGGGGGGGGGGAAGCCAAACAAAACCCAAAACCAAACCAAATAAACAAAAAGCTTCAGCAAAACACACACACACACACAAAACCCAACCCAAAACACAACCATAACCCAGAAACCTTGAATATTCACTTAGTGTGACTAAACAGATGACACAGAAAAAACTTACAGAATTTTGGTAAACCAATTGATTTAGCACTCTGAAATGTAAAAACTGAGGGAAGCCCTGAAGGACTGAAAAAAAAAGAACACCACAAACAACCCACAGCAAAACTTTCTCTGTTTATTCATAGAGTCAAAGTATCAAATAAAGTCAGGATCTACATGAAAATACTCCAAATCCAAAAATAATTTCCCAGGATGACAAGATGTTAGGGGTTGGAAGAGACCTCCTCTTTGAGTCCAACCCCCCCCTTCCAGAGCAGGACCAATTCACCTTTAAATGAGTAGTCACAAATTAAAATGACGATTGGTGCATTCAAAGCTTCATTATAACTGATAAAATAACCTGCAAATAAGATAAAAGACTGCAAAAAAACCCCACCCCAATGTGCTCCAATATCCCAGGCAACCAGCAACAGAACAAGAGGACACCGTCTCAAGCTGTGCCAGGGAAGGTTTAGCCTGGATGTTAGGAAGAAGTTCTTCATAGAAAGAGAAACTGGCCCTCAGAATGTGCTGCCCCGGGGAGGTGGTGGAGTCACCGTCATTGGAGATGTTTAGGAAGAGACTGGATGAGACACTTGGTGCCATGTTTAGTTGATTAGATGGTGTTTGGTGACAGGTTGGACTTGATGATCTCAAAGGTCTTTTCCAATCTGGTTAATTCTATCCTATCCTACCCCATCCTATCCTTCACTTTAGCTTTCTCATGTTCCTGACTTCCAAGGCTGTGTGCTTGGCAATGCCTGAAAAATCATGCCCTGACAGCATCACCTGGTTTTTGCAAAACAGAATTAACAAGATTTCAAATCCCTTCAGAGGAGCATTTTGCAGCACAAAAAAGAATTGAAACAGGGCAAGGAATTTACTCCACAAGATCACCAAAAGAGCAGGTAAGAAAAACCCACTTGTCAGGTAGGTCCCACTCAGACTATAAAGCAGAGCCAAATAACTCTTCTGCACGCTTCACACTGAAGCCTGAACAGAGAGCCATAATCATTAGTTCCTTTAACCTTGGACAGCCTCCTTTCCCTAGCCTGTATCTCAGTGTTAATATTGATTTTATATGTCATATAAATGCACTAATTCAAGACTTTGCTAAGGCTTATCGTGGTTGGATTTGTTAGACTTTTGCAATTGTTCTTGTTCTCTACAAGAACAATACTTATCAGCAGCTCTGGCTGTACCTAGGAACGTTACACTGTTATGCAAATTCTGCCTGCATTCCAAAAGAATCTTATCTGGTAGTTACCACCAAGAAGGAAAAAATTTAACAATAATAATAATAATGTGTAAAGGAAAGGCAATAAGGGGGGAAATTTATAATCCATTTCCAATGAAATGGAGGAAAATTAATCATGTTAAAATAAACAGTTTTCATTATCTATTTCTTGACTGTACCATGGCTACACAGAGAAGTTGATCTCCCAGAAGTAAGTTTTCTGCCTTAATTCTCACGTGAATTGAATCTGTTCCTGAATATTTGGCCAAAAATGTCACTCAAACCACATGAAGAACAGTCATTCTTCATTTCCTTAAAACAAGGCTACCAGTCTGGTTTCCCCCCCCCCCATAATCTGTACGCATGCAGTAGTATATAAATGAATTTTTGAGACCTGCTAGTTTACATCAAGTAGTAAGATAAGATACCTAAAGTAAGAAAACAAGAAAACTTTTGTTTTCTACATAAACTTGAAACTTCTTTAAATTCTAGTCAAACCTGTGCACCATTAAGACATTTCTGGAATTCTTGTCTCAAGCAAAATATAAGGCAGGCTGTCATCTGGCAATACCTCATCCATCACAGACCTGTTTTCTTCATTCAGTATGTACCATCTGGTTTAGAGGCATCTAAAACCTTCCCTTCTCTTCCCCAGACCATCATCCACTTTAACAGGGTAACAGCACCAAAAATATTCTTTTATATGTTATATCAATACAATACAATACAATAGGTTGGAAGAGACCTTCAAGATCATCACGCCCAACCCATCAACCAATCCAACCCACCCAAAACACAACACAGTACCATACAGTACAATACAGTACAAAAGAGTACAAAAAAACCAACACAAAACCACACAACAAAAACCCAATAATCAACATCTCCACTTGATCTCATAATCCTCCCATTACAATACAATACAATATACCAGGTTGGAAGAGACCTTCAAGATCATCGCATCCAACCCATCAACCAATCCAACCCACCTAAATACAATACAATACAACCCACCTAAACAACTAAACAGTGGCACCAAGGACCCCATCAAGCCTCTTCTTGAACACCTCCAATGAAGGTGACTCAACCACCTCCACAGGCAGCTGATTCCAGTGGGTAATCACTCTCTCGGTATAGAACTTCTTCCTAACATCCAGTCTAAACCTGCCCTGGCACAGCCTGAGACTGTGTCCTCTTGTTCTGGTACTGGCTGCCTGGGAGAAGAGACCAACCTCTGCCTGGCTACAACCTCCCTTCAGGTAGTTGTAGAGAGCAATAAGGTCACCCCTCAGTCTCCTCCTCTCCAGGCTAAGCAACCCCAGCTCCCTCAAGCAATCTTCACTTAACTGTTCCTCCTGCAGGCGGTTCCATTATACTTACCCTATTGTGGAAGTATATTCCCACTGAATAAGAACCTAACCTACTAAGTTACAGGTTACTATAACCTAAGCTTCCTAACAGGACCAAATTCTGCTTCACTATAGAACCCACTGCAGCAATTTGTATGTCGTTACATCAACCTAATCAAGAATGCTCTTACTTTATTTATTGTTTCAACAGTTTTATGCATGGTTGCTGGCTACAGATGAAAGAATTAACCACATTAATAGTTAATTAGCACTAGTATTAATAGCATAGGTAGAAAACACTTGCTCATTCTAGTGCTCTTCCAAATTACACTACAACAGCCAACAAAAATAGGCATTAAAAGAACAACAACAAACCAAAGCAGAAAAAAATCACTTTTTTCCTTTGCTACTGCTAGCTTTTGATTGGAGTAATAAAAGAAAATACCAGAAAATATACACACTCAACACCAATGCTAATTAATTTGGGAAAGGAAACAAAACAATTACCCTTTTTAATAAAGTTTTAAAATGGAAAGTAACATCCATAAAACTCAAATGAGTCAAATTAAATTTGATTGTGTATAAAATGCCCCATATACTGTAAAACATCTTTACAAGTGCTACTTTGTCAGCCTGGCTGTTTGCTTCATTCCCATTGCCAGTCGCAAAGGAAATGAATCTCAAAGGCACCTAGGGGTACTGGTTAATAGTAGGCTGAACATGAGCCACCAGTGTGCCCAGGTGGCCAAGATGGCCAATGGCATCCTGGCCTGTATCAGGAATAGTGTGGCCAGCAGAAGCAGGGAAGTCATTCTGCCCCTGTACTCAGCACTGGTTAGGCCATATCTTGAGTCCTGTGTCCAGTTCTGGGCCACTCAGTTTAGGAAGGATGTTGACTTGCTGAACATGTCCAGAGAAGGCAACAAAGCTGGGAGAGGTTTGGAGCACAGCCCTGTGAGAGAGGCTGAGGGAGCTGGGGTTGCTTAGCCTGGAGAAGAGGAGGCTCAGAGGAGACCTTCTTGCTGTCTACAACTACCTGAAGAGAGGTTGTAGCCAGGTGGGGGATGGTCTCTTCTCCCAGGCAACCACCAAAAGAACAAGAGGACACAGTCTCATGTTGCACCATGGGAGGTTTAGGCTGGACGTTAGGAAGAAATTCTTCATAGAGAGAGTGATTGGTCATTGGAATGGGCTGCCCAGGGAGGTGGTGGAGTCGCCATCACTGGAAGTCTTTAGGAAGGCACTTGGTGCCATGGTTTAGTTGATTAGATGGTGTTGGATGATAGGTTGGACTTGATCTCAAAGGTCTTTTCCAACCTGGTTTATTCTATTCTATACCAAAAACCTTCAAAGCCAGTTCCTCCAGTCTCTTTATAGTCCTATTATCTGAAAGTATGTTGACAGTTTTCAGTATCAAGATGCCAGGAGCTATATACAGTCTTTAGATACAGGAGAATCAATTGCTAACAGCGGTAGGTTGCACCTTTCCAATAACCAGTCTGAAGAGGCATTGAAGGTACTAACAGTTTAGTTGGTCTAAAAGCAAGAACACTTTTATACTCTCTCCTCCAGAAATGCATAAAAAGTCTTAGTCACTTGTTATAACCATACATCAGTGGGAGTCTTCTGATCTTTTTTTCCTTCAGAATAAAGAAGTACAGTACTTCAATTTTAACTAAAGAAGTTTTCTGAGGGAAATGGGCACAGTAACTTATTTCATTCTCCACAGAGTCAATTATACAGCTTCAATTTACCTTGCACCATGATCAGGCAATACTAGCTCTATGCTCTCACTGCAGTCTAACACTAGGCTTTGAAATCTCAGGAGCTCAAGTCAAAAACTTAATCTAATTTCTTCTCTGTGGATATTTTTTTCTCTTAACTATAAAGGCAATATTACACAATGACTAGTATACAGCTCAAAACACAGCTCAAAGCTGCCATCTCTAGGTGTTATGTTCTACTACTCTTCATTTTTCTGATGGCTTTATTGTTTGGTTTTTGTTGTTGCTGTTTATTTGTGTTTGCCTTCCCCCCCTACCCCCCAAGAGACTGAATACCTAAAAGTAAAGGTATCAAAAGTTTATCCTAACAATTTAAGAATTGTCTGTAAAAGGACATACTTTTTCCCTTGACATTTCTTCAGCTTACATAATCAGCTTCTTCTGGTCCATGTAAGTTTTAACATTTGACACAATCACAAGCATAGTTAATTATTTCACAAGAGCAGTGCTCTGTTCATTACTAGTGAATTCTAATTGCTAATTAACATGTGCCTTCAACAACAGCAGCAGCTTCTTCTCTACACACTTGTTAAGATTAACAAAAACTACAGGTGAGAGTTGCATTTCCTCACTGAGATCCAAACAGTTCTCTGAATTAACACAAGCCTACTATATTTCATATTTACTTGGTAAAGTATCTCTCAAACGGTTGCCCTTTAGTCTGGAATACCTCAAGAAAATGTGAGCAGTGAGAAATAAAAATGTTAAATGACATCCTTCATTCTGAGCTGCTAAGTGATGCATTACTTGACTGTTTCTCAACTAAAGGTTGGATTTGATGATGAACGTGGTTAATTCTATTCTATAAGGTCCACATTCTACAAGGACTGTAATAACCAAAGATAGTGGTCAGAAACATCTGCCCTTTCAAAGAACAGGTATGTTTGGAATGAGTAAAGCAACTGACCAAAAGAAACACACACAATTTTTAAGTTGATGTTGGGGGCATGCACAGAATCTAGTTCACATTACTGCTGAAAACCCCCTCCACGATGTTAGCCATCCCATGTATGGGTTCAACATCTTTAGAAGAGCAACAGATGCCAGAAAAAGAACAAAACCACACTACAATTCTCCTTAGCCTGACAAGGAGCAACATATAAAAGGAAGACTAATCATATAAAGAAATTAAAAGGTACAACTAAAATGATAATATCTTTAAAGGCATTATAAAGACATTTTAAGGACATACTCCGATCACGTGAATGCTTCCTATTAAAAAATAATAAAATCCAACAGTAATTCCCATTAAAATTAACAAAATATGCAAAGCTTAACAGAAGGATAATCATAGAGTCAGTCAGGGTTGGAAGGGACCACAAGGATCATCTAGTTCCATCCCCCCTGCCATGGGCAGGGACACCCCACACTAGAGCAGGCTGGCCAGAGCCTCATCCAGCCTGGGCTTAAACACCTCCAGGGATGGGGCCTCAACCACCTCCCTGGACAACCCATTCCAGGGCTTCACCACTCTCATGGTGAAGAACTTCTTCCTCTGGAGGCTGTTAGAAGGAAAAGCGTACTTCAAAATGAAGGTTCAGAAACTCCAGCAGATTAAAACACAGAGACATATAAGGGCAAGCCATAAACAGTTTCATGAGCTGCCAGCAAAATTATATAGAAAGTACTAACATATCATTTTTCAGAGGCATGAGAAATACACCCAACTAGATAATTTGTGGTGCAAACAGACAGTCTGAAGGAGTATTCTGAGAATCCTGGGCCACAGTAATAAAATTCAGTTAATTTTCCTATGTGAGTTCTTCATGGAAGACTTTGCAAGTGTTTCTATAGCAGAAATTAGTAAGAGAAGTTTATAGTAAAATCAAAACAAACAAAAAAAAGAAAGGAAAAAAAAAGGGGGGGTGGGGGGGAACTCAACACACTACACAAACCCATCAAACTGACAAAGCAATCAGCAAGAAGTCGCCAGCATCAAAAAGACAACAGCTGATCCCTGTCTGTAGTATGTAAATTCCCCCCTTGAAAACACTGTACAGTGCTGAAAAACTGAAAAGCAGATGGAAAGGAGGTGGTGGAGTCACCGTCCCTGGAGCAGTTCAAGAGGGGATTGGATGTGGCACTTGGTGCCATGGTCTAGTCATGAGGTCTGTGGTGATGGGTTGGACTTGATGATCTTTGAGGTCTCTTCCGACCTTGGTGATACTGTGATAAGACAGACTCACTGATGATAAGTCTAAGAGCTTCTGGAAATGGAAGTTCTATCTTGCAAATCACTGGATTTTTCTGCAGAAACCCAAAATCTGGTTGACAGCTACCTCGCATTTCCAAACCATGCTTGATAATGTTCCTTTGTGCCTTAAAGAAACTAAGAGGCTTTGGGACAAGTAAAGCAGAAAGAACAGGTATAAATAATTCTCTAAGGAAAAGTTTGGGGGAGCACAGGGTGTGGTAAAGGGTCACTTTTAAAAAGTGAATAGTGGTCATTAGATGTTTTCCACAGATATCTACAACTGGGATTTGTTTGTCCAACATGCTAAAAAACAATCTGGCATGGGGGTGAATGGGGGAAAAGTACATTTTTCTGACAAAACTGTGCTATCCAAAATAGCTGAGACAAGGGAAGAACTGCAGAAGAATCTCATAGTACTGAATGCACAATACAAGGATGAATGAAAGGGTGGGATAAACATTCATGTGGATAAGCATAAAAACCAATTATGTCTGAATTTTGAATTGCCTAGAATGAGATCTTGAGGTTATAAAGCAATAGTTCTGTGAAAACACAAGTTCAAAGCCAACAGCAGGTTTTCCAAAAGCTAAAATACCATTAAGAATTAATAGGACAAAATGAGACTGTTAATTCTATGATAACAATCTCTGAGGTACACTAAACACACTGAAGACTGTGATACCTTTTATCTCAGAAGGGATAACTAGGAGAGGTAGAGCCAATGGCACAATGTTATATAAGGTATGAAATAGCCTCTATATGGTTTTAGTATTTTTGCTTATATTCTTCCCTAGGCATTCATTACTCAAAGGATGTTACCTGGCTAGGTGAACATTCTGGTCTGACCTGATCCAATCTTTTTGGTTCTTCCTTACTGGAAGGGTCTTATGCATCCAACTGAAAACTTGAGATACAGATTCTACATTTCTCTATCACAGTTAGCAAGTTTGCCTTCATCTGTGCAAGGCTGAAGTATGCACTGTGTTCACTTTTAGTCCTTTGTATTTTGGGGGCATGACTAACACTAGTCAAAAATTAAGGAATTAACAAAAGGCCTTTTTTTTTCCTGTAATAAAGGTAATTTCTCCATATATATTCTATATTCTATCAGTACAAAGAATTTTTCTTATGCTTTTTATAGTGAAATAAGCTTCAAGAAGTGCTTTAAATAAAGCAGCATGCAGACTACATGATACCACCAGCAGAAGCAAAACTGCCAGTAGTTCATCTTTATTTGAACTTAGAGTAAAACCATAATATAGGACAAAAATTTGTATTTTAACAGTGCTCTGGTTCTGGAGGAAGAGTAATAACACACAAATAAAAAAGGCATTTCTTACTGTCAAGGCCTTTAAAGGCATTAACACACCTTAATGGCCCTGACCAACCACACCTGAAGCTCAGACAAAGATCCTCAGTCCCTGAACTACTTCTGACACTGCCTTCTGCAAGGACCTCGGTGTGTGCTGTAGGTAGCTTGTCTCCTAGATGGACCTCATGCATTCATTGTAGCTCTATCTTCTCCTTGTGCTTTTGATTGGACTCCCTGAATAGTCCCCAGACCTGGGTTATCACTTGCCATGTCTGGGCCTGCCAGAAGACCCTATTACCTGCACCTGATGGTGCCTGTCAGCAAGGGCACTGCCCATGCTGGTGTCGCCCTTGGATCTCAGCTCATCTTCCCTCACCACAATGCCAATAATATTACACTTGTTTCGTTGGCAGGTTTGGCTTCTGAGGGTTTATGGTCAAGCTAATAAGTGGTTTATATCTATTGTACAACTATATTTTTTTCCCCCAGAAATTGTGCAATATATCTAAGCACTGAAGTAGTCACTAATACAAAAATGTTTGGGGTCTAGAAACAGAATTATCCTCAAAGATCTATGTTCATGATGAATCATTTTAAGATCACTAACAGCATGCACACAGAAATTCATTAAGTAGAATGCTGAAGAGTCCAAACCTGATACAAAGCAAGAGTGTGTCCATATCTCTGGAGTGGCCCTTTGGATACAGGTACTACGTTCCAAATATTGCTTTCCAAATTGTAGCTAGAAGAGAAACAGAAAGGTAAACATTTTCTACCTGCAGAGAAATGGAAGCTTTTGTGTGTTCAGACTAAGTTCTGCTGGATAGACTTGTTCAGTGATACTACCAGTTGTGGCAGTGTACTAACTTGTGATAATGTACTAAACATTCATGAAGCAAAACTGAAGCAGCTCTTTCAGGGACCTATCAACAGCCTCAGAAAAAAAAAACGGACTGCAATAAGAGTTACCAGACTTACAAGAAAGTTATGAAACTAGGTTGCTAAGATCACTCTTACTACCTACATAAGAAACCCACATTACTAAACTGCTTATATCACTATCTTCTGCACTGCTTTGAAGATGCATTGTTGAGCACCCTCTTGGCTATAAGATTGATTTTAATTTCCATTACATTTGCATTAATGGATTAACAGGCAACGGGGGGGGGGAGGGGCAAAAGAGAAAACAAGAAAGAGGTTTTTTTAAAGAGATAGAAGTAGGAAAGAAAAATACTAAGGATGATGGGGTTTGTTCTGGATTCTTGCAAACATATGGAGGGAAACATGAAGTAAGCAAAAACAGGAAAAAGCAGCACACTACTAGACATGTGCTAACACTTGCAAGTACTGAAGGGAGGTTGTAGCCAGGTGGGGCCTGGTCTCTTCTCCCAGGCAACCAGCACCAGAACAAGAGGACACAGTCTCACGCTGTGCCAGGGGAGGTTTAGGCTGGATGTTAGGAAGAAATTCCTCATAGAGAGAGAGATTGGCCACTGGAATGGGCTGCCCGGGGAGGTGGTGGAGTCACCATCACTGGAGGTGTTTAGAAGGAGACTGGATGGGGTGCTTGGTGCCATGGTTTAGCTGATTAGACGGTGTTGGATGATGGGTTGGACGTGATGATCTCAAAGGTCTCTTCCAACCCGGTTTATTCTACTCTCTTCTATTACATTTAGGGCCTCTACATACATGCAAGTTACCATCCAAATCAGCCAGGTAGTATTTAGAGCTGTTTCAAACTTGTTTTCAACAGGGGGTCAAATACACATACATAATGTGTCATGCATAAAGTGTCATAAATAGAAAAAGAGTGAAATATGGGAGACCTGCCTAACCCTATTAGCATGTCACAAGCAGGCTAAGTGTATGCATTAAATACAAGTCTCCTGTAGTTATATGTTGTAGCCATGGTTCTGAGGGCAGCTGCTGGATGCATGCAGATTGCAGGATCCCTTAGCTGACCAATTCTTTGGCACCCTACGTAGAGCAAAACAATAACATTCCATGTGTGCCAAGAACAACATCCTCCCGTTGGCACCTTTTGATTGGAACATGCTGCAGAAGCCACCTCCTTGACATGCTGGCACCTCTTATTGGGAAAAGATTTCAGCTTATATATGTGGTTGGGTTTTACTTGTACAGGGATCAATAACAGTATAAAAAATAGCCACTCTGAGCAACAGTGACATTCTCTTGGGTTAGGGACTTAGGCAGGAACAGCTTTGGTTAGGGCTGCTAGAGACTTCTGCCTCTGTTAGTTAGCTACATCATCTGGATAGGGCTTCAGTGTAGGGATGCTGTGAGGGATAGGTTTGGGACTTCTGTTAGCTGCTTTGTCTGTTAAGGGCTTCCAGGACTTCTGTAAGTGGGATTCTGAGACTCTAGAATGCTGGGGATCTTGCAACACAGCAATAAAGGACTTCTGGGGAGAACTTCTGAGATTCTCTACTCTCTGCACTTCTGGAATCTCATTGCTATTCAGCAACAGGGTCCATGCCTTCACTTGTCACCCAGTGGCAGCCCGTACAGGGAGAAGAAAAACAACAGTTATACATCAACTTCAGCAATGCAGATAGCATTCCAGCTGTAGTGTCTGAAAATACCAGCACAAGGATTTCTTTCATTGTTTTAGCAAAACAAAAACAACAACAACAAAAAGTTTTCATGTGTTGCAGCACAGTATCACAACAGTTTCCACAGAACTGAAGAAATCACCTATTTGTATCACAGGCAGTTTGAGACTACACATTTTCACAATTTTTTAATCCTAAGAAAATCACAAGTAGAAAATAAGACCATTAATAAAGAATCTGCAGGGCCTGGAGAATAAATCTCATGAAGAGTGACTGAAGGAGCTGGGGCTGTTTAGTGTGGAGAAGAGGAGGCTGAGGGGAGAGCTCATTGGTCTCTACAATTGCCTGAAAGGACATTGTGGAAGGGCTGGTGCTGGTCTCTTCTCACAGTTAATTAGTGATAGAACAAGATGGCACAGCCTCAAGCTGTGACTGGGTAAGCTTGGACTGGATGTTATGAAAAAAGATTTCAGGGAAAGAGTGGTCAGGCATTGGAATGAGCTGCCCAGGGAGGTGGTTGAGTCACCAACCCTGGATGTGTTCAAAGATTATTTGGATGTGGTGCTTGGGGATATGGTTTAGGGGTGAACCTTGTAGAGTTGGGTTGTTGGTTGGACTTGGTGATCCTGAGGGTCTTTTCCAACCTGAGCAACTCTGTGATTCTGTACACATATAAATGCTTTTGTTAGAGTGCAGGACAGAGGCTACCTCCCGAGCAAGATCTGCTTTCCCTCAGCCACATCAGAAAGGATGTAACAAAGAAGGAATCACTTACTTCAACACCATTTGGAAGGAGCTGTAGTTAAAAGTGTATCCACCAATCACCCACATGAATTTCCCGTGCAGGACTGCCTTATGGGAAGCTCTGCCCACAGAAGGGCTGAAGGGCTTTACGTTGGGTAGGATCCAGTAAGACTCAGTGGAAGGGACGTTCAAGGAACAATCCGGACCTGTTTTGTAAACAAATGTGCAATTGGTACAATCTGTCAGACAGGAAGGTGAAAGCTAATAAAGCAGAAACAGGGGAGGCTTAATTACAGATGTCAGGACTGCTCATGCTGATAAAATACAGTGCACACTTTTATGTTTCACAGCTGCTCAGTAAAACCAAAAAGAAACCACAAAATGACAAGAAGGGATGTCAGTCAAATTGAAAGCATTAGGTTAGCTCACATAAAAATGATCGATTTCTGCAGTCTCCTCAAAAAAAAAAAAGACATACTGCATGAGTCACAAATTGAAAGAAAGGTGTCATGCAGCATAATTTTAGGTGCTCTGTAGGTCTTCAGACGTGCAGCACAATGTACAATGCGTGTCACCCCTGGAGAAGGACACAAGGTGCTTGAACTAACCACGGTAATCTCATACCAAAGCGAGCAACGCTAGAGTAAATACAGTGACAATGCAGATTATATTACACTAATTCTCAGGAATGAAAGTTAGCCCTTTGCCAATGGCATACTGCATCCTCTTTCAGGAGTAAAATACACTGTGACGTGCTTTATACAAACAATTATTTCAATATTTGAATTTCATAGATTATCCTACACAGATTATTCTGCTACCTAGGCTGTACCTATATATTATTTTGGAACATATTTTGGCCAACTTTTGCTAAATAAGGAAAATTCAGCAAAATATATAAGTTTATTATTATTAAAATATTAAAATACTATTAAAATAATGAGCAGCAGAAAGATTATAGTAGTAGTAGTTCTGTAACAACCACAATGCAGTCTCTTCGTCATTAGCTTATGTTCTAGATGTTAGGAGAACTTTAAAATCTTGTTATTTAAAACATTAATACATTCAGAGCTTTGCCAAGGGGAGGGGGAGGGGGGGAAAAAGGGGAGGGGGGGGAAAGAGGGAGGAGGAAGAGAGGGAGGTGGAAAAAAGACCAAAGAAAAAGGACAGAAATCCAGCATATGCACTGTTTGCCTCTTGTCAGTAACTGTACATCATTGCCGACTGGTTTTATATCTACACAGGGAACACTGAATTTTTAGGATACCAGTGTGTTCCATTTTAGGCATTATTAATCATGGAATTGAACTTTTTGTCATCAGTGATGGCACACAGATGTTGTACAATACCTCAGTTATTTCCGTCCTTCGGTTCTGATATTATAAGCAACGGTTGCGTCCCTCTTGGCTCGTCTAACTGGGATAAGTCTTTCCCTCAAGCTACCAGACATCACTAAAACCCAAAGCTGTGGAAGTCAGACTGGGCGTGACCTTTGGGAACTCAGTGAGAGCACACTGAATAAAATAAATAAAAACCCCAAACACCACCAAAAAGAAAACACAAACACCACACCAAACCAACCCTACTAGCCTGCATCCCAAATATTACATGTGACACCAACTCTTTAGAAAGGTTTGTGGGGAGATCTGGTAAACCATTGTGCTATGCTTCCATGTCTAAAGGAAAACATTATAACAGACAGAATTAGACAACAGATAGGGAATGGCATCTACTCCTAAAAATCAGTATAAGCTTTCATGAAGAGAAGGCTTGTCTTCCAAAATCACAGTTCTGTGAAGAAATCAGGATGGAGCAATCCAGCTGATGCAGGGACGGAGATTTTCACAAAAAACTTCTTACTAAAAACTTTTAAACTTGCCTGTTGTAGCAACAGAATTAATCATAGAATGGTCTGGTTTGGAAGGGACCTCCGAAGGTCATCTAGTCCAATCCCCTCCGCAGTCAGCAGGGGCATCCTCAAACTAGACAGGCTGGACATGAGGAGGAAGCTCTTCACCATGAGGGTGGTGAAGGCCTGGAAAGGGTTATCCAGGGAGGTGGTTTAGGCCCCGTCCCTTGAGGTGTTTAAGACCAGGCTGGATGAGGGGGGTTGGAACTAGATGATCCTTGTGGTCCCTTCCAACCCTAACTGAAACTATGAAACTAGATCAGGTTGCCCAGAGCCCTGTTGAGCCTCACCTTGAATATCTCCAGGGATGGGGCCTCAGCCACTGTCCTAGGCAACCAGTTCCAGTGTCCCACTACCCTCATGGTAAAGAGCTTGTTCCTAACATGAAGGCCTCTGACAGCTAAAATAATTAACTATAAGAAACAGTAGACAAGAGATTATGTTTCTCCTATGCATATTATCAGGTTTGGGGCAACTTGTTACAATTACTTCTTACAACAAGCAGGCATCTAATCTGCAGCTAACTAGTTGTCAACTTTTCCTAATACTCTATAGAAGAATGATGTCCACTTGAATTCAAATTACCTTCTGCTCATTAAATGATGGAGACACTCAATTCCCGTTGTTCATTATACTTCCTACTCAGAAAAGATTAATAGTATTCGAATGAGGTCTAATGAGAGTAAGAACAATTCAGTAAATTATTTCTTACGCATCAATAATAGATACTGTAATAGAATTGTAATCTCAGCAAGATTCTGATTTGCTAAACCACTGGAGGAAACACTTAATTTGAATCTAAAAGTGCTTAAAAATAAACAATTGATTAAGTATTCTTTGATCGGGGAAGACTTTAGAATTCTAAAGACGGTGCCTCGAGTCAGAACGAAACACTTTTGCGACTTTTACAGCGCCCCTTCTTGCACAGCTATTCAGTGATCAATAGTGCCCTCTAGTGGCACATCACGGCTGGAACACACACACTACTCTCCGGCCAACTGGTTTGAGATTCTCCTCCCTGGAGGCGGCGAGCTGCAAGAATTCACAAAGCAAACCCAAAACGTATTTAGATAACATCGACTGTATTAAAACGAGGACAAGAAAAAAAGCTTTGTAGAGAATGCTAGCAATGCAAAACTCTTAGCTATGCTGTTAACCGGGTCAGGGATTGAAAGAATGGCATAAACAACATGCTAACATGCTTGGAACTACCGGAGAGAGTGCAGCTGAGGGCAACAGAAATAATTAGGGGACTGGACCATCTTTATAGTGAAGAAAGACTGAGAGACCTGGGGCTGTTTAGTCTGGAGAAGAGGAGGCTGAGTGGGCATCTTCTCAATGTCTACAAATACTTGAAGGGTGGCTGTCAAGAGGGTGGACCCTGTCTCTTTTCAGTAATGGATGTAAAATCAATCACAGGAAATTCCATCTGAACAAGAGAGAAATCTTTTTTTACTGTGAGGGTGTCAGAGCACTGGAACTGGCTGCCCAGAAAGGTTGGAGTCTCCTTCTCTAGAGATCTTCCAAACCCACCTGGATGAATGCCTGTGATACCCACAGAGGAGTTGTACTCAATGATCTCTAGAGGCCCCTTCCAGCCCCAGCATTCCATGATTCTACAGCCTAAATGCTTCATTGCTGGTCTACAACGAACAACAGGAAAGGTGAAATAGGAGCACCACGTATCCTGGTCTTGTTCTGGTATGGAGGAAGGATACACAGCCAAACTCAGGAGCTTGGAAGCAGCAAGTTTTCTTCAAAGAACACATTAATGCCCCATGCATGAGCCACAGATGCATTAAAACAGCATCAGTCAACACTGCCATCAGAAAAGGCAGCCCTGGCCTCCCTTCACTGTATTCTCTTCAGCTGTCATTGCTACTGGCACTGGTTTCCTCAGAGCTGCACCACCAGCCAGAAGAGGGAATGCAGCCAGGTTTAAAACTTCATTTTTAGCCAGGCTGCCTTTTAATCTGGATGTGTTCTCTTATATGCTTCACCTTACCCATACATGTGCTTGTGCCAACACAAGACTGCATGGCCAGGACTGCCTCTTGGCGAAAGTAAGATTCATATCACAGTACCAAATGGTACCAAAACCCCCCAAACAAGGATAAAACCAACCACACATAAGTTTGAAAAGACCTAAAGCAATACAACAATACTGACTTCTCCTGAAACATTTAAAGAGCAAATGCTTTCGTATGGCTACTGCCTTATAATGTCAAGGACTAAGAAATATCATTTACAGGTTTTAGTCCTTAAATACATATACCTTAAACACCACCACCACTTCTGCACAAATACATTTTTCTATCCAGAAAAATCACATTCCCTACTTACAAGACTTTTGTGCTACAGAGAGCACAACAGCTGCAGAACAAAGATAATGAAAGCTGTGTTTTATTCTTTTCTATTCAAATATGATTTTTCTCCATTTATTTAAAATCTGATTATTATTTTTTGTTTCTTATCTTCCTCATGTGTCACTCAATCCATGGGGGGTGGGGAAGGGAATAAGCTTTTAAACCAGCAAACAACTCTATAAACCTGCATTGGAAGTCAATTAAGTTATCTTCAAAAGGTAGGGAAAAAATTCTGTAGCTTTAAAAAGCGATTTACCCACACAAAATAAGAGAAAAATCTAATTTCTTCTTATTGAGGAGTTTCATGAACTGCCAAAGTAACAATCTGCTCCAGCAGTTCAAGCCACAAGATCAATTTCCACCTAATGAGATAACATCATCTACTATCTTCAGCCCTGATCTTCTCCTTTGGGAGCCCCGAAGAAAAACAGAAATAAATAAATAAAGTATTGATGTGCTGAATATGAGTGTCATGATTCTCACACAATCTAAACAAAGCATTAACAGAAAATATTTATTGCTCTTTATTTGGTACTTGTCTGATACCTGATCGTTTGGGTTGAAAATTATTGCCTGAACAGTCTTTCAGCCACCACAAATATAAACCCAGTATTTGTATTCTCAAGCACCCAATAAAATTGTCATATGATAGTGAATTTGAGATTATGAAACATATTTTGGAGAAAAGAGAATCTATCTGAATAGACTTTCAATAAAAACTCTATTGGAAGGTTTTGCCAAGCAGTAAATTCCCTTTCTTACAGAGTAGTGATGAGATAGTAACTACATAAAAATACAAAGCTGCCATGTAAATTAAAAGATAAATGTTATTCAAGAATGGCTGACTAGCATTCTAACAGTATAGGTATTCATGTATTCCCACACTGCCACTGCACAGCTCCACAGCATCCATACAGAATGTAATTATTTCTCCCCTCTCCTGCAAAAAGTCTTGCTCCAAGTGAGACTTAATGCTAGACAGAGAAATACTAGATAGGTCTCCAGCTAAAGCAGCATGGCAGCAAGCTGTGCCAGGACTCAGCCTCCTCCATGAATGAAACTGTCTGAAATCCTAATGGACACAAGCTGATGCAGTTCTTGAAATGCCATCTGGTTGCTATTATTCAGTCCCATCTCTTTCCTCAGCCAGGAAGAGCAGATCATCCAAGGGTGATCTGGCCTTGGGGAGTCTGCAGGGTCAGTCTGAGCAGGGAAGCCAAAAGGGCTGTGCTGTCTCCCACTGCTGCGTGCCACTCACCGTGCCCTTTAACTGTTTGACTTCAGGCCTCATACTCAGGATCAGCTAAGCTGATAATAAGCTTGATGCCACAGCAGTCTTTACTGCAAGCACATTGCATGTAAAGCTTTCCCAATGTTTTGTGATTCAGCACAAGTACACCCTTTGGTAATATTAAAAATATCAAATAAACTGAATTTAAATGAAAAATAAAATTAATTTTCAATTAAGATAAACTAAACCAAAAATAAGATAAAAATATTTAGTTTCCTAGTCTCCCAAAGAAACAGGGGTTTTTCATACTAGCAGTAGCTGTCAGGACCCACTGAATTAGAGATTTTGAGACTCCATGCTAATGACAGCAGGATATCCAGCCCTAAAATCTCTGCTAACAACATTGAGAAAACTTCACAGCTGTAATAGTCAAAAGCCTCCTTCCAGTTTTCAAACTAGGTGCGCTGATGGCCTGTTGACCCCAATTCGTCTTCTACTACTGTTGATATCACTGGACTTAAAGAGCTGGTCTGTTTATATACCCCACAGAAACAGCAACACTGCTCCCTCCTAGCCTTCGTTTCACTGGTTTAAACAAACCAGGCTCTGCTAGTATCACACAGAAACCTTCAGGCTGAAAAAGACCCTCAGGATCACCAAGTTCAACCAAGAACCCTACTCTACAAGGTTCATCCCTAAACCATATCCCCAAGCACCACATCCACATGACCTTTAAAGACATCCAGGTTTGGTGACTCAACCACCTCCCTGGGCAGCTCATTCCAATGCCTGACCACTCTTGCTGGGAAAAAGTGTTCCCTAATGTCCAGTCTAAGCCTACCCAGTCACAGCTTGAGGCTGTTCCCTCTTGTTCTGTCACTAATTACCTGTGAGAAGAGACCAGCACCAGCATCTCCATGACATCTTTTCAGATAGTTGTAGAGAGCAAGGAGATCTCCCCTCAGCCTCCTCTTTTCCAAACTAAACATGCCCAGCTCCTTCAGTTGCTCCTCAAGATTAATTCTCCAGGCCCTTTGCAAGCTTCATTGCCCTCCTCTGCACTTGCTCCAGCACCTCCACATCTCTCTTGCATTGTGGTGCCCAAAACTGGACACAATACTCAAGATGTGCCCTCACCACCAGAGCTGAGTACAAGGGCTCTATCTTCCATAGCCCTGACTCTCCTAATGGTTCTCCCTGTGTGCCTGTTCCAATTTGTATTCATAAAAGTGTAGTAACAAAACTGTAATACAGCAACAATGTCTTCATGTAGATTCTGTGACTGATCATCCTAGTGCACTTGACACTTTACAGCCTAGAGCATATAATATTAAGAATATCAATTAGGTCCCATTCTAATGGAGATAGACAAGCAAGTTTTCTCCCATGTCACCTCCCACATTTCAAACCAGGATTATAAGATGAATTCTTAGTCCCTCAATGTCCAAAATCACAATTTTTACTGAAGTAATTACTTCACACACATTATCCTAACCTTCCCCCCCCCCAGGATATTCTGGTCTTGCTTCATATTTAAAGTGCCTCCCACCTTTGTATTACCACGTCATTAGCGGTCTTATGACTAGACCACAAAATTATGTAACAAGATCAGTTCCAAGATGAGTCATTAAGTAATACTGATCACTTTCTCTATCTTTCTACCCTAAATTTCTACTCGGCACACCCCCTCACATTTCACAATTAAGAAGCTGTGCTTCCTTCTGTATTCCCTGACTTCCTCAGTTTCAGTAATTTTCTATCATCAAATGCTGAGGTTCATAAATTGCATTTTCTTGTCACTTTTCTTATCAATATAATCCATGCTAAAATCATCTGTAAATCCCCATTTCAGTGTTTTGCTGGTCATTCACACCACATGCTTTTTGTTTCTTCCAGTTCCAGTCTAGAAATTGATACTGCTGCAGCCAAGCGAAGAAGTTTTGAGCTGCCTGAATCATTTTCTTCCTATTCTTAAATAAAGGTGCTACAATTAATGAGCTCAATTTAGAGACTTCCTTTATCAGGGTGACCGGTGCTATTGATCTCCTTCTTCTGTTCAGGACTTGGCATTGCACTCATTCCTTAGTTCAATCAAGTGTGTGCATATTCTACCTTACTAAATTTATGTGGATGCATTTTAAACACATATTTAGGTCATAGGCTTTATGTTGGTTACATTTTTCATTACAACTCACAAATTGCCATCCCAAATCTCAGCCTAACTGCCACATACAGAGTGCTGCCAATCACTTCAATGCAGCCAGCCATTCCATAGAATCATCCAATCAACCAGGTTGGAAAAGACCTCAGAAATCATCAAGTCCAACCTATTACCTAACACCTCACACCTCATGACTAACTAAACCATGGCTTCATGTGCCATGTCCAATCCTTTTTTGAACACCAAATAATCCAATAAATTCCACTAAAATTGTTCTCACTATCATCAGATGACACCACAAAGGTATTTAAAGCTGAACCTGGCTCTCCATTTACCGGTGAGATACAATACAATACAATACAATAAATCCAGGTTGGAAGAGACCTTCAAGATCATCGCGTCCAACCTATCAACCAATCCAAGCCACCTAAACAACTAGATCATGGCACCAAGCACCCCATCAAGTCTCCTCCTGAACACCTCCAATGATGGTGACTCCACCACCTCCCCAGGCAGACCATTCCAATGGGCAATCACTCTCTCTGTATAGAACTTCCTCCTAACATCCAGCCTAAACCTCCCCTGGCACAGCCTGAGACTGTGTCCTCTTGTTCTGGTGCTGCCTGCCTGGGAAAAGAGACCAACCTCTGCCTGTCTACAATCTCCCTTCAGGTAGTTGTAGAGAGCAATAAGGTCACCCCTGAGTCTACTCTTCTCCAGGCTAAGCAACCCCAGCTCCCTCAGCCTCTCCTCATAGGGCTTGTGTTCCAAACCCCTCACCAACTTGTTGCCCTTCTCTGGACATGTTCCAGCAAGCCAACATCAGAGGCATTTAATTGTCTCTCACAGAATCTTCAGACACTAATTATCATAGCTGCACTTTGTTTACAAATTGCACAAAGACCTCCAAGGCTTTTATCTGATGATTTTACAAATTATTAAATTCAATCTGCAACATGAACCTGAAGAATGCATTTCCAGTATGTATGAAACAATCACTCACGTGACACCGATCCTTGCCTATGAATTCTCTATATGCAAAATTTCCTTGGACCACTCTTTTTGGGCACAAACTTGAACATAGAAGGTTTAACCTCAACATGAGAAGAAACTTCTTTACCATGAGGGTGACAGAGAACTGGAGCAGGCTGCCCAGAGAGGTTGTGGAGTCTCCATCTCTGGACACATTCAAAACTCGCCTGGATGCATTCCTGTGGGGACCACCCCAGGTGATCATGCTTTGGCAGGGGGGTTGGACTGGATGATCTCTGGAGGTCCCTTCCAACCCCTAATGTTCTGTGATTTCTTTGATAGACATAGAAAAATTTACAAACACAGAATTCAGCAAATGGATTTTAACTTCAAATTAGGGGAGGAACAGACTCCTTGGGTTTGGGGTTTTATGTGTATGCACAGTATTAATGCACATATCTACAACAGGACATCTCCCATACTGTAATGCTGCAGTTTCTCCTGACTGAATTTACACTTGATCAGGGGGGGAAAGAAAAAAAAGAAATGTGAAATAAGGACAAAGAGGGCATTATCATAAGGCAGAATAGTTAGGACACCTGCTTCCAAAAAACAGCTTTGCCCAAAGCAAATTTCACATCACAGGTCCTCCTCTTTGAAAACACCTATTTGCATGCTTTCAGTTCAGGAACATCAGGGCACAAAAGGCCAAAATCTCATATTTCATGCCCCTCAGCATTTGGCACAGCCTCCCCTTTTTGCTTGCAGTACTGATGTTCAATGATCAACCTACTAATAAAGGCCCTCTTAAATTCAGTAATTTTCAACTCTTTCTTTTCCTGTCTGCACTCAGTACAAAAGGTTCCAGCAACAAGAACATCACACTGAGCATGGGAGAAAAGTACACTTTGCCTGTGCAGGAGCTCTCAGCAAGGACTCCCACTGAGCATTAGTCACCACAAACTCCTTAATCTCCCCATCAAAAGATTGTTTCCTAGCAAGTACATCGGTTTTGTGGCATGACTTCAGCTCTTGCTGGTATTTACACCCCTCCTAAAGTGCTGATCCCCAAGCTGGCTGCTGTACTCCAATATTATCTTTCAAATGCCTACCACAGAGAACAGGTCCTTGCCTACTCCAAATCCCTCATGTGATTATTATCTACAGTGATCTGCAAGTCTTCTAACAACCACAGCTTGATAAGACAACCTTTCTTTTGCTGACACAGCCTGCAGTCTTTGCTGCCAGACACTTTATGTTAAGTGATATTAAGACAATTTCCTGAATTATGACTTTGAACTGGATGATTTATAGCTCTTACAAAAGAAGCTATCTTCCTTTATTTACCACACAGTGACTCGTTCTGCCTTATCTGAACATTTTACCAGGACAAATTACATGCAGTAATTGAGATATTTCATTCAAGTGTCATTTAACCTCAGACAAAAAACTGGCCACTGGAAAATTCTCCAAGTGAACACTTAGCAACTTCAAATTTCATACTACAAAAGACCCACAACCAAACCAGATTTTAACTTCTTTAGTATGTGAAAAGTTATTTGTTTCCTTCACATGGAATTAAATCAAGCTCCTAGAAGAAATCAAAGAACACATTGGTCAACAAGGGCTGTCACATTACTTTTTGAAAGCCTGTAACACACAGTCACAGTAGTTAAGCAATATTTTCAGCATAGCTAATGATGGTTTGCTTGACTTTTAAAAAGGTGGAACTGTTTACAATCCTTCCAGTCATCCTGACTTTTTAAATCCATTTCAGAAGCTAACTGTTCTGAAATCTCCTCTGCTCATTTATAGCCCAAGGCAATCCAAGACACTCAAGGAGAATTTGCTGGCTGCAGGCACATGTTTGGCAAGAGGTAACACTTCTCTGTAAACTTATCTATTTCAACTTCTTAAACTGGTCAAAGAGTGCAAGAGCCTCCACTTTTATCTCAACTCATTCCCCTTTCATTTTTGCTTGTACCTAGCAAAGAAAGAGAGCAAATCAATAGTTTTAAGGCATCTTTTTTACCTCCCCAAGGAATATTGATAGGCTGTATCAGGAGACATCGACACATGCTGCTTCAGAATATTAAGACAGATCAGCCAGTGATGGGAGACCATAACAGAGTGTAGCACACAGAAAAGGAATCACTCCAGGAATATTTCAGCCTCCTTTATGTTGCCTTAACATTTTACATGAACTAGATTTCAAGTAAATGCTAAATTTTCACCCTGCATGAAATTCTGAGACCAACCATCTCCAAAACACTTAACATTATTAACATTATCCAAAAAAATTATATTTTATTTTTGAACAAAAAAGAAAGTGAAAATTAAGTAAATTTTTATTAGATGCACTTTTTGTTAAAAATAAAAGAATATTATTATTAAACTATTTGCATTCACACACACAGAATCACCAAGGTTGGAAGAGACCTCAAAGATCAACAAGTCCAACCCATCCAAGACTTAAAGGTTTTCTTGTATATGTTTTTATTCTATATCCATGCAACTAGCAGCAAGTATCTACAAGATAGGGCCTTGAGCACAAGCCCTACGAGGAGAGGCTGAGGGAGCTGGGGTTGCTTAGCCTGGAGAAGAGGAGGCTCAGGGGAGACCTCATTGCTCTCTACAACTACCTGAAGGAAGGTTGTAGCCAGGAAGGGGTTGGCCTCTTCTCTCTAGCACCCAGCACCAGAACAAGGGGACACAATCTCAAGCTGTGCCAGGGGAAGTTTAGGCTCGAGGTGAGGAGAAAGTTCTTCACTGAGAGAGTCATTTGCCATTGGAATGTGCTGCCCAGGGAGGTGGTGGAGTCACCATCCCTGGAGGCGTTCAAGAGGGAACTGGACGTGGCGCTTGGTGCTATGGCCTAGTCATTAGGTTGGACTCGATGATCTTTGAGGTCTCTTCCAACCCTGGTGATACAGTGATAAATGTTGGGGAAGAAGTATCTAATAATGAAGACTCTTTTTACTCAAAAGAGCTGTTTTATCCTTAAAAAATACAGTGTTCCCTTTACTCAAAATACTTGGGCTTAAGTTTTCTTCAGGGGTGCTACTTCCACAGCATCCACGAGATGTCACTGTCGTAAAAAGGAAAAAAAAACCTCATGCACAGTGAAATCCGAAATGCTCTTTCTGCGTTCTGAACCACGGATTGAATGTTTGGTACATCCCAATCAGTGTAGTCCAACGAATTTCTTCATTTTTAATACAGAGACTAAAACATACTCAAAAAAAAAAAAAAAAGCGCCAAATGTGAAAAAAAATTCAAAACATTAAATTATCTTTGCAAATACAGAAAGCCAGCCTCTAGATTAGCCTGGGATTGTATTACCAGAGACAGAGGTAGCAGACAGCAAAAAGAGTAAGATAGATAGAAGCAGTTATGAATGCAGTGTTGCAAATGAGCTACATAAAAGCTAGTGTCAGTTGAGAAACTACAGAGTGCACAGAGGCAGGTAAATAGGTGAATAGAACACAGTAGCAAGTTGTCTGTCTCCCAGAGACCTTAAGGAATGTTTTGTTTTGTATTTAATAAGGGAAAGCAATTCTGTATCCAAGCTAGGTCGCCATTAAATTAAACAAAATTAGATTGAAAAAAAAACTAAACTAAAATTGAAACCTGTGTAGATTCAGTGAAGATCCAAGGCACAATGAGGCAAAGAGATTGAGATTTAACACATCCAAGTGCCGGGTTCTGCACATTGGCCACAGCAACCCCATGCAGTGCTACAGGCTGGGGTCAAAGTGGCTGGAGAGTGGCCAGGCAGAAAGGGACCTGGGGGTGCTGGTTGATGGGAGGCTGAACATGAGCCTGCGGAGTGCCCAGGCAGCCAAGAAGGCCAATGGCATCCTGGCCTGCATCAGGAACAGTGTGGCCAGCAGGAGCAGGGAGGTCATTCTGCCCCTGTACTCAGCACTGGTTAGGCCACACCTCAAGTACTGTGTCGAGTTCTGGGCCCCTCAGTTTAGGAAGGATGTTGACTTGCTGGAACGTGTCCAGAGAAAGGCAACAAAGTTGGTGAGGGGTTTGGAAGACAAGCCCTATGAGGAGAGGCTGAGGGAGCTGGGGTTGCTTAGCCTGGAGAAGAGGAGACTCAGGGGTGACCTTATTGCTTTCTACAGCTCCCTGAAGAGAGATTGTAGACAGGCAGAGGTTGGTCTCTTCTCCCAGGCAGGCAGCACCAGAACAAGAGGACAGTCTCAAGCTGCACCAGGGGAGGCTTAGACTTCATGTTAGGAGGAAGTTCTATACAGAGAGAGTGATTGCCCACTGGAATGGTCTGCCCGGGGAGGTGGTGGAGTCACCATCATTGGAGGTATTTAGGGGGAGACTTGATGGGGTACTGGGTGCCATGATCTAGTTGTTTGGGTGGCTTGGATTGGTTGATAGGTTGGACACGATGATCTTGAAGGTCTCTTCCAACCTGGATTTATTGTATTGTAAATTATCTCTGCATGACCCTACTCACTGCAGGAAAGAGAAGGAAGCTACACTGCACAGAAATGCTAGCAGAAAAGAAGGTACTAGAAGGGACAGACGGACTTTTTGTGTGTGTGCGCGCTCAAAACTTCTAATGAAGAGTACAGCACTGTAAACTAAAGCATAACCTAAAAAAACCTTTCCAAAGACTTGTGAATTTCCCCCATTTTGTATACAGCCATCTGAAACTTCAAGGTATCAATGCACAAGTAAGTGCTGTATGCTTGCTTCAAGTTTTGTTCACAACTTTACAGAGATTGAGCAATTCAGGATCTTTGTGTGTGCACTGTAATCCTGGAAGGTTCTCAGTAGCAAATCTGCACTGTTTCCATTCTCTGGCCGTATCTCTAACCTACTTCCTCTCTGTGAGTGCACTGCCTGCCTTTTAATGAACAACTTCATTAATTATTAAGAAGATAAATGTATTAAATCTCACAGTGTCTTTGGTCTAATAGGTGTGACAGCTAATAGAAATAAAAAAGTAATTTCCTCTGACATGTAAAAAGAAACAGCAATGAAAGTAGAGGCAGCAAGTAATGGGAAGAGGGCATAACAGGTAAGTAATCTGGAAGCATTTTAATACTTATTTGAAAATGCCATTCTTCTCTTGAAATCAGAGCAAGCTAAGCCAGTTGAGACTTCTGATTGAATTGTTAAAGGGTTTTTAAAAGAATCACAAACATCTAGCATAATTATAGCATGTGAGTTAAACATTTAGGATCTTAAATAATTGATCCATAGTAAGAAACAATTATTTATGGCACTGGGAGCAAAACACATGCTTACAGTGCTTCCATTATGCCACAGTACACCTCCACATAGATATTCTTCTACTAACATAACAAAGCAGCATACCTTCCTTTCTTCATTGAGAGGCTATGCAATTAACACACAGCTAAAACATACAGTGAAGAGTTATTTCAGGAAGCACTGAAAATATGATGCAATGATGTGACATTAATTAGAAGGGGAAACAAGAAATACATATATGTAATCAAATCTACCTAGGCATTAAAGAAATTAATAAAGAAGGAAGCTAGGCTATAGAGGATCTTAGTTCACAACTCTTCAGTAATTACTGCCTTGGTTTTTTTCCCACCTTCAAATGAATGACACAAAATCAAGACTGCTCACCATAAGCAAGTTTAGGTCAGTATCTTCAGGCAGAAAATAACACAGCTATGAGCCTTTTATGGAATTAAAACACACATAGGTTCACATGAAAATTTACTTCAGAAGTTTGTTTTTTTTTTCATTTATGTTTATTCATTAAATATGCCAATGGCATACAAGGTGGCATGGATTAAAGGTGGTCGTATTATAGAGGTTATCTTGATTCCACAAAACAAAGCCTTACCTTGCCAGCTGTCATTGCAAACACACAGCTTCTCTCCTGTCAAATCACAGTACCCATGATCTGGGCTGCCACAGTTGGCTTTGCAGTATGGAATATCACAGGCTTCTCCTTTCCAATACTTGTCACACTCGCAGTACACCCGGCTCGGTATGGACACACTGGTTGTACACTTTCCATGTTCTGAGCAGTTATTAGGACAAGAATTAATTCTGAAAAACAAAAACAAAACCACAAGTAAAACAAAGGAAATGATAAGCCAGTGGCTGGTGATAATCAGGCCATGCCTTGAGTACTGTGTCCAGTTCTGAGCTCTCCAATTTAAGAAGGACATTGAGACACTTGAACGTGTCCAGAGAAGGCCAATGAGACTGGGGAAAAGTCTTGAGCACAAGCCCTATGAGGAGAGGCTGAGGGAGCTGGGATGGTTTAGCCTGGAGAGGAGGAGGCTCAGGGGAGACCTTCCTGCTCTCTACAAGTACCTGAAGGGAGGTTGTAGCCAGGTGGGGGTTGGTCTCTCCTCCCAGGCAACCAGCACCAGAACAAGAGGACACAGTCTCAAGCTGTGCCAGGGGAAGTTTAGGCTCAAGGTGAGGAGAAAGTTCTTCACAGAAAGAGTAATTGGCCATTGGAATGTGGGGCACAGGGAGGTGGTGGAGTGCCCGTCCCTGGAAGTGTTCGAGAGGGGATTGGATGTGGCACTTGAAGCCATGAGGTGTTTGGTATTAGGTAATAGGTCAGACCTGATGATCTCTGAGGTCTTTTCCAACCTGGTTGATTCTATGATTCTATTCCAAAAGTTATTTGTTAAAGCTCCTTCTTCTATCTACTGACAAAATACAAGTGTAATCATGACTTCACAGACAAGTGAGCTGAAAGGGTGCTCATCCAGGCTTACACCCAAGGTCTGTGCTGCAGACAGGATCACAAACATCACACTCGTTAACAAGAAGTATTAACACTAAGCAGAAGGACAGGCCCTGCCTGGACAGATCACCATCTACTCTTTCCTCTGTTCCAGTATCCGAACTCCAGTCAGTCACTTCAAATGTTTATTATCTCTAGGAACATCCATGCTAGAAGTGACTGCGAGCAGTAACCCTTAAACTCTCCACCACAGGCTTACAGTCAGAGGGGTTTCCCAAGTGGCTTTGGTCCATGCTATAAAACAGTATGTCTAACATGCGGGGGGAACACCACTGGAAAAGGTTTGTAAGGAAAAATACAACATGGCTAATACCCTGACATTACTTACAGGTAGCACTTCACACCTTAAATTCTTAATAGTAGAGCCACCTGAATCTTGCCTCCTTAGCTCTTGTGACCGGTTTAGGCTGTGCCTTTAAGGAACCTCACCCTACCACAGCTCTGCAGTCGGAGATGCAGGAAGAGGAAAGGCTGTGCTGAGAGAAGTCTGTGACTGTCACTGGAGTTAGCATTGCTGTGATACGCCCAACTAAACACCCAGATCACTGGCAACTGCACTGCAAAAGTATGCAAACTGGGTCCAGAAACACAGGCAATTCCCTGGGATGGAGGACACTGAAGTATGTGGGTCAAAGATTTTCCATGAACGTTGTGGCAGGCGGTACGTGCCTGATGAAATCCAAAAAAGATTTGAAACCTCTTTTGATGACTCACAGCAAAGGGTTGGGTTGAAAAATCTGAATAAACTATTACTACAAATCCCTGATGATAACACAGACTGCTCCCTGCAGATGTGAGAGCATTCAGAGCATTACTTGCTCATACCAAAGGAAGAAAGAACTGGGAAAAAGTGAGCTGAATGCTGGCCTTTGCCCAAGTGTAGTTGTAGAAGGACAGTCAGGAGAAGTGCTTTCATTTTCTACAAGACTCACACACCTCAGAGGATTGATTCTGTTACACTACCAAGAAAGAAAATTCCACATCTGAAATTTAAATGCCACAGAGGCCTAGTAACACACACATGGCATTAATTGCTGTGAGGAACCTCCCCCTTCACAGGAAGAGTGTTCTGCAGGAACACGAAGAGTTAAAGTTTTGCCAGCAATAACAGAAAGATACCAGTTTGAAAGTAGCAGCATTCCTCTGCAAACAGTTTTGATAAGGATTCAAACAGAATGAGAAAAACTGGATCAAGAGAGTTGGAAGCAGGCTTCCTGACTCCGAGGAACACAAAATTTACTCAGAGTTCTGGAGTAACTACTGTTGTTTGTAACTGGCATGGGATTTCAGTCAGTTGATGCAGCCACAAAAAGCAATCATAGGTACTTCTTTCATCATTAAATGAATTGATGTTGGCTCATTAAAAAAAAAAAGAAGTCACTTCAAAGCATCCATTGAAATAGAAGAAGAAGAAGAAGAAAAGAGTACATAAAATTTTGTGAGTAATACATGTCATAGAATTAAAAACTGGTAGGTTTTTTCCCCCCCACTTAGTTTAAATCTTCCCCCCCCCAAAAAAAAACTAGGTAATGCTATTTAGCATGCACCACATTACCAAGTCATAAAAGAATGCAGAGCACATACTCATTTCTTGAGAATGCCATGTCACATTGCCATTTGCTCCCAACACAAACAAGCAAAAAAAGTGAAACAAAAAGCTTCAAGGATAACTGAAAAATGTGCCTAATCACAGCAGAGAAGGCAGCCAGGTGATTGGATTTTACTGCCATCAACTGACAAAAATTAAAGATCTTCAGTCTTCCAGACTGCCTTCTCCAATACAAGATGTTCAGTGAGGTTTCCCAAATTCTGAATGGTTGTTTATCATCTGGTAGAAAACAGGCAAACTGCTGCTGAAACAGAAACAGTCTTTCCATAGACAATTTAACAAGGAACTCTGCCAAGAGTAAACCTATGGCCAGAAACACAAATAGGAATTTTAAATGAATAAAGAATACGACAAAAAAGCTACCTATACTTCCACACTTGAAGTGAAGTACTGGCCACCACATCTCAAAAATGGTATTTCAGAAGCTGAAGGAATTGAAAGGAAGGAAGGAAGAAGAATATCTTCAGTCATGATGAAATTATCACACAAAGAAAGAGGTACAACAGGTGTTTAAGCCCAGGCTGGATGAGGCTCTGGTTGGCCTGATCTAGTGTGGGGTGTCCCTGCCCATGGCAGGGGGGTTGGAACTAGATGATCCTTGTGGTCTCTTCCAACCCTGACTGATACTATGACACTATGACTAAGCAATCTCCTATTTAACTAGAGCATCCAGTATAAGCAGAGACATTATGTTGTGTCACAAGCATGTCCCAGACAAGATAGAAGTTGCAATTAACAGTTGCTGCATCTGAGTAGGTGAAGGCTCAGGTCTATCATATGCATCTGCAGAGCTGCAGACACAGAAAAGCAGACTGGAAGCAAAAGCATAGTTGGATCAGATTAGACTTTGCCCTCAAAGAAACTTAAAGGTGGAAGATGGACAATGAAGATGAGAGCCATGGAAGCAAAATACAGGCCACAATGATAAGTAGGAAAGGAGCAGGTGCCCAAGAAGTAGAGGGGAAAAAATGGAATACAACCCTAGTAGGTGGCATAAAAATAAAAGCAGCACTTCAGTTCCAAATATCATAGAAGTATATTGAGGAAGGAAAAAAAAAAATAACAAAAACTGAATCTATCAGCAAGTGATCCCAGTTGAAGAGCAGGGAATTGACATGGCAGCAGATATAATCTCCCTCCTTTTCCATATGACAGCTACAGGTGGTGGATAAGTACTGGAAGGGATACACACATGGGACAGGAGAAACCATCTTGGAATGGCCAAATAGCTGCACTCAGAGCAGTAGAATTTCTCTCTCTCTTTTTTTGTTGTTTTAAGCTAGCATCTTAATGACAACACAGAGCAAACCAAACTGCCTGGTTTCACAAAGACGCCACAAAGTAGAACCTTTTAGCTACTAATAAAATGAATCGCCATTTCCCCTGCGTTGGTCATTCCCCTGAAACAAAAGACAGGGAAATTAACAATGCCCTTGCTCACTCAAAAATACTTACGAGTAAAAAATGTTAAATCCAGTTAGGTTATAAGCAGCATCACTGAAAAAGTGCAGCAATGCATAGCCAGACGTAGTAACTACTTCAGGAACGGTTTCATTTCCACGTACTTCGGGGACTATGAGACCACTGGAAAAGAAAACGAGAATAATGCTTTTAGCCAGTCTTCAGAAGAAAGGGGGGGGGGAGCAAGAGAGAGGAGCAAGGAAGAAAGGGGGGGGGAGCAAGAGAGAGGAGCAAGGAAGAAAGGGGGGGGAGCAAGAGAGAGGAGCAAGGAAGAAAGGGGGGGGAGCAAGAGAGAGGAGCAAGGAAGAAAGGGGGGGGGGAGCAAGAGAGAGGAGCAAGGAAGAAGGGGGGGGGGAGCAAGAGAGAGGAGCAAGGAAGAAGGGGGGGGGAGCGAGAGAGGAGCAAGGAAGAAAGGGGGGGGAGCGAGAGAGGAGCAAGGAAGAAAGGGGGGGGAGCGAGAGAGGAGCAAGGAAGAAAGGGGGGGGAGCGAGAGAGAGGAGCAAGGAAGAAAGGGGGGGGAGCAAGAGTTAGTTATTCTTTTTAATTATACAGGGAGACTCTATATATATATAAAAAGTTTTATGTGAGATTTATATATTAAGTGGATATAAAAGTGAGCCAAGCCTCTGTAAGGTAAGGTAGCTTTTCACAGGACAACAAGACAAGCAGCCTGTTCTCTCAGACAGTAATGCAAGATTTCTCCATTGCCCATTGGAATGGGCTGCCCAGGACACCATCATCACTGGAAGTGTTTAAAAAGTGACTAGATGAGGCACTTAGTGCCATGGTTTAGTTGATTAGATGGTGTTGGGTGCTAGGTTGGACTTGATGATCACAAAGGTGTTTTTCCAACCTGGTTAATTTTGTACTCTGTATTCACAGGAGATTATTCTGAGGGTGCATGCACTGTCAGTATAATTTTAGAAACTTAACTTTGAATTGTATCTATATCCTTCAGACTGGTGCTTAACACTGCAGCTGAGCGTGAATTCTATTTCTGCACAATATTTGCACCTTTAGAAGTTTGTATTGTTAAAGAATTTCAAACCTGGAAAGTACAATAATTAAGTAATTCCCACAAAAGGTCAGGTTCTGGAAAGGTGTTAAGAGAGAGAGAAATAGTTCCAAAGTCAGAGCTTAAGACATCTTTCATATCAAATGCCCAGAACAAGCCTCTTCACATACAGAAATGAAGAAGGCATTTAGCAGACACTTTTTGTAACTTATACATAGCACAACACTGCCTGAGCCACAGAGTGCAGCTCTCCCTTAAGCATCATCAGAGACTAACATCATCAGCCAGTGCCAATTTCAATGCACATTAAAACTCAGGGGACATTATTGGAAGCCTACTGGAAAATACATTTCTGATTGGCAGTCTATAAGCATTAACACTCCATGCAATGTCAGCAACAAATACAAGCCACATAATGGCTTTCTGCCACTACCACCTAACAGAAAAAGCAGTGTTTTGCACTTTATTTTAATATGACTTCACATGCACACTCCCACAAAATTAAAAGAACCAAGCAAGCAACTGAAATTAAAGCCTTTAATGTTACTTCATTCTACACAACGTAAAAAATGTCTGTACTTGACTATTTGGACCAAAGAGCTAATAAATACACTCACCTGAACACAGCTATTAAAGGTGCATATATGGAATCTCCATCATACACATACATGTGGTCCCAACTACATTCTGTGGCAAAGTGATTAAATCTTAATCTTAGTATGGCGTTTGGGCTGAAAAAATAACAAGTAAAACATCATTTACAGAAGTATTAAGCTCAGAAGATAAAGAGCTTAAAGCAAAATTGATCATGTCAGGGCTACTGAAACATTTCAAGAACTAAACATATAGGAGTCAAATAACAAAACACAGAGCAAACAAATATTTCACTTTATCTTTGAAAGTGTCAAAAATTACACCTCCAGTCTCCAAGTCTGATAATCCCCAGAGTAACTCAAGTAGACTCAAGTTCACCAGGTTTTACCAGTATTCAGACCCACACATTTTTAGCAGTTAAATATCCCATTTTAATATACCAGCTTTAGTTTACAATGTCAGGACTAGGAGGTTTAAAAAATTCTTTTAACACAAAAATCACCTACATAATCTTCATTGCAGTACTGTACTAGGGGTGTGTGTGTCAGGGGGGGTGGGGTGGGGGGTGTTCTTCCTTCCCCACCCCTCCTCATCTGACACCTGGCAGTCAGATTTCATCAGGTTTTGGTAGACAGCCAGATGGGGACTGTAAGATTTCTGAAAGGGGAATTTTTTCATGTGACAGAATGGAATTTAGAATCCCACAGCTATTCCATGCAACACCCTGATTATTGTCACTAAATGTATACTTAATGAAGTATTTTATTCTTACACACACACACACACCCAGCTCTACTTGGGTGCACTTTGTCAGTTTGGAAAACATGTTTTGTTGTTTGGGTTTTGGGGTTGTTTGTTGTTGTGTTGTTGTTGGGATTTTTCCCAGAAATCACTTGGAGAGAGTTCTTTTTTCAGTTTTTAGGAGAATTTTATACATATGCAGCATCCATATGTGTTGACATTTTGCACTGTATTACTGGGTTGCATTACTCTTTCACATACTGTGCAGCATATTGTTTCCTCCTGCTCCACACTCTACAACCTCCTGCAAAGAGGAGGAGCAGAGTGAAGACCAGCTTCAGAGAAGAGTTTGCATGCAGGCTTGTTTCCACCCCAGCAGAGTGTAGCACAGTGCAAATAGACCTGAGCTAGCTTGGTTAAAGAAGTCTGCCTGTATCACAAACATATTCAGCTAAAGCCTAGCTACCTAGATACTGAAGCTTCTACCAAACTGATTTCACAAACTACCCATAACTTCATTGCTGATGTGTTTAAATTACAATCTGCATGCCAGCAGAACAAAATGCATAGAATCATACCATTGTTAGGGTTGGAAGGGACCTCAAGGATCATCTAGTTCCAACCCCTCTGCTATGGGCAGGGACACCTCACATTAGATCAGGCTGCCCAGAGCCACATCAAACCTGGCCTTAAAAACCTCCAGGGATGAGGCTTCCACCACCTGCCTGGGGAACCTGTTCAAGTGTCTCACCACCATCATGGTGAAGAGAAAATTAGATTGGATAAATCATTGTTGAACAATAGAGCAGACAACTAAGGTAACTAAGATTATGACAACACAGAAATACAGAAGGGGGTACTTTTCCTTTACAGCATTAGCAGTGCTCAGATCTAGCTGAGCTCTTCAGTAAAATTCTCACCCACAGCCTACAAGAAAAAGCCCAACTGAACAGACTGAAAGAGTTGGGGCTGTTCAGTCTGGAGAAGAGAAGGCTCTGAGGTGACCTTATTGTGGCCTTCCAGGATCTGAAGGGGGCCCACAGGAAGGCTGGGGAGGGACTTCTTAGGATATCAGGTAATGATAGGACTAGGGGGAATGGAATGAAGCTAGAGGTGGGGAGATTCAGACTGGACATGAGGAGGAATTTCTTCACCGTGAGAGTAGTGAAACCCTGGAATGGGTTGTCCAGGGAGGTGGTTGAGGCCCCATCCCTGCAGGTGTTTAAGACCAGGCTGGATGAGGCTCTGGCCAGCCCGATCTAGTGTGAGGTGTCCCTGCCCATGACAGCGGGGTTGGAACTAGATGATCCTTGTGGTCCCTTCCAACCCTGACTGATTCCGTGATTCTTTTAACAGTTGTCACACTAGTCCATGTGTTTCATTTATTTCTTTGTGCAGCTGTGCTGCATTGACTTAAAAATTAGCAACAGACATGAGGCATCCAAACTGTTCATTAACTGTGGGCACAATGTGATTTTAAAATTAAGTCCATGAGGAAAACTAGAATGCAAAAGAAAATGCATTACAGCAGCACTAACTTTTGGACAGCACATAACTGAATAGCTATCCTTAGGCTGGAAGTGTTCTGTATGTGAAGCCTTTCTGGATTTATCACTGGAAGAGTAAGATAATGAGTTAAATCACAAGATTCTGTAACATATTTGGAATTTATGTAAAGGTATTCAAACAGGCAGAGAATTTATCACAGGGTTTTGAGAGCTCGCAGCAATGGCCAAATTCCAATGTCAGTCTAACTTTTGCCAACAATGTAAATGAGAATGGAATTTGGCCAGCTATGAGCAACCCTGAAAAAATCCTCCTTTAATTTTCTTTCTGCTGGTTTTGTTTTGTTTTAATGTTTGTTACATTTAAACACACACACCACCAAGAAAAAAAAAAAGAAAGGCAAAAACAAATCCAAATTTGTTTATATTGTATCCATATGCAGTTTCTACTTGAGGAGTTCCTCAGATCTGTAGAATACACAGTACCAAACTCTCAGAAAATTTAAGCTAGGAAAACAAATACTTACTATCCTTCAATTAACCATGTACATTTGGTTTTATATTTATAATTTATTGGTCCATCTGTTAAATATCCAGAAGGTTCTGTTAACCTACAACAGGAGAAAAAAAGGGGGTGGGGGGGGGAGGAGGGAAAGAGCTGTAATAAACCAGAGACAACATAACTGAACATACATTATTATCAACATGCCAATAGATCATTTCTGAATTTGGAAGAAAATTTGGGACTGGGGAAAGGCTAAAATCTCTCTCCATATTTCTTAGCACACTATTTATCCTCCCCCCCCCAAAAACAAGGCAAAACAAAACCCCAAACACCCAACCAACCACAAAAACATGTCAAATTCTCTTTATGTCATTGATGGCTTTCTTACTCTGCACAGTAATAAGGTTTCTAGTTCTTCTAGTTCAGTAGCAAGAAAGTATTACATAAAATTTATATTATCCTTCACACAAAATGACAGCAGCCTACAGGGGCTACCAGGAAAGCCTTTAAATCTCTGCAGACACTCCCAACAGTGTTACACCACCTTGAAGTTGCAGCCCAGGGTACATTCTCAGCCCATGTTGTGCCTCTATATTGGTTTTAGGTAAACATTTCTCCTAGGAGTTTGACCATGTAAGCTCATGTAAACTTGCAGCATCTAGAACATCCTGCAGGGATGATTTCCACATAAATATGAAGAGACATCTGAACTGGTTTTGTCCTGAGCCTACCTCTTGGCAATTTAGCTGACATCATTAAGCATTGGACGAGAGGATGAACAATGATACCCTGTTCACATGCTTTGTCTCACTCAAAATTATTCCTTCTCTCCCTTCTCTCCACTGTCCCCTTTCCAGCTTGCAAAATCCTTGCTTATTTAGTTGTTTCCTGTATGCAATACCTACATTTGATCACCCCTACTGCTGATATTTCACATATCTTTTCTATTCTCCTATATGCTTTCTGAGATGCAACACAGAGATCAGGCATATCATTCAAAATGCAAGTGAACCATGAATTTGCACAGTAGCATAATAATGATTTCCACTTTGTTCTCTATTCCCATCCTAACATTATTTGTTCTTTCAACAACTACTAAGCTGACACTTGAAATACAACCAGCTGCTATAACTTTTTTCCTGAATTATAATAGATGGCTCAAGATTCATTACATATAGAAATTCATTTAATGTAGAAGTAGAACCCTTTTCCTACTTTCATACATATTATTTCACATTAATCTATATGGAGTAATAAAACTGCAGATGAAATTCAATAATCTATTACCATAAGAGCTTTTTGCAAGAGCTTAGTATCTTCAGCACACTCTAACTTCACTATTTAGCCCATATTCTACATCCTTTATGATTATGTTCTGTACTTCAGGCCTTAATACAAATCTCTAGTGGCCTTTCCCCACTGGGAAAACCAACTATCCTACTCTTTAAAATGTTAGAATGATGATAAGGAACCCAAATACCTAGTCAGAAATGCTCATTTCTTCCACTGTAGTGTGGAAAGATAATCACTAAAAATAAGTATCATTTTAAAAGAAGCTCTTATTTTGTTTGCTTTTCATTTTAATAAATCAGTAGACTAGATCTAAGTCCAGAGGCCATGCTGAACAAGCTGACTAAATCACAGCTCAATTTTCTCACCAGGAACCTGGCTGAACAAGAACCACTATCTGCTGTCCTACTTTCTTTGAAGCTGGACACAGTAATTCAAAAAAATATTCACTGTCACATCTACTGCAAGTTATTTGCATTTAGAATAGAATAGAATTAACCAGGTTGGAAAATACCTTTGAGATCACCGGGTCCAACCTAGCAGCCAACACCATCTAATCAACTAAACCATGGCACCAAGCGGCCCATCCAGTCTCTTCCTAAACACCTCCACTGATGGTGACTCCACCACCTCTCTGGGCAGCCCACTCCAATGGCAAATCACTCTTTCTGGGAAGAACTTCTTCCTAACATCCAGCCTAAACCTCCCCTGGTGCAGATTAAGAGTGTGTCCTCTTGTTCTGGTGCTGGTTGTCTGGGAGAAGAGACCAACCCCCACCAGGCTACAACCTCCCTTCAGGTAGTTGTAGACAGCAATAAGGTCTCCATATCAAACACTAATTACACACTCATTAACAGAGATCTGTAGAAAGGAAATAAAAACAAAAGGAGCAAGAAAGAAGAATTTATGAGACAAGGTCCATGCAAACTCCTAGGTTTTTAAACAAGTACCTTCACCTCTCCTGCAAGAGCTAGCTTCAGGAACACAGTAAGCCACACTTTCCTTCTGATGAACTAGTACAAAGACACCTAATATGAAGAGCTGTACTTCAAAACATTTTCAAGGCATGACAGCAGTATCAATAACAGATAAACAGCTGGCAACAAAGGCAACAGACTGGCAGGGGGGGGGAGACAGGACTGGGACCTGACGCACTCCAAAACAAACAAAACCAACCAACCAAAACAAACAAACAAAGAGGGAGGGTATGAAGGGGAGTACAAAGAAAGCACCAAAACACCAAACTGCCCCAACAAAATCCAGTACCTTTAGCTGGTCTGAATGCTACAGCACACCACCACCCAAAAGCAACTGCTCCTGGTAAGTGCTATGCAAATGCAGTTGTAGCTCATATGAAAACAATGACTGATGAGGCACAGCTGGTAATTCCCCACTCCTCCCCTGCTGCATGCTGGAGAAGCTGTAGCTATTGTAGCAGCATGGTTAACCTTTCCCCGTGGCTAGGTATTCATTTTCTGGCCCCAGAAAACTTTGGCTTGAAGAAAACAAAAGACCCATGCAGTTTAAGCTTACAGTATTTCTTC
Source organism: Colaptes auratus (assembly GCA_015227895.2). Lineage (NCBI taxonomy): Eukaryota > Metazoa > Chordata > Aves > Piciformes > Picidae > Colaptes > Colaptes auratus. The sequence continues at coordinate 8,203,025 of CM026886.1, forward strand.
TTGTTGAGAAATACCAACTTTACCTACAGGTTTCCTTTCACATTTATATACATGACAAGTAGGTTTTCCAGAGTTATTCTGGGCTTCATTCACATACCAATTACATTCTTTGGACAATGCTAACCATAATCTCAATTTATAACTTTGCAGTCTAAGTTGCACACAACTGATTCTGAACTCAAGCTCATATTGAAGCTTGGCCCCTAGCAGAACCTTAATAAAGCTGATGACAAGAGCAGATCCTATGTGTGAGTTTGTACTAGACAGTTGGAGGTTTATCCATCACTGCCTTTTTTCCAAAACAAAAAAAGATTACTTTGAAATAGAATAGAATAGAATAGAATAGAATAGAATAGAATAGAATAGAATAGAATAGACCAGACCAGGTTGGAAGAGACCTTTGAGATCATCATGTCCAACCCATCAACCAACATCACCTAATCAACTAAACCATGGCACCAAGCACCCTATCAAGTCTCCTTGTAAACACCTCCAATGATGGTGACTCCACCACCTCTCTGGGCAGCCCATTCCAATGGGAAATCACTCTCTCTGTGTAGAATTTCCTCCTAACATCCAGCCTAAACCTGCCCTGGTGCAGCTTGAGACTGTGTCCTCTTGTTCTGGTGCTGGTTGCCTGGGAGGAGAGACCAGCCCCCGCCTGTCTACAACCTCCCTTCAGGTAGTTGTAGAGAGCAATAAGGTCTCCCCTGAGCCTCCTTTTCTCCAGGCTAATTAACCCCAGCTCCCTCAGCCTCTCTTCACAGGGCTTGTGTTCCAAACCCCTCACCAACTTTGTTGCCCTTCTCTAGACACATTCCAGCAAGTCAACATCTTTCCTAAACTGAGGGGCCCAGAACTGGAAGTAATTTTAGTGCTGTGATATGGTTTACACAGAGATGTAAAGCCTTATATAGCAAGCCACAGAACATTTATTTTGCTGAGTGTGAAATATCCTAAGTGTTCATTTGCAATCATGTCCATTGCTGCCTTAGCAGCTGTATAATGCAATGTAGGCGACTTACACGAGCTGTTTTTTATTAGATCAGCCCTTTGGCACTAGCGAAGTGCAAAGAGTTTCCCCTTTCCCCTAGGCTGATAATTTTCTGATACACAGTTTCTTTCAGAAGAGTAGATAGCCTCTGAAGCAGCTATTGCATTTTGCTAAAACAGCCAAGTGTACATAAGAGCATGGCATGGCTTTGTAGTAACAGTTGTGGAAAATGGTGAGATAAAGAGGTTATTCTACTCAGAACAAACACTTAGCAAGACAGTGGGGTACTACTTTAAGATTCTTGAATCATACCAATAACTTTTCTATACATTTGTTCTTCCCAAACATTATGAAATCCCAAACTCCATGAATAAAACATAGACAAGTAGTACTACTTTCCCAGAATCACAGAATCAACCAGGTCGGAAAAGACCTCAGAGGTCATCAAGTCCAACCTATTATGTAATACCTAACACCTCATGACAACTAAACCATGGCCCCAAGCACCCCATCCAGTCTCTTCCTAAACACCTTCAGTGATGGTGACTCTGCCACCTCCCTGGGCAGCACATTCCAAAGGCAAATTACTCTTTCTGTGATGAGTTTCTTCCTAACATCCAGTCTGAACCTCCCCTGCCACAGCTTGAGACTGTGTCCTCTCATTGTGTTGGTGGTTGCCTGGGAGAAGGGACCAAGCCCACCTGTCTACAACCTCCTTTGAGGAAGCTGTAGAGAGCAGGAAGGTCTCCCCTGAGCCTCCTCTTCTCCAGGCTAAACAACACTCAGGTAACCTCTTACCAAATCAAGGGCAATGCTCTCTAGCAAATAACTCCAAGTATTCACATATATAGTTTTGCTCTGTGCCTAAGAGCAATCCTAGTAAATAATCAAAATCCAGATGAGCCAACATGATTACACACTCTTTAGTTATAGATGTGGAGCAACTCCTTGCTCATGGCTAAGAAAGCTTCAGGGACGGCTTAGCCAGAACAATTTGTGTGGCCTGCTAAATCACTGCAAGATTATCACACCTGGACTCCAGCCTTCCAAACAGAATGCAAAGGGGAGCACCTGCTTTATAGTTGTCATTTTAAATTGCATGCCAGCTTTCATAAACACAGTATTTTTTAGGTGGCAAGGTTATAACCAAAACCTATGAAGAACTAGAGAATACATGCCAAGAGAATATTCCCCTTCTCTGTACACTCTGAAATAGATCTACCAAATCATAGAAGAACTCATGATGCTGCACACTAGAGACAGTCAGAAGCATCAGTCAGTAATAGCTGAGGTGAAAGATATGTGGCACTGTATGTTGTTTCATCTAGCAGACAGATAGATACAAGAAGTGCAAGGACTAAAAGCTGTAGGACAACCAAAACATGAAACAAAAGGAAATCCACATTCCTCTGGAACATTGCCACTTTTATGAAAGAATGGAAAATATAATTGAGTTAGAATTCACAGTGGTAATATTAATATTTCCCACTGCAGAGACTTTCAATCAAGAGTAATGCTTCAAGAAAAGAAGAAAGTATGTTCTAGTTCAGCCAGAAATTATTGGTCTAAACTGAAGGAGTAGTCAGATAAAATCTACGACCTGCAACATAGAAGTAGTCAGAGCAGGTTATTAAAATGGCCCTTCCTAGACGTAATATTTATGGATCTGTGAAAAATGCAGTCCTGTCATCTCCCCTATCTTCTTGTAAAAGAATAATGTTGTCAGGGATTTTGGAAAGGGACACTAATTTAAACCAGAGAAGTCAATGGGTGTTTTCTGTCATCAGCATAGAATCACAGAAGCATAGAATTGTTAGGGTTGGAAGGGACCTCAAGGTCATCTAGTTACAACCCCCTGCACTACATCAGGTTGCTCAAAGCCTGGTCTTAAAAACTTCCAGGGATGAGGCTTCTCTCACCACCTCCCTGTTCCAGTGTCTCACCACCCTCATGGGGAAGAACTTCTTCCTAACATCCAGTCTGAATCTGCCCATTTTTTTTTTCCATTAAGAACATGAAGACTCTCAAAGTCACTGGCAGATGGACAGAGAGAGGTGTAATTTACAATACAGTTAGTACTAGGAGAAACAAAGCATAAAGCACAATGATAACATCACAAGTATTCACTGTTAAGTAAAAGAAGAGCTTATAGAGGAGTTAATTTATCTCTGTATTACTTAGTGTCACAGTATTCCCTGAAAAGATGGATTACTTTGCAATTCCTGCTTGGGATACATCTGAATATGACAGAGCCTGTTTTGCTGTAAGGATTCACCTCAGCATCAGTATTTCTGTCAGTCAAGGATTACTCTCTCTACTGTTAGAAAATTTTACTCCATCTTCTTTCCATCTTTTATGAAAATTTATTAAAAGAATAACAATCAATAACTGTGCTTCGAAGTTACAAGATCAAATGCTTCAGAAACACAAGAAGGAGCAAGCTTTTTAGCTTGAGAACTTGTGCCAAACTTCACAGCAGGCTCCTCACATATCCCACATGAGACCACGTGAATACGTTAAGGATAAAAAAAGGTTTGGACCACCTTACAGGTATAAAACAGAATCTGAGAGCACTAGGATAGCACAAAGAAGTGCAGAAAAGTTCAAAAGGCCATTTCACACACCAAAATTTTAAGTGATAGTTTAAGAAGGGGTTTTCTTACTTATTTTCTCCAAAGGAAGCTCTGAAAAACACATGCTGAAAACCCCACAAAACCAGACTTTTGTTTTCCAAGCATTGATCATCACCTGACAAAATCCCTAAGAAGTTGCATGTGATTTTCTTGCATTTTTACATTTATAGACCCTTGCTGGTTTGGTTTTTTTCCCACAATGTGTGTTAAAACCCTAATGGCTTCTGTTACTTTGAAGGCTAACAACTTGCCTTCAATGAAAAAGGTGATCCTGTTGAATATGTCATATTGGGACTGCAGGATCTGGGACAGATGAACCATCAAAGTATCATAAAAGGACCAGATTATAACTATGTATGTTGCCAGTTGCAGCAGTAAACTGTAAGCAGCAATGATTTTGGTCAAAAGCCTGGGAGGAGGGCTGGTGGTGTTTGTGTGTGCAAAGCCACTTGATGAATGCACTTTGGAGGATGCTTGATAATTAAATGTCTATGTGGTATATGCAAGATGCACCAAAGCAGTTACAGGGAAGAGGGAAATGAACTGTGTATTTCATAGCAAGTATTATAGAGCTGCTGTAATTGAGCTGCATGCCTCTGTAGTTCTCTCATATCAGCAGATCTGTTTTGTTCGCTTCCTAAGTCAGCCAAAGATTTTCTAAAGGATAACTTACAACCCCTGAACAGGAGCTGGAAGTTGTCCCTGAAAATTAACAGGCACCTGCTTTTGAAAACATCCCAGTTTGCACTTGTGTGCACAGCTGTAACAGCATGTTGAGTCAAATGTGTTAGAAAATATTCCTGCAGATGTTTTCTATAACCTGATGCTGATCTAAGTATTACATCTAGACCATTCAAAACTTTTAGAGGTTGTTTTCTTTTTCCTGGATATTTTTAATAAGGTAGTACTTCATAGGAACAGGCTGTGAGTATCTATTTTAAAATCTCTTCTAAAGTTTATTTTAGCCCCTGGAGGTTTTTAAGGCCAGGCTGGATGTGGCTCTGAGCAACCTGCTCTAATGTGGGTGGGAGAGCCCCTACCTATATCCAAAGTAGTACATACCACATCTGTATCATAGAATCACAGAATTGTTAGGGCTGGAAGGGACCTGAAGGATCATCTAGATCCAACCCCCCTACCACGGCCAGGGACACCTCACACTACATCAGGTTGCTCACAGCCACATCCAGCCTGGCCTTAAAAACCTCTACCACATCCCTGGGCAACCTGTGCCAGTGTCTCAACGCCCTCATGGGGAAGAACTTCTTCCTAACATCCAATCTGAATCTACCCATTTCTAGTTTCATTCCACTCTTCACAGAAAGAGTTGTTGGCCATTGGAATGTGCTGCCTAGGGAGGTGGTGGAGTCAGTGTCCCTGGAGGTGTTCAGAAAGGGACTGGACGTGGCACTTGAAGCCATGGTTTAGTAGTCATGAGGTGTTGGGTGATAGGTTGGACTTGATGATCTCTGAGGTCTTTTCCAACCTTATTGGTGAGGGGTTTGGAAGACAAGCCCTATGAGGAGAGGCTGAGGGAGCTGGGGTTGCTTAGCCTGGAGAAGAGGAGACTGAGGGGTGACCTTATTGCTCTCTACAACTACCTGAAGGGAGGTTGTAGCCAGGCGGAGGTTGGTCTCTTCTCCCAGGCAGCCAGTACCAGAACAAGAGGACACAGTCTCAGGCTGCGCCAGGGCAGGTTTAGACTTGAAGTTAGGAAGAAGTTCTATACTGAGAGAGTGATTGCCCACTGGAATCAGCTGCCTGTGGAAGTGGTGGAGTCACCTTCATTGGAGGTATTCAAGAAGAGGCTTGATGGGGTGCTTGGTGCCAGGGTTTAGGTTTTTTTTTTAGTTGTTTAGGTGGGTTGTATTGTACTGTATTGTACTGTATTGTACTCTTTTGTACTGTATTGTACTGTATGGTACTGTATTGTATTTTAGGTGGGTTGGATTGGTTGATGGGTTGGACGTGATGATCTTGAAGGTCTCTTCCAACCTGGTGTATTGTATTGTATTGTATTGTATTGTATTGTATTATTGTATGATTGCATTCCCCCTAGTCTTATCACTACCTGACACCCTAAAGAGTCCCTCCTCGGCTTTCTTGTAGGCCCCCTTCAGATACTGAAAGGTCACAATTAGGCCTCCTCAGAGTCTTCTCTTCTCTGAAAAGCCCCAAATCCCTCAATCTGTCCTCATAGGAGTGGAGCTCCAGCCCTCTTCTCATCCTCATGGCCCTTCTCTCCAGCACGTCCTGATCTTTCCTGTAATAGAGGCTCCAGAACTGGAAGCAGTACTCCAGGTGGGGTCTCACCAGAGCAGAACAGAGGTGGAGAATCACTTTCCTTGACCTGCTGGCTATGCTTCTCTTGATGCAGCTGAGGCTCTGGTTGGCTTTCTGGGCAGCAAGTGCACACTGGTGGCTCATGTTGAGCTTCTTATCCACCAGCACCCCCAGGTCCTTTTCTTCTGGGCTGCTTTCAAGCCAGTTGCTGCCCAGCCTATATCAGTGCTTGTACTTGGATATCTTACTCAAGCACCAGGTAGCTAGACCTCACAGTGGCATTGAGAAACAGACCCATATGTTTTGAGCTGTTTTGCATGTAGGAAACCTGTTGCTGTGTGGTTGTCCATGGTAACATAACAAACACGTGAGTGAATTGAAATGGAAGCTTGGGAGTTTATCCAGTTCCCTGTAATTCTGTCCCAGTCCTCATTTTAGTAAGACCAAATTGTTTTCCAATTGTACTTTTTTTTCTCCTGGAAATAGGCAGTATAGATTGAAGTGCACTCTACTGTGTGACATAAGCAGGTATAGGATAGGATATGGTGTGGATACATAGCTGAAGAGTTTTGTGATGACATTCTAGACAGTCTGTTCCAAACCCACACTGCATGTCTTTCAATCAGTACATGGTAATGTAGACCATAGAACCATAGAATGGTTTGGATTGGAAGCCAGTATAGGTGAGAGGTTGATGAATACATGGAGAATTGAGCTTCATGGGTATCCTCTGTTCCAGTGAGCCACAGACATGAAAGCTGGACTGAATTAGTAGCCAGTTGGTCTTCTTGTTTTCAAAAAAGGATAGGTCAGTGAGACAGGGAATAAGCAAACCACATCTTAATATACTGAGTTCACAAAAGCTGTTCATTAACAGCAACATTGCTGGATTTATTTTAATTTCAAGTTTGTCTACATCCATGAAGTGTACTTACTGCTTTTGGGCTTGTATGAAGAAATGTGTTCTCTAACAAAAAATCTGAGGTGACAGGCAGCTGAATGTAAGCAGAATATTCATTTCAAGTTAGCCTTAGGTTTTCTAATTTAGATTGATTGCATTTATCCATAGCAATTGGACTGGAAAGCAGAGCCAGGGTATGCTGCATTCTCCTGAAATGATGGAGGATTGCACTGTTGCACTGAAATGAAATCTGAGAACATCTACTGCTTTTTTTTTTCTTTGCATGGTCTTGATGGTTTTGATGTGTGATGCTTAGTAAAGATCTTAAAGCCTTACTTCCTATTATTACAAGCACCTGTGGTTAAAGTGCTTGCCTACTAAGGACACTCCTTTACATTCCTTTTAAAGTGTCTTATGCAGTTCCTCAACACATTACCTGGTGCTTTTCACAGTAACTTCTCTCTTGTTTTTTTTTTTCCTTATAATTCTGATGAATTTTACTTGATTTCCATCTGCTTATGAGAAACAAAGCAAACGAAGGCCACACTTCATCTTACTCCTTATTGTTAAATACAGCAGTCACGATTTGGTCTGTTTTCCCGTGTTCAAGGAAAGCACTGTGCAACGTGTGATACATCCTAACTAGTTTATGTTGTAACTTTCTAATCTACAAGTTTCCTTATTGCCTGTGTATTCACTGGGTATGGAGGGGAATTTATTGTGCTTCAAGGCTAATGCTGATTTTGAGAATAAGCAGAGCTGCACAAGATCTTTAGTAGAAGAAATATTGTCTGTTCTCATATTCGTGACATTGGAGGCTTAGACTTCAGTGTTATGTTCTGGTGCTACTTGAAGGCTGCATTTTTTAATAAAACAACACTGCTGGATGAAGGAAATTCTCAGGAATCTTACATGTTTTGCAAATCTCCAGATTTTTAGGCAGCAGCAACCTTTGGAGGCTTTCTAAGATGATGTCAGCCTACAAGACAAGTTATGCAAGCTTATCTCCAGTATAACATGTATTTATGAAGTATATGTGTTCTGATGATACAGTGCCTTCATTTTATGGTTGTTCCTGCTTTAAAGGACAGTTGATCATCCTTTTTCTTTTTTTTTTCCTCACTGCATTCCTCTTGGCAGGTTATACTTGCCGTACATATAAGAAGATGCTCCTGTTTGCTCTTGTTGGTCTTGTCATCGCTTCCACAGAAATGCAGAAAATTGAAATGTCTGGGAGCCTGCAAACCAGGCCTCTGAAGAGAGGTATGGATCTCATGTTAGCAGGCTTGTGTGTAATGATGTTTCAGAAAAAGTTGCATATTCTGGTCAATACATACTAGAATTACATGTCTCTATTTGTGCATGTGCTCAACAGCATGAGCTAGTAATGTTCAAGGCCTCTCTGGTACTAGATTTCCCTGGTAACTTGGATCACAGGATGTTAGGGGTTGGAAGATCATCAACTCTGAAAATCATCAACTCCAACCCCCTGCCAGACCAGGACCATAGAATCTAGCACAGGTCACACAGGAACACAGCCAGATGGGTCTTGAAAGTCTCCAGAGACGACAACTGCACAATCTCTCTGGGGAGCCTGTTCCAGTGCTCTGAGTACCTTAGAGTAAAGAAGTTCCTCCCCATGTTGAGGTGGAACCTCCTGTGCTGTAGTTTATATCCATTACCCTTTGTTCTATCACAGGGTGCAACTGAGCAGAGCCTGTCCCCTCCCTCTTGACACCCAGCCCTCAGATATTCGTAAACATTGATTAAATCCCCATTCAGTCTTCTCTTCTCCAGACTAACCAGCCCCAGGGCTCTCAGCCTCTCCTCACAGGGCAGTGCTCCAGTCCCTTAATCATCCCTGTAGCCTTCTGTTGGACTCTCTTGAGTAAATCCTTGTCCCTCTTGAACTGGGAAGCCCAAAACTGTACACAATATTCCAGGTGAGGTCTCACTAGGGCAGCGTAGAGGGGAAGGAGAACCTCCCTCAATCTGCACAAATCTGGCTTGATTCCTGCCGTGAATCTTCAGAGTAGATTTTTTTCATAACAGATATGAGAGTTTGGGAGGATACTGTCTGTTCTTAAGAGCATCAGAAGGATTTATAGTTATGTTTTTAGTGCTCCCCCTCCCTTCTCCCCCTGTTGAATTTGACTTAGTCCAGATTCACTTGTGCAGTTCTTTGTTGTCTCCACGTGTGCGTTATGGCTCCCAAGTTATTTGCTTGAGAGCCAAAGTGCAAATTACAGCTGATGCCTACATATCAGAAATAGTATATATTTGCTCATCTAATTAATCATGTTGAAACTTTTGGAGGGGGAAACAGACTTCAGAAAGTAACTTTCAGAAGCTGTGTGGATAATGAACTCAGTTCAGAGGTCCAATGTACTAGCAGAAGTATTTGCTTGAGGCAGGATTTGAAAGAAACCCTCTGAGGAGTTCACTATGCAAAGTAAGGAGTGGTGCAGGAACAGATGACATTTGAACAGGTCCACAAAATAGGATTTAGAGCTTGTAATTGATTCAGGATGGGAAGATTTTCTTGTTTTGGAGACAGGTTAACTGTTATGAATGTCTACACTGCCAGAAGCGTTTATGGACTTAGGAACAGGTACAGGATTAAGATTAAACAAAAAGATTTTGTTTAATAATTTACTGAATATTAATTAAATACAGTAAATACACTCCATTGATATTAAGCTAATATTTATTATATAACAAGCATTAAGAAGACTGTTCATAACCTCACACTTGCAATTAAACTGGAGGCTCCCCTTTCAATTGTGATATTCTTCAGATGTAATTAATCTTTTTAGGGGTTTTATTAATTTGAAGGTAAACTTCAGGTAACTCATGTAATGGAACACAGATTATAGAATAGAATAGAATAGACCAGACCAGGTTGGAAAAGACTTTTGAGATCATCAAGTCCAACCTATCACCCCACACCATCTAATCAACTAAACCATGGCACCAAGTGCCTCATCCAGTCTCTTCCTAAACACCTCCAGTGATGGTGACTCCACCACCTCCCTGGGCAGCACATTCCAATGGCCAATATCTCTTTCTGTGAAGAACTTCTTACAATACAATAATACAATACAATACACCAGGTTGGAAGAGACCTTCAAGATCATCACGTCCAACCCATCAACCAATCCAACCCACCTAAAATACAATACAGTACATACAGTACAATACAGTACAAAAGAGTACAATACAGTACAATACAGTACATAACAACCCACCTAAACAACTAAAAAAACCTAAACCCTGGCACCAAGCACCCCATCAAGCCTCTTCTTGAATACCTCCAATGAAGGTGACTCCACCACTTCCACAGGCAGCTGATTCCAGTGGGCAATCACTCTCTCAGTATAGAACTTCTTCCTAACTTCAAGTCTAAACCTGCCCTGGCGCAGCCTGAGACTGTGTCCTCTTGTTCTGGTACTGGCTGCCTGGGAGAAGAGACCAACCTCCGCCTGGCTACAACCTCCCTTCAGGTAGTTGTAGAGAGCAATAAGGTCACCCCTCAGTCTCCTCTTCTCCAGGCTAAGCAACCCAGCTCCTCAGCCTCTCCTCATAGGGCTTGTCTTCCAAACCCCTCACCAACTTTGTTGCCCTTCTCTGGACACGCTCCAGTAAGACAACATCTTTCTAAACTGAGGGGCCCAGAACTGGACACAGTACTCAAGGTGCGGCCTAACCAGTGCAGTGTACAGGGGCAGAATGACCTCCCTGCTCCTGCTGGCCACACTGTTTCTGATGCAGGCTAGGATGCCATTGGCCTTCTTGGCTGCCTGGGCACACTGCAGGCTCATGTTCAACCTACAATCAACCAGCACCCCCAGGTCCCTCTCTGCCTGGCCGCTCTCCAGCCACTCTGACCCCAGCCTGTAGCACTGCATGGGGTTGTTGTGGCCAATGTGCAGAACCCGGCACTTGGATGTGTTCAATCTCATGCCGTTGGACTCTGCCCATCTGTCCAGCCTGTCGAGGTCCCTCTGCAAAGCCTCTCTGCCCTCCAGCAGATCAACTACTGCCCCCAGCTTGGTGTCGTCCGCAAATTTACTGATGATGGACTCGATGCCCTCATCCAGATCATCAATAAAGATGTTGAAGAGCATGGGCCCAGCACCGATCCCTGGGGCACACCACTAGTGACTGGCCGCCAGCCGGATGTGGCACCATTCACCACCACTCTCTGGGCTCGGCCCTCCAGCCATTCCTACCCAACGCAGTGTGCTCCCATCCAAGCCATGGGCTGCCAGCTTGGCCAAGAGTTTGCTGTGGGGGACGGTGTCAAAGGCCTTGCTGAGGTCCAGGTAGACCACATCCACAGGCCTCCCCACATCACCAGGTGGGTCACCTGATCATAGAAGGAGATCAGGTTGGTCAAGCAGACCTGCCCTTCCTAAAGCCATGCTGGCTAGGCCTGATCCCTTGGCCATCCTGTAAGTGCTGCATGATCGCACTCAAGATGACCTGTTCCATAATCTGCCTGGCACTGAGGTCAGGCTGACAGGCCTATAATTCCCTGGCTCATCCAACCGGCCCTTCTTGTGGATGGGCACCACGTTGGCCAGCTTCCAGTCTTCTGGGACCTCTCCAGTGAGCCAGGACTGCCTGAAAAATGATGGAGAGCGGCTTGGCCAGCTCATCTGCCAGCTCTCTCAGCACCCTAGGATGGATCCCATCTGGTCCCATGGCCTTGTGGTGGTCCAAGCGGCTCAGAAGATCTCTAACTACCTCCTGGAGCAGCGGGAAACTATGCAGCTCCCTGGTTCCTTCTGCCAGCTCTGCAGGCCAGCTGTCTGGAAGATGTTCTGCCATGCTAGGATAGATTGAAGCAAAGAAGGTTTAGTACTCTGCCTTTTCCTCATCCTTTGTTACAACCTTCCCCTCCGTGTCAACCCAAGGAGTGGAGGTTGTCCTTGCCCTTCTCTTGCTATTGATGTATTTATAGAAGGACTTTTTGTTGTCCTTCACAGCAGAGGCCAGTCTAAGTTCTAATGGGCTTTGCCTCCCTAATTTTCTTTCTGCATGTCCTAGCAACATCCCTAAACATTCCGTAGTTTGCCTCCCCTTTCTTCCAGAGATGGTACACCCTCTTTTTTTCCCTTAGTTCTATTCTTCCTCACATCCAGCCTAAAGCTCCCCTGGCACAGCTTGAGACTGTGTCCTCTTGTTCTGGTGCTGGTTACCTGGGAGAAGAGACCAAGCCCCACCTGGCTACAACCTCCCTTCAGGTAGTTGTAGACAGCAGACTCTGTTTATGTGTATATGACAACAGCTCATCTTTTTTTAGAGCGATTTTTAAATGATGCAAATAAGAAGTAAATTGGTGAAATAACTTTTTCACCTAATGAACTGTTCCTGTCAGTTTTATAATCAAGTATTTAATGTCCCATGCTAAGAGATTGTCTTTATTATACAAACAGTTCTTGTGTTCAGGTGTGACTTAATTACACTAATTAGCCTGAGAGAGTGATGTGTACTGGATTAAGCTCAGTATTTGACGCTAGAGCCTGGTTTTGTTTCTGCCTGGGCTACCAAATGTTAGGGAAAAGGAATGTGAAAGCAAATAAATAAGCCACGACCACTAAGTGGAAATTCTGAGAGGCAAAAAATGTAAAACAATCAATCAATCAATCAATCAATCAATCAAAACCTCCCTTGCAAAACGGTAATCAAATTGATTTTTTTGGAAAGCTCTGAAATGGGTACTTGGGGACTGTCCCTATATAAAAGGTGCCATGTGATAGGGAGTTAGAGAATTTCATTTCTATGAAAAATGCTTTAGAGGTTTTCTTATTGCCTGCACAATAAATTATGTGGGGTTTTTTTTTTTCTTTTTAGCCTGTATCTTTTACTGCTCTATAAATCTGCAGAGAAGATATGAATTTTTCATATTGCTGTGTGGTGATAAAATTGCTTATTATGCATAAATACATTTAATTGCATAATATAATGAGGGAGGGGAGGTAGACTGCAGATGGAGAGGAAATGGAAGTAGTCTTAGAAATTAACAGATAAAAGAGACAAAGTTTTGCTACTGAACAATACAATACAATACACCAGGTTGAAAGAGACCTTCAAGATCATCGCGTCCAACCTATCAACCAATCCAACCCACCCAAACAACTAAACCATGGCACCAAGCACCCCATCAAGTCTCCTCCTGAACATCTCCAATGATGGTGACTCCACCACCTCCACAGGCAGCCGATTCCAATGGGCAATCACTCTCTCTGTATAGAACTTCCTCCTAACATCCAGCCTAAACCTCCCTGGCACAGCCTGAGACTGTGTCCTCTTGTTCTGGTACTGGCTGCCTGGGAATACAATACAATACAATACAATACAACAGGTTGGAAGAGACCTTCAAGATCATCACGCCCAACCCATCAACCAATCCAACCACCCAAACACAACAACAGTACCATACAGTACAATACAGTACAAAAGAGTACAATACAGTACAATACAACCCACCTAAACAACCAAAAAACTAAACCGGCACCAAGCACCCCATCAAGCCTCTTCTTGACACCTCCAATGAAGGTGACTCCACCACTTCCACAGGCAGCTGATTCCAGTGGGCAATCACTCTCTCAGTATAGAACTTCTTCCTAACTTCCAGTCTAAACCTGCCCTGGCGCAGCCTGAGACTGTGTCCTCTTGTTCTGGTACTGGCTGCCTGGGAGAAGAGACCAACCTCTACCTGGCTACAACCTCCCTTCAGGTAGTTGTAGAGAGCAATAAGGTCACCCCTGAGTCTCCTCTTCTCCAGGCTAAGCAACCCCAGCTCCCTCAGCCTTTCCTCATAGGGCTTGTGTTCCAAACCCAGCAACACAAAACCAAAGAAATGCAGAACCAAGGAGTTTTTTTCCCTTTTTTTTGTGCAAGTTTAGTAATTGTAAAGGACAATTTAAATGTAAAGAAAAAGTGGTCTAAATGACAGAAGACTTTATAGAACCCTTCACAGCATATCGAAAGCTTTACCTATGCTTTGTCTCAGTTACTGCAGTCTTGTTTTGAGCTGGCTCCATTTCAGTGTGTATAAGCAGTGAAAGAAAATACTTCATGACTTATATTTCCTTTAGCCATTTGTGAATCTCATGGAAGGACTCCTACTCACAGTATTTATGTACCAAACAGCAGGAAAACAAACATTGGACTCTCTTGAATTAGGTAGCCCAAAACTGGACACAGTATTCCAGGCGTGGTTTCACCATGGCAGAGTAGAGGGGAAGAAGAACCTCCCGAGACCTACTGGGCACACTTTTCTTGATGTACTCCAGGATACCATTGGCCCTCTTGTGCACTAGTGGTGAAAGATGGTCATCCATAAGATGGTCATGCTTGTATCTTTGGATCCAGAGTGAGCATGCTCCAGTATCACTGAATGCCCTTCATAAAAACCCTCAACCAAACAAACAAAATCACCAAAAAAAACCAAAACCCAACACTCATCCGAAAAAACCAACCCACCAAACCCAGATAAGACCTCTAGCTCCAGAACTAAGGGTCAGAAACAATCTAACAATTATTGTCACTTTCCAAAACTGTAAGGAACTAAAATTACAACAGAGAGAGGAACTAAAATTACAACAGAGGTTGAGTGGGGCTGCTCCAACAGAGAGCCACATGATTAGGGGACTTGAGCATCTCCCCTATGAGAAGAGACTGAGAGACCTAGGGCTGTTTAGTCTTGAGTAGACTGGAAGGGGATCTGATCAATGTTTATAAATATCTGAGGGGTGGGTGTCAAGTGGAAGGGGCCAAACTCTTTTCAGTGATGCAAGTAACAAGACAAGGAACACAAGAAACAAACTTGACATAGAAGATTTCACCTTAACATGAGGAGAAACTTCTTCACAGTGATGGTGACAGAGCACTGGAACAGGGTGCCCAGAGAGGTTGTGGAGTCTCCTTCTCTGGAGACTTTCAAAACCTGCCTGGATGTATTCCTGTGCAGACTAATCTGGGTGATTCTGCTTTGGCAGGGGGGTTGGACCCTATGATCTCTGGACCATAGACTTCTAACATTCTGTGATTTCACCAAAGGGATACATTTATGTAATGACTGAACTATTATTGTAAGCTTAAGATAAAATGAATGACTTAAATTCAGAATAGAATAGAATAGAATAGAATAGAATAGAATAGAATAGAATAGAATAGAATAGAATAAACCCGGTTGGAAAAGACCTTTGAGATCATCGAGTCCGACCTATCACCCAACACTATCCGATCAATGAAACCATGGCACCAAGCTCCCCATCCAGTCACTTCTTAAACACCTCCAGTGATGGTGACTCCACCACCTCCCTGGGCAGCCCATTCCAATGGGCAATCTCTCTTTCTGGGAAGAACTTCTTCCTAACATCCAGCAGTTGGGGATAATGGAGTCCTGCAGTTTGGGACTGTGTTCTCTTGTTCTCTTGTGCTGGTTGCTTGGGAGAAGAGATCAGCTCCCACCTGTCTACAATCTCCCTTCAGGTAGTTGTAGACAGCAAGAAGGTAAATAGGATTTGTAAAGTATGTTTCCATTTTATAATTCTCAACCTATCAAACTTGTAACTTTTGGGTTTTTTGATAGTCTCTAGTGAATAGTGCAGTTGTCTGAAACTAAGAAGTTGTAACCCCCAAAATGGGCTCAGACTCTGAGCCTTGTGGAAGAGGCAACAGGGCAGCAGGGAGTTTTAATTCAAAAAGCCCAAACACACAAGCAAACAAAATGGCCAACAATGAAAATGAAAATGAAGCATTCAAGCTGTTAACTTTAACAAAAATATTGAAGTTTCTTTATCTCTATTATGGTTCAGCCTTCCTAGAATATTATTTGGCCTCGCCTCGGAAAACTGCAAATAGTAATTACTTTTTGGGTTTCTTGTTTCATAGTTATAGTTTCATAGTATCATAGTATCAGTCAGGGTTGGAAGGGACCACAAGGATCAGCTAGTTCCAACCCCCCTGCCATGGGCAGGGATACTCTACACTAGATCAGGCTGGACAGCGCCTCATCCAGCCTGGTCTTAAAAACCTCCAGGGACGGGGCCTCAACCACCTCCCTCGACAACCCATTCCAGGACCTCACCACCCTCATGGTGAAGAACTTCCTCCTCACATCTAGCCTGAATCTCCCCACCTCCAGCTTCATCCCATTCCCCCTAGTCCTATCACTCCCTGATAGCCTGAAAAGTCCCTCCCCCAGATTTCTTGGAGGCCCCTTCAGATACTGGAAGGCCACAATGAGGTCACCTCAGAGCCTTCTCTTCTCCAGACTGAACAGCCCCAACTCCCTCAGTCTGTCCTCATAGGAGAGGTGCTCCAGCCCTCTGCTCATCCTCGTGGGCTGTTCGTTTCCAGTTGCCATTTGTAGAGTATTGTAACTTTTTGTTAATTAGGTGCAAACATTTAAAATTGCTAGGTGCTTTTGCTTCAACTTCTGAAATTTTCTTTTACCATGCAGCTTATTGATGATGCCTAGCTCCTGAGGTATTTTTTTTTCCCTCCCTTCCCTTTCCAAGTGCTTTGATTTTCCTAATGACTTGCCTGCTTTCACATTCTGGCAAGTTGGGATTAATTAAGAAGGCGGGCAAGTTGGGATTAATTAAAAAGACTTGCCTGTTAAAGCATCAGGGATTTGTGTGATTCTAAAGGTGAAGTCTTGCATATTAAAGGAAAACATTTCTGAAGTGGTCTGTATATGTTTGTGAAGTGTATATATTTCCTTGTATGTCTGTGTATGTACAAACACACATGATGCAAATATTTGAACACAGAATTTTCTAGAGTCTACTGGAAGTCCAAATTCCCCGCTGTTGGTTGTTTACTTGAAGGCCTTATGTGTGAGCACTGCAATCTTCCCTTATCTGGGGTAGTGCCTCTAATCATTACACTGCTGAATGAGAGTGAGAAGGAGGGGGAAGGGTTTAATCTTCTCCTTATGTGCTCATATTTGAGAATAAAATCACTGCCACTGAGGTTCTGTCAGCTGTGAT
>CM026886.1:8228370-8263370 GCA_015227895.2 Colaptes auratus
GGTCTTGAAAGTCTCCAGAGACGCAACTGCACAATCTCTCGGGGAGCCTGTTCCAGTGCTCTGAGAACCTTAGAGTAAAGAAGTTCCTCCCCATGTTGAGGTGGAACCTCCTGTGCTGTAGTTTTATCCATTACCCCTTTGTTCTATCACAGGGTGCAACTGAGCAGAGCCTGTCCCCTCCCTCTTGACACCCAGCCCTCAGATATTCGTAAACATTTATTAAATCTCCACTCAGTCTTCTCTTCTCCAGACTAACCAGCCCCAGGGCTCTCAGCCTCTCCTCATAGGGCAGTGCTCCAGTCCCTTAATCATCCCTGTAGCCTTCTCTTGGACTCTCTTGAGTAAACTCTTGAACTGGGAAGCCCAAAACTGTACACAATATTCCAGGTGAGGTCTCACTAGGGCAGCGTAGAGGGGAAGGAGAACCTCCCTCAATCTGCACAAATCTGGCTTGATTCCTGCTGTGAATCTTCAGGGTAGATTTTTTTCATAACAGATATGAGAGTTTGGGAGGATACTGTCTGTTCTTAAGAGCATCAGAAGGATTTACAGTTATGTTTTTAGTGCTCCCCCTCCCTTCTCCCCCTGTTGAATTTGACTTAGTCCAGATTCACTTGTGCAGTTCTTTGTTGTCTCCATGTGTGCATTATGGCTCCCAAGTTATTTGCTTGAGAGCCAAAGTGCAAATTACAGCTGATGCCTACATATCAGAAATAGTATATATTTGCTCATCTAATTAATCATGTTGAAACTTTTGGAGGAGGAAACAGACTTCAGAAAGTAACTTTCAGAAGCTGTGTGGATAATGAACTCAGTTCAGAGGTCCAATGTTCTAGCAGAAGTATTTGCTTGAGGCAGGATTTGAAAGAAACTCTCTGAGGAGGTCACTATGCAAAGTAAGGAGTGGTGCAGAAACAGATGACATTTGAACAGGTCCACAAAATAGGATTTAGAGCTTGTAATTGATTCAGGATGGGAAGATTTTCTTGTTTTAGAGACAGGTTAACTGTTATGAATGTCTACACTGCCAGAAGCATTTATGGACTTAGGAACAGGTACAGGATTAAGGTTAAACAAAAAGATGTTGTTTAATAATTTATTGAATATTAAGTAACCATTTAAATATTAATAAAATACAGTAAATACACTCCATTGATATTAAGCTAATATTTATTATATAACAAGCATTAATAAGACTGTTCATAACCTCACACTTGCAATTAAACTGGAGGCTCCCCTTTCAATTGTGATATTCTTCAGATGTAATTAATCTTTTTAGGGGTTTTATTAATTTGAAGGTAAACTTCAGGTAACTCATGTAATGGAACACAGATTATAGAATAGAATAGAAGAATAGAATAAAAATAGATAGAATAGAATAGAATAGAATAGAATAGAATAGAATAGAATAGAATAGAATAATAGACCAGACCAGGTTGGAAAAGACGTTTGAGATCATCAAGTCCAACCTATCACCCAACACCATCTAATCAACTAAACCATGGCACCAAGTGCCTCATCCAGTCTCTTCCTAAACACCTCCAGTGATGGTGACTCCACCACCTCCATGGGCAGCACATTCCAATGGCCAATCTCTCTTTCTGGGAAGAACTTCTTCCTCACATCCAGCCTAAAGCTCCCCTGGCACAGCTTGAGACTGTGTCCTCTTGTTCTGGTGCTGGTTACCTGGGAGAAGAGACCAAGCCCCACCTGGCTATAACCTCCCTTCAGGTAGTTGTAGACAGCAGACTCTGTTTATGTGTATATGACAACAGCTCATCTCTTTTTAGAGGGATTTTTAAATGATGCAAATAAGAAGTAAATTGGTAAAATAACTTTTTCACCTAATGAACTGTTCCTGTCAGTTTTATAATCAAGTATTTAAGGTCCCATGCTAAGAGAATGTCTTTATTATACAAACAGTTCTTGTGTTCAGGTGTGACTTAATTACACTAATTAGCCTGAGAGAGTGATGTGTACTGGATTGAGCTCAGTATTTGACGCTAGAGCCTGGTTTTGTTTCTGCCTGGGCTACCAAATGTTAGGGAAAAGGAATGTGAAAGCAAATAAATAAGCCACGACCACTAAGTGGAATTCTGAGAGGCAAAAAATGTAAACCAATCAATCAATCAATCAATCAAAACCTCCCTTGCAAAACGGTAATCAAATTGATTTTTTTGGAAAGCTCTGAAATGGGTACTTGGGGACTGTCCCTATATAAAAGGTGCCATGTGATAGGGAGTTAGAGAATTTCATTTCTATGAAAAATGCTTTAGAGGTTTTCTTATTGCCTGCACAATAAATTATGTGGGTTTTTTTTTTCTTTTTAGCCTGTATCTTTTACTGCTCTATAAATCTGCAGAGAAGATATGAATTTTTCATATTGCTGTGTGGTGATAAAATTGCTTATTATGTCATAAATACATTTAATTGCATAATATAATGAGGGAGGGGAGGTAGACTGCAGATGGAGAGGAAATGGAAGTAGTCTTAGAAATTAACAGATAAAAGAGACAAAGTTTTGCTACTGAACAATACAATACAATACAATACACAAGGTTGAAAGAGACCTTCAAGATCATCGTGTCCAACCCATCAACCAATTCAACCCACCTAAACAACTAAACCATGGCACCAAGCACCCCATCAAGTCTCCTCCTGAACACCTCCAATAAAGGTGACTCCACCACCTCCATGGGTAGCTGATTCCAATGGGCAATCACTCTCTCTGTATAGAACTTCCTCCTAACATCCAGCCTAAACCTGCCCTGGCACAGCCTGAGACTGTTCTCTTGTTCTGGTACTGGCTGCCTGGGAGAAGAGACCAACCTCTGCCTGTCTACAACCTCCCTTCAGGTAGTTGTAGAGAGCAAGAAGGTCACCCCTGAGCCTCGTCCTCTCCAGGCTAAGCAACCCCAGCTCCCTCAGCCTTTCCTCATAGGGCTTGTGTTCCAAACCCAGCAACACAAAACCAAAGAAATGCAGAACCAAGGAGTTTTTTTTCCCTTTTTTTGTGCAAGTTTAGTAATTGTAAAGGACAATTTAAATGTAAAGAAAAAATGGTCTAAATGACAGAAGACTTTATAGCACCCTTCACAGCATATCGAAAACTTTACCTACGCTTTGTCTCAGTTACTGCAGTCTTGTTTTGAGCTGGCTCCATTTCAGTGTGTATAAGCACTGAATGAAAATACTTCATGATTTATATTTCCTTTAGCCATTTGTGAATCTCATGGAAGGACTCCTACTCACATTATTTATGTACCAAACAGCAGGAAAACAAACATTGGACTCTCTTGAATTAGGTAGCCCAAAACTGGACACAGTATTCCAGGCGTGGTTTCACCATGGCAGAGTAGAGGGGAAGAAGAACCTCTCAAGACCTACTGGGCACACTTTTCTTGATGTACTCCAGGATACCATTGGCCCTCTTGTGCACTAGTGGTGAAAGATGGTCATCCATAAGATGGTCATGCTTGTATCTTTGGATCCAGAGTGAGCATGCTCCAGTATCACCGAATGCCCTTCATAAAAACCCTCAACCAAACAAACAAAATCACCAAAAAAACCCAAAACCCAACACTCATCCAAAAAAACCAACCCACCAAACCCAGATAAGACCTCCAGCTCCAGAACTAAAGGTCAGAAACAATCTAACAATCATTGTCACTTTCCAAAACTGTAAGGAACTAAAATTACAACAGAGGTCGAGTGGGGCTGCTCCAATAGAGAGCCACATGATAAGGGGACTTGAGCATCTCCCCTATGAGAAGAGACTGAGAGACCTAGGGCTGTTTAGTCTTGAGTAGACTGGAAGGGGATCTGATCAATGTTTATAAATATCTGAGGGGTGGGTGTCAAGTGGAAGGGGCCAAACTCTTTTCAGTGATGCAAGTAACAAGACAAGGAACACAAGAAACAAACTTGAACATAGAAGATTTCACCTCAACATGAGGAGAAACTTCTTCACAGTGATGGTGACAGAGCACTGGAACAGGCTGCCCAGAGAGGTTGTGGAGTCTCCTTCTCTGGAGACTTTCAAAACCTGCCTGGATGCATTCCTGTGCAGACTAAGCTGGGTGATCCTGCTTTGGCAGGGGGGTTGGACCCTATGATCTCTGGATCATAGACTTCTAACATTCTGTGATTCTGTGATTTCACCAAAGGGATACATTTATGTAATGACTGAACTATTATTGTAAGCTTAAGATAAAATGACTGACTTAAATTCAGAATAGAATAGAATAGAATAGAATAGAATAGAATAGAATAGAATAGAATAGAATAGACCAGACCAGGTTGGAAAAGACCTTTGAGATCATCGAGTCCGACCTATCATCCAACACTATCCGATCAATGAAACCATGGCACCAAGCTCCCCATCCAGTCACTTCTTAAAAACCTCCAGTGATGGTGACTCCACCCCTCCCTGGGCAGCCCATTCCAATGGGCAATCTCTCTTTCTGGGAAGAACTTCTTCCTAACATCCAGCCTAAACATCCCCTGGTGCAGTTTGGGACTGTGTCCTCTTGTTCTCTTGTGCTGGTTGCTTGGGAGAAGAGATCAGCTCCCACCTGGCTACAATCTCCCTTCAGGTAGTTGTAGACAGCAAGAAGGTAAATAGGATTTGTAAAGTATGTTTCCATTTTATAATTCTCAACCTATCAAACTTGTAACTTTTGGGTTTTTTGATAGTCTCTAGTGAATAGCGCAGTTGTCTGAAACTAAGAAGTTGTAACCCCCAAAAATGGGCTTCAGACTCTGAGCCTTGTGGAAGAGGCAACAGGGCAGCAGGGAGTTTTAATTCAAAAAGCCCAAACACACAAGCAAACAAAATGGCCAACAATGAAAATGAAAATGAAGTATTCAAGCTGTTAACTTTAACAAAAATATTGAAGTTTCTTTATCTCTATTATGGTTCAGCCTTCCTAGAATATTATTTGGCCTCGCCTCGGAAACTGCAAATAGTAATTACTTTTTGGGTTTCTTGTTTCATAGCTATAGTTTCATAGTTTCATAGTTTCAGTTAGGCTTGGAAGGGACCACAAGGATCATCTAGTTCCAACCCCCCTGCCATGGGCAGGGACACTCTACACTAGATCAGGCTGGACAGAGCCTCATCCAGCCTGGGCTTAAACACCTCAAGGGACAGGGCCTCAACCACCTCCCTGGACAACCCATTCCAGGGCCTCACCACTCTCACGGTGAAGAACTTCCTCCTCACATCCAGCCTGAATCTCCCCACCTCCAGCTTCATTCCATTCCCCCTAGTCCTATCACTCCCTGATAGCCTGAAAAATCCCTCCCCAGCCTTCTTGTAGGCCCCCTTCAGATACTGGAAGGCCACAATGAGGTCACCTCGGAGCCTTCTCTTCTCCAGACTGAACAGCCCCAACTCCTTCAGTCTGTCCTCATAGGAGAGGTGTTCCAGCCCTCTGATCAGCCTTGTGGGCTGTTCATTTCCAGTTGCCATTTGCAGAGTATTGTAACTTTTTGTTAATTAGGTGCAAACATTTAAAATTGCTAGGTGCTTTTGCTTCAACTTCTGAATTTTTCTTTTACCATGCAGCTTATTGATGATGCCTAGCTCCTGAGGTATTTTTTTTTTCCCTTCCCTTCCCTTTCCAAGTGCTTTGATTTTCCTAATGACTTGCCTGCCTTTTCAACATTCTGGCAAGTTGGGATTAATTAAGAAGGCGGGCAAGTTGGGATTAATTAAAAAGACTTGCCTGTAAAGCATCAGGGATTTGTGTGAGTCTAAAGGTGAAGTCTTGCATATTAAAGGAAAACATTTCTGAAGTGGTCTGTATATGTTTGTGAAGTGTATATATTTCCTTGTATGTCTGTGTGTGTACAAACACACATGAATGCAAATATATTTGAACACAGAATTTTCTAGAGTCTACATGGAAGTCCAAATTCCACGCTGTTGGTTGTTTGACTTGAAGGCCTTATGTGAGCACTGCAAATCTTCCCTTATCTGGGGTAAGTGCCTCTAATCATTACACTGCTGAATGAGAGTGAGAAGGAGGGGGAAGGGTTTTATCTTCTCCTTATGTGCTCATATTTGAGAATAAAATCACTGCCACTGAGGTTCTGTCAGCTGTGATCCTGGATTGCTTATCAAGATCTCTGAGGATTTGTAGATCCTGTATGTCAAGGCAGTCCTGGCACTCAGCTTCATCCAACCAACTGTGTCCTTTTATGAACGCCTGGAAGCATAGCTGTTGAAGATTTCACAAGCTGCAGTGTGGAAAAAACAAGGTGGCTGCTAAGAACAGCTGTTTTCAGGACTGCAGAGCATGGCTAAGCATTCTGAGTTCCAATTTAGGCATGAATATTGCTTTTATCCTGCTTCAGTCTACAAGCTACCTCTTCTCCCTTTCCTTCCAGATTTCTATCTGGTGTTACAGACAGTAATTGAAACGGCTGGCTCTTGGCATCTCTGCTAAGTGTTGATGTCTTTCCTTTGTTTTTTTTCCCCTCTGTTCCCCTACCCTTCCAGGAATATTACACTAGTCCATGTACACTATTCTAGAGCAAATTTTTTTTCTTCTTTTTGTAGGGACCTAAAGCTGTGTGAAAATACAATGCTTCTGGGGTTTTTAATTACTGAGGTAAAACAAAGCCTTGGCTAACTGTATGTGGCAAAGACACAATACAATACAATACAATACACCAGGTTGAAAGAGACCTTCAAGATCATCGCCTCCAACCCATCAACCAATCCAACCCACCTAAACAACTAAACCATGGCACCAAGCACCCCATCAAGTCTCCTCCTGAACACCTCCAATGAAGGTGACTCCACCACATCCAGGGGTAGCCCATTCCAATGGGCAATCACTCTCTCTGTATAGAACTTCCTCCTAACATCCAGCCTAACCTGCCCTGGCGCAGCCTGAGACTGTGTCCTCTTGTTCTGGCTGCCTGGGAGAAGAGACCAACCTCTGCCTGGCTACAACCTCCCTTCAGGTAGCTGTAGAGAGCAATAAGGTCACCCTTCAGTCTCCTCTTCTCCAGGCTAAGCAACCCCAGCTCCCTCAGCCTCTCCTCTTAGGGCTTGTCTTCCAAACCCCTCCCCAACTTCATTGCCCTTCTCTGGACATGTTCCAGCAAGTCAAAATCCTTCCTAAACTGAGGGGCCCAGATCTGGACACAGTACTCAAGGTGCACCCTAACCAGTGTAGCGTACAGGGGCAGAATGACCTCCCTGCTCCTGCTGGCCACACTGTTCTTGGTGCAGGCCAGGATGCCATTGGCCTTCTTGGCTTCCTGGGCACACTGCAGGCTCATGTTCAGCCTACCATCAACCAGTACCCCCAGGTCCCTCTCTGCCTGGCCGCTCTCCAGCCACTCTGACCCCAGCCTGTCACTGCATGGGGTTGCTGTGGCCAATGTGCAGAACCCGGCACTTGGATGTGTTCAATCTCCTGCCCTTGGATATGGAGAGGGTGTGGTATTCAAAAAAATTTTTATAAAGAACAAAAACCACCCCAAAGGCCTAGGAACAGCTCTAGAAGAAAAAAATTGCAACTTTAAAAAAATTGTGCCTTTGTATATACAGATTGAGATAAAAGACTCTTTAGCTAATTCACCTTATGCCATAGTCACAAACCCTGAGGAGCGAAATGGCAGCGTTTTGTAAATAAACATGCCGTAAATATGTTCAAAGGTTCTGGATTCTCTCATTTCTGACTGTCTGAATTTAGGCTGCTACTCTATATGCCTATTTTTGTGTGCATGTCATCACATAGCCAAAGGAGCTGTCCTCTCTCTGTTTGCTCTTCCTTTTCTTCCCTTTTTGCATACAGCCTGTCATATTTTCACCTTGGACTTTGCTATGCAAGGATAAGCAAGTGTCTTCTTACTAGGCTCTTACTGTTTTTCTAGTCCCTCAAATAGCATGCTTCATTCATATTCCAGTTCAATCTTTCCTATTCTATTTTGTGGATATGGCTTTGCCTTTCTCCTCTGCTGTGATGCCTGGCTGCTTCTGGGAGTCCAACATCTGGATCACTGCTTGATCTCTGGAAATCTCACACTGTAGGACAATTTGTCTTTTTTTCTAGCTGTACCCCACTGGTTGCATATGATCATTCTACTGCTGTTTCAGTTATCTCCTATAGAGAAGATAGACTAGGAGACAGACTAGACTAGGAGATAGACTAGAGTAGACTCTGATGGACTAGTTAAAATGCACTTCCAAATGCATTACTTTATAGGCTAAATGACTAAATTTAATCTCTTTTCTGTTAGTCATAAACACAACCTTGCTCTTTTCATCTCTAATAGTATGAACAACTTCACCCCAAGTGCCCTACCAAGCTCCTGCCATTATTGTTAAGCTTCTTTTTAAGGTCAGTTTTTCACTGTTTCCACTCTCCAGTGTTCACCTCCATATAGGCTGAGATTCTTTTCTCACGGGCAACCTGTTGGTCCCATTTCTATCCAGCTTGTTACTTGCATTAAGGTTCTCATATTCACTTGGTCTCCAGGTTTAGCTAATTACATAGCTTATTATAGTCTTAATATAATGGCAATTTTCTTTAGAGTTGCTTTATTGAAGATAAAGTGTGATGTTAATAAATTTATGATGCATTTTATTCTACTTTCCGCTCACATCCATATTTTTAGATTAAACTATGAATATAGAATAATGAGAAGCTAGACTAATAGGTTCTATTAGTTCTGAGCAATTCTTTCCTTTTTTGCATTAAATTTAGGGACAATATTTGCTAGAATATGACAAATGGTATAATTTAATATATTTAATGAAGTGCCTAGTGCTTAACTTGCAAGTTAATGTCTTGGGTCTTTTGTTTCCCACTGTTCTTGCAAAGAGATTCTTGTCTCTCTCTTTTCTGGTAGGACAATAGGCTCTTTGAATTTTCTTACTACTAAAATTGTGGTATTATCTAATTCTACACACTCACTTCCCTGTGCTGTCCTGCTTTTGCAAATTAATACTTCACATCATCATCATGCTAAGTGAAAACTGTCAGACATTTGATTTTTTTTGCTTCATGCCTTCGCCAATATTTTTGACAACTGTTTCACCAGTTTGCAATCCCATATATGTACACATGTGCACACACACTCATACCAACCCAGGAGCCACTAAGTTTTCCTTTGAGTACACAATTTTTTTTTAAATGTGGACAATTTGGGTCTTTTAGGATTATTAGTGTTACACATTAAAGCTCCTATGCTTTGGCTTTATAGTTGTTTGCCTTGCTGTGTATGTTTTACTTAAGAAGTGGAATTAGAACAGGAGGGAATGATGACCAAGTTACATATTATAACCACAGCACCCCAGTTTATCCTTTAAGATGAGATCAGATATAAAGGCTTGTTTAGAGTTCATCAGATGTAATGATTTTAGCCTCACTTGGAATTTAGGCAGTATATTACTTCTGAAATCAATTTCCACCACATAAAGCAGTTTCCACGTTGGCTATAAGGTAAACAGCACCAAGTTCACCTCCATTGCTCCACAAATCTTATTTAGAATGAAAAATGAATTGTGCTGAATACTACTAGAAATACACACATTCCATGTTTCACTATTTGCTTTCTGTCAATCATCTTAATTATTAATTGTGTAAATGAAACAATGAAGTACTTCATAAGATGCTATGAAGTGAATAAGCTAGCTGTCACTTGGAAAGCAAGTTCTAATTAGCAATAACAAAGAAATAAGATCTACTTCTAACAGGTTTATGATCCCATGGCATGCATTTTGCAAAGTAGTTTGAAAAGATTAATTATTTCTGTGCTTGTCTAGTTATTAAAGGTAACAGTCAGTGTATTTGCCTAATCTTCATCTAGGATTACAGCTGGAGTGCTAATGAGTACGTACAGCTGCTTTGGTATCTACTCTGTCCATATGGATACTCAACTGATACTGATACATCATGAACATATATAACACTTACATCTTCTCTCTTTATTCTCTGCATTAGAAAAGTAGATAGTGGTGGGAAATTTACATGGAAATACCTAATACTTAAGGATCATACATAAAAAGTGGTAATTAGCTACGTTTGGCACTTAAACTATGCAATTTGCCTAATATCTAAAGCTTTGGTGCTATTGTATACTCCAGTAACAGCCCTATTGTTAAGTACTTATGCATGTGTGGTTACATCTGATTTAATATCTCTGTTTGCTATGTAGTCTAAATAAATGTTGGATGGTGGAGAAGAGATTCATAATGAATTATGTGATTTTTACTAAAGCCTTCCCTGAGCAGCAATAATGTTTATAGGTGAGAAGGTGTATGAAGTTTTGTATATATATATATCCAACAGTACCGTGCAAAAACACATGAATCATGGAATTGTCAGGGTTGGAAGGGACCTCGAGGATCACCCAGTTCCAACCTCCCTGCCACGGGCAGGGACACCTCACACTACAGCAGGATGCTCAGAGCCAAATCCAGCCTGGCCTTAAAAACCTCCAGGGATGAGGCTTCCACCACCTTCCTGGGCAACCTGCTCCAGCATGATTTTCATCAGCATCGCTCTCATTAAAATGGATGAATGATAAAAAATTAATTTGCATAACCTATCCACACCTCAGCTTTAGATGGCAGACAACAGTTTTCTAGACAGGTTCTTTCATGTTTACTCACAAATCATTACAAAGCCCCAACAAGCCAATCTGCTCTGCAACCCAAAGAAAGAGGAAGTGTTTCTCTGGGTTGATATTTCAGTCTTTATTTCTTGTCAAGAGCGAAGAGATGCAGCTTATTGCTACAGAAGGAACCCTCCAGAAGGAACCCTCCACCTACACTTGTAAGAAGAAATTAAATCAGCTTGGGAGAGGATTTTTTAATTTGCTGTTGATGTATTTTATGTGCTCATTAACTGTAATACTCAGATCAGCTGATTAAAGGAATTTTCAAGGGGATGGAAACTAACTACAAAAAGTTGGCAGAGCTATGAAAAGAAAAGCCAATAGAAAAGCTCTGTATCTTATGGGGTTTATGGTTTGCTTTGTTTCACAGATTTTAATCATTTGTGAGACTAAGTTGTGTAGAGTGGTGCGTGGCAGGCAACTTTCTGGATGATGATTTCTAGGTTTAGGCCACTAGCAGTGCCATGATGACTTCTAAGGTGTCTGTCATCCTGCTGTTTGTACCTCATTTTTAAAGAAGGGAAAAGCCAAGCAACAGAGACAAGAGTCTCCTCATCACTTTGTGAAAGCTGACCACTACTGGGTGGACAAACCAGGGAATAGCTCTTCCTGGTAACTGAGGTAAGTACAGCAGCTGAGCATCTGCTGGGAACTGAATTTTGAGCCTTGATTTTGTGTTTGTTTTTTTTTAATACAGAGCTCTCTGGATTTATTCTCATCAAATCACTGCTTTGAGAAAGTAACCCTTCATCATCAGTTTAATGAAATATTAGCAAGAATGTCCACCTTTGTTCTGAGTTGAAAGGGCTAGGATGGCCTTACCTTTTTGCTGTAATTAATAAGAGTCCCTTTAATTAAGAGATCCCTTTCTGCATCCTTAGGGGGCCAATTTGCCTGCTTGCATGATATGTTTTTTCCCATTTGCAGCATGCTTCCCATGTGGAAATCTGTGTTTGCAATGCCAGTGATGTATAAGAGAATGTGTACTGTGCTTATTAAGCCTTGCCATATAAAGCAGGAGAAAGTTCTTCCCAGAAAGAGTAATGGGTCATTGGAATGTGCTGCCCAAGGAAGTGGTGGAGTCACCATCCCTGGGGGTGTTCAAGAGGGGATTGGATGTGGCACTTGAAGCCATGGTTCAGTTAGTCATGAGCTGTTGGGTGATAGGTTAGACTTGATGATCTCTGAGGTCTTTTCCAACCTTACTGATTCTATGATTCTAACAGCTCTAGCAAAGCTTGCAGCCTGTAAGTGATCTACAACACAATCTGCAGGTAAAGGCAGTCTGGTTTTTACAGAAGGTCTCAATCACCTTATCTTATAGTTAGTTTGAAAATTATTCTATCCTTATAATTTCTTTAGGAAGGCTCTGTTACTGAAACAAGGAAAGCAAAGACTATTCAGATGTGATTAGATGAGTCAACAGGTAATAGATGCTGTATTTGGCCACTTCTTTCCACGTTGACCTCTGCAAATATTGGAGATGGTCAATTTTTGGCCTCTCTGTTTTATGATGGGTGCAATTGGGACTTCAGTGTTGACCTAAATTACGCCATCCACCCTCTATTAATATGACTTTTCTATTTGCCTTTGACACTGTTGCTTTTGGAAAAGAGGTGTCCTTCAGGAGGTTGCTTTGTGGGTTGGCTTTTTTTAATCTCATGCTTTCACTGCTTGTGCCATTTCATTGAAATTTTTCTCTTGACTCTCATGATTAGAGGTCTCTCTTGACTCTCGACTTTCAATTATGGGTACTACTCCTTCAGTGTCTCATTGAATTATTTTCCTTACCAAGGCTTTCAGAAATAATTGAAACAACTACTCTTCTTTTTTAACCATCATTCTTCACTTGATTGCTTGCCTGCAAACTCTGTCCCTGGCTGCTGATTTTAAAGTATGTTCTTCCAGCTCAGCATGTTTTATTTCTTTACTCGTGTCTCTTCGTCTGCTGAGGGAATCAAACATTTGAAAAAGTGAAGGGTCTGAAATTCTAAATGTCCAACATTTCACTTGTGTACTTAGTATTTCTTGCAGATCTCTCAGGTAGCATTATACTGTACTGTTTTACCTGTAAATTAATCCTTTAATCCTTCCCCCCACCCCCTTTTCTTTATCATACACTCATGAATATTCAAATGAAATTATTTCTTAATTCAGCATTGATTTGTTTTACTTCCCTCCAATGAAGGCACGTTGGGCAACTAAGCTGTTAGAAAGTTTTAGAATCCTCAGGGCAGAGCTGAGTATCTACAGATTTTTCCAAAACCCTAAAATACAAATGTGGCAGACTTAGATGCATCTACAACTTTTATTGTAAGGTCACTGTGTGGAAGAGGACTCTATTCAACCTTATTCATAAGACACTGCATTGTGATCTTTGTGCACTGGTGACCTAACAAGATGTTGCCCCCATCTGATTTTCTTATGGGTTAGCAGGTGGCCACTTAGAGATTTCTTATGACTTATTCATCTGTCCCAGTATTCACTTGTGTCAACATATTAAATGCATTACTAGAGAGGGTTCTTTCCTGTTTTGAAGCAGGCAGATGTTACTGACCTAATCTGGGCCCATATCTTATCTAGCATATATACAGCACATGTATCAATCTTTTATGCAGACAAAGCTGCAGTGTAGTGCTGAGGAAATCCAGACACAGGTGAGAGGCACAAATCTGAATGGCTGTCCATAACATGCAAAATAAGGAGGAATACATGAAACTATTCATCTATCAAATGCATCATTGCTCTGAAAGCTTGCTTAAAACGTTTTCCTGTGCAGGCAGATGTTGTCTGCTTAGTAGCTTAATCTACTTCTGAAGATTAATACTTTCTGTCTTAAATATTTTTATTTGCCATTTCACCACCCACTTGAGTGAAATAATTCAGCCTAACGTTTCCAGTTGCTGCCTGAAGGATCCCTCTTTCCCTTTTTGGCACGTGCAAAGTTTCTTATGTTCCTCTACCGCCCTTCTTGAGCAAGTGGTAGAAACACAAATGAGAAGAATGTTCAAAGCTACAGCTTAAAAGTACTGAGAGCCTTCCAAGTTTCTGAGGCTGGGCTTTGCTATGCATAAGCTATGCAGGCTGCATACCTGCAAACTGATGTCAGAAGTGACATGTTCAGGGCATTGCTAGGGATGGAGAGCAGGAAGGGTGGCTCTCTGTGTGCATGTCAATTTACAGAGAGTATATACTGAGGCTGGTGTCCTGTAAAGCTGGTTCTCTTCCTCACAGCGATCTTAGCCTAAATATTACTCTAAACTGAGATTTTATTATGCGAAGAGTGGATACATTCTGCTGTGAAAGCTTTTTTTTTGAGAGAATATATGACTGAAACAACAATACAGTATTTACCTCCTCTTTGTTACAAAAAAACCCAAGGAAACAAAAACCCCAAACAAACGCCCCCAAAAACCCAAACAAACCCGCCCAAAAACCACTCTTGCAGATTTATACCAAAGCAACTGAGACAAGGACTGGATCTCTTTTTGACCTCCATGCTTTTGAGGTTGTATAGAATATGCATTGAAATGGAAGAAATATGAGTAAATACTTCCATAAATCTCACTTATGAATTGAAAGCTTTTAAAAGCAGCCCTGTCAGGTTAAATTCCCTAAGAGTACTCTATCCATGTGCTGTATAATCCCATCCTTAGTAAATGGATTTTCAGCCTAAGAATGTCTAGGACTTGGATCCTTAGGCTGATTCAAGAAAAAGCATTTTAAAATGTATGGGGATTAAAAACTTTTATTCCCAGTGACTTTTGTAAGCAAATATTTACTTTCTAACTGAATGCAAAAGCTAACATTAGGCTGACAATTCGGAAAATCCAGGCTTCTCCAGCCATAGCAATCATGTATACACAGATAACTTTTGACTTGGTGTTTTAAAAAGCAGCTATTTTATTACTCTAGCTCTTTGAGGAGGAGGAAATAAGACAAAATCAAACTGAACTACAGCACTTCCTTCAGTCAGGAGATGATCTTAAATCTACTGTCACACTGAATCTGACTCCAAACACCCCAAAGTGGTTGAGCCTACTTTGTGCTGACCACTTGCAGCTGACTGGGTCAACCCATTCATATAACATCTCATGTCTGGCTCCCACCCTGGTCACAGAAATCCAGGGAAAAGGTGATCAGTTTCAGTTTGGATTAGACGGGATGCAGAGGTGGTGCAAAATAACCTCTGCAGAGGATTGTGCCTTGCTTTGCCTCTGCTGGCTGGTGGTTGTTCTATCACAGTATCACCAAGGATGGAAGAGACCTCAAAGATCATCGAGTCCAACCTGTCCCCACAGATCTCATGACCAGACCATGGCACCAAGTGCCACGTCCAATCCCCTCTTGAACACTTCCGGGGATGGTGACTCCACCACCTCCCCGGGCACAGCCTGCTCCATGTCTGGCACCTATTTGGGGGGAAATGTGCATGTTACAGTATAAATGCAAGTGTGGGTTATTTTTATTTTTGGGCAGTGGGCAAAGTGAGCAAATTCACACATCAAAATAAAACTCTTCACAGGGGTATAGAATTAATTTACTCAGTCTACTTTCTCAGTGTTAATTAGCCACTGGAACTAGGCTGCCACACATTTTGAACACTTGTTTCTTCTTTTATTTCTTCCTCGAAATTGATTACCAAAATAGGTCGGTTTCAAAGTCTCAAGTTCTAAATTTTTGTCTCTTCAAGCAATGAACAAAATATCAGCTTCCTAATTGTATATTTTGAGACACTGAAAAATGTGTCTAGGCCTGGAGTAATTTTCCTCCCTTTGGAATTTTCTATGGCTATTTTTTCTTTTTGATGAAGAGCATGCATCCATAGAAATGTGGTTTATTTTTCTGCTGTTTTGAATAAAAGCTTATTTGAGGGATGACTCAACAAGCCCTCTGGCTCTTTTTAGGCTGATTGATAACCCTTTAGCTTCCCTAGTGAAAAATGAGCCATGCTAGAATTAGTTTGAGATTTGTTTTAACTGTAATATATTCCAGTATAATGACCTACTAACACTCCTGTGCATAATGCTGTCCTCAGAGAGCTGAGGTCAGGAGTGATTGAAGCTCAGATTAATGATTTAAGAGCACCTTCTGGTGACTAAGGAAAGGCAAAAACAAATGCTTGTTTTGGCTGTGCTGTGCAGGATTGGAGATGCATCCAGAAGTACATCCTGAAAGGAGATTTGTTATGCTTTGTGCAGGACAATATACTCTGATATAGTTTTCTTTTCAGCCTTTCTGCTCTACAACCTCTTCTTTCCCTTCACCCCCTCAGCTCTTAATCTTTTTTGTTGTTGTTTGTAAGCATTGCTGAGCAGATGCTTATGCTAGGCCTACCAAAGGGGTAGCAAGAACCAGAAGCTCCATCAGAAACTGAGGTTCAACTCTGCTCTCAGGTGATGTAGCTTTTTTTTCCTGAAACTGCATGGAATGTTCTTTTGACCGTAACTCTTCTTGCAGTTGTTTTGATATGGGCAACATTCTGGTTCTGACAAGACCTTGATTTGGAAACAGTTACATGTTGAAAGAAGACTTTGCTGTACCATGTATTGCAAAAGTACTGAAAAGGTTCAAGGTCAGCTGAAAGTTTAAGGAAAGCAAAATATCCCTTCCTGCGACTTGTTGCTGACATTAAGCTATTGAGCTTGCGTGAATTCTTCCTTGGAGCTGTTGTCTTTAGAACTCATTTTTTGAATTGATAAAGACTGAGACAGTTTTGCATCAATGTTAGCAGCTCAATAGGAACTTTAGAGTCTTGAGCTATGTGAGATGGCAGCACAAACACCAAATTCTAGTGCACAAACTGAGAACTGAATAAATGCAACGTTAAGACTTGCTTCTTTTGTCGTAAAGGGTTTCTTTTGATCTGGATTCAAAACTGTTTTAAAGCTCTGAATGAATACTGCTTTCAGATCATGCTGGCAACACAGAACCTTTCAAGGAGTATTTGAAGAATTTTCATCTGTTCAATAAAAGCTAAGAACATTCCTTTAAGTTTAGATAGTTTTCTAGTCTTCAGAAGGAGAATTGATTCTGTTAGTTTGTCAAGCCTGCTCACTTATTCTTACTCACAGCAAAAGCTTCTCAAAAGGAAAGCCAAGCACCCAAAGCATTGAAAAAATAAATTATCTTTACCCCTAATTGAAAACAATCAAAATGTGTGTTACAATTTAGTTATTCACAATATAGAAGGAACTGCTTGTGCCAGGGCATAGTGGAGTGAAAAGGTACTCAAGGAATCATCTACCAGTGCAGGTAAGGTCATGCAGGCAAGGAAAGCCTGTTTTATTTAAACAGGATTGGATTCAGTTGTTATCCTTGTTGCAAGAATAATCTTTCTTCACCTAAATACTTTCAGATGTCTCTCTTCTCTATGCAAACCAGTGCACTTCTTTCTGAATTCACTATGTATTCAAGTTTCAAGCCAATCAAATAAAGCAATAGTTACTCTCTTCTTGATGTATCTTTGAAAGGCCTTTTTGTAGAAATTACATCAGTGCCAGGAAACTCACCCTGTGCCTGACTGTTAGAGGGCTTGTTGAGTGAGGAGGCCAGGCCAGTTTAGATTTCTGGCTTGATACCTTGCAAGAAATAACTAAATGACAGCTGAAGCAGTTACATGCTGCCTGGCATACTTGATAGCCTGTTTGTAAACTGGCATACTGAATACTCAAAAGATACTTTTCCTGATTCTGTTTCAGTCTACAGCCACTGAAAGTAGAGGAAGCTTCTACCACAGCATCACCAGTGGAGAGCATGCTGCTAGTACTTCTCCTTTGGTGCCCAGTTCATGAGAGCAGCATCAACCCATTCTCATTTTCCCTAACCATTCAGCTACCTTGAAGCAATTCTCTGTTCTAATGCATTTTTCTACCTAAATAGCACTACTTCTCTAAGCCTTAGGGCCACTGCTCTTTTCTGACCCTATTTTGGAATCATTGTTTGCCATCTCATTTCTTTTCCTCTACTTGTTTCCAACAGCCTAATTTACTGGGATTAGACCTCAGCATATGGTTTTGCTGATTCCTGCTGACTTTTGGCCTCTATGCATTGGAAGCCGCTCTCCCTGGACAGGTAGAGTTTGTTTATACTGTCTAAACGAGGAGTAGGTCTGGTTTCTAATGTATTCTGCCTTGTGCTTGAACTGAGTGAGAAAAGATCAGTAGCAGCTCTGAAAAGCTTTTCATAGCAGCAATTAGATCATCAGTCTCTGAAATGGAAGCAAGTGCAGCCTGTTCTCTTAGGAGCAATCCTAAGAATTTCTGCTCGTGAAAGATGGTCCTACACTTTCTACATCCTCTCACTGACGAGACAGGCTGGCAACATGTCTTGTGTGCTGTGTGATAGCCCTGTAAGGATAGCGTGAATAGGCTTGTAAGAGCTCTGGCTTTGTAGGTGTGTATCTTGCTGTTGTACTCTTCACTCGGTTATGTAAGGCAGACTAAAACTTATTTCAGCAGGAACTCAGGCTGGTAATTGTCAGGATATTTCACCACAGCAGCTTTGGAGAATCACAGAAACATTCAGGTTGGAAAAGACCCCTTGAATCACCAAGTCCAGCCAATAACCCTACTCCACAAGTTCATCCCCTGAACCATATCCCCAAGCACCACGTCCAAACAACCTTTAAACACATTCATGTTTGGTGACTCAACCACCTCCCTAGGCAGCACATTCCATGCCTGATCACTCTTGCTGTGAAAAAAACTTTTCCTAATGTCCAGTCTAAACCTACTCAGTCACAGCATGAGACCATTCCCTCTTGTTCTATTACTAATTACCTGTGAGACGGGACCAGCACCAACCTCTCTACAGCATCCTTTCAGGTAGTTGTAGAGAGAAATGAGGTCTCCCCTCAGCTTCCTCTTTTTCAAGCTAAGCAGCCCCAGTTTTTCAGTCACTCTTAGTAAGATTTATTCTCCAGGCCCTTCCCCAGCTTCAGTGCCCTCTTCTGCACTTGCTCCAGCTCCTCCACATCTCTCTTGTATTGAGGTGCCCAAAACTGGACACAATACTCAAGATGTAGCCTCACCAGAGCTGTGTACAATGGAGATGAAGGCCATTGCATTAGCAGGCCTTCTCTTAACAGGTCATTAAATGGTATTCTGCATTTAGCTTGGTAACTGTTAGCAGTTCTCTGTGTGCCCCTGTCCTCTAACACTTCTCATCACATTCTGCACGTTGTTCTTGCTGTTTCATTTCAACTGAGAGCCTATGAGGTCAAAACTAAGACTGGCAAGAACATGTTGTAATTTTAAAATATAGTATTTCCATTAATTCTGAAGGTGTTTCATTTAAATACAGAACAGGATATAGGCTCAAAAATATACTCCCCCTCCCTCTGAAAAAAACACCAAACCTAAAACCCCACCCTAACAAAAAACAAAGACCACCCACCAACAAAACCAAACCTCCCTCTATCAATGTGTGAAATGCTCAATTCTGGGAAACTGACAGCTGAAATAGTTAGAACTTGAAATATTGTTGTCTTTCCTTTCTGATATCTCTTCATCCACTTCCACAGGGAGCATTACAAGTTACTGACAGTGTTATGACTTACTCATGAATTAAAGCCAAGCAGAAAATACGAGTGAAATGACACCTGCCACGAATTATGTGTTCTAAAATGATGCGGCTTTATTGCTAGCAAGAATCTTTCATATCCCCAAACAGGGTATGCCTTGTAATACCCCAGAGACCTGAATGCCATTAGTCCGGTTCTTTACAGCAAAAAAAGGAAAGTGCTTTGTATGAATAATGTCCTGATAATCACTATAGCCACAGAAGTCAAAAAGTAAGTGATTATCTATGTAATTATCTAAAAGACAGTACTTGAAACCTAGACAGCAACCAGCCCTTTGAATTTATTAATCAATTAAGTTATTTGATGAACTATTATGTCCTTTTATCTTAACATTTCCACTGTCTGAGGTCATATTCCAGGGCTGGGAACCTTTTGTGAGGCAGCATGCGTGCTGATGAGATGTGGAAGAGAGGGAGTTGACTGTTTCTACATATTAAAACAAACCAAACAAAAACTAGGATGAGGATGCTGAATTGAAACATTGAAAACCAAACAAAGGAAAGATAATGTAACATGAAACACACTTCTGTTCATGTAGCCTTAGGGATACTAAGAGGTACTTGAGGTCTTTGTTTGTTCTTGGAGTATGTGTGTGTGTGAAAGTTAACTGCATTTGGCTAATTTCAGAATCAATCCAGCTGGTGAGAAGTGGTGCTTGCATCCTTGTGGTAGGAGATAGTTTGCCATCAGAAGAACTCTGTCCTTAAACACACAATTCGATAGCTAGGTACTAACCAATCTAAATGCCTGAAAGGTAAAAGTAGCTGCTGCTTGTTGAGCACAGGTATTTCTTAGAAACTTAAATAGACAATGAGAAATTTAGGAGTAGGTGTCACACTGGATTTAGAGCATTTGGCTGTTACCTCAGGAAGCTTAAGTTAAAACCCTGAACTAGGTCACAAATGAAAATGAGATTTACAGCGATGACCAGTGAAAAACTGGCACACTGCATTACCTTTTTGCCAAGTACCTTGTTCTGTATTGTCTATGTGCTTTGTGTCCCATATTTTAAGATGCTGCAGCACATTTGATTAATTATAGAAGCCTTGTAAAATGCATATATATGACTCAGTAGATAGACACATATGTTTAGACTACATGCAAATACATAAAAGTTCATAAGTAACTTCTTCACTCGTCTTAATCTTGTGATTAAATCAGACCTGTAGACAATCTGATGGGAAACCCACTTGGATTGAAATCTATTTTAGGCAACAGAGATGAAGTGAAAAAGAATAATAAAGGAATATAAATAATAAGGTAGAAAATAGACTTGACCATGTTACTTCTGCAAGTGGAGGGCTACTTTGCAGAAAATAAAAACCTAGGGAAAAGAGCTTTAGCAATCAAAAGAAACCTCAACTGTCATTTTGTTGTTGGGGAGATTTTGGGGTTCTGTTTGTTTTAAATGCCAGGGATAACATAGGCATAAGGTCTTGCTTCTGGCTGTATTTAGAGTAACATCATATGTCCAGGTACAGAACTTTTCTAAATGAAATGGTAACAATATTAATGTGGTAGGATGAAAAAAAAATAAGTGAAAGAACCACTTCAGTCTGGCAGACTACGGTGGTTTCGTTGTTGTTTTGGGTTTGGTTCTTTTCCCCAACCTGTTATTTGTTTCTTTATTATCTTGGCAACATTTGGCCATTAAAATAACTCTTGTCATTGTCAAATGTTACAGCAACGTGGTGTCTCCTTGGTTCCTGGCAGATACTCCTGTAAGTCCTCCAACAGCATCTATCTTGATGGGTACATGAGAAAACTTTGGAACTGCTGTTAATATTCTTCTGAATCATGACTGAATAGTCAGAATTATAGTTTCATAGTATTAGTCAGGGTTGGAAGGGACCACAAGGATCATCCAGTTCCAATCCCCCTGCCATGGGCAGGGATACTCTACCCTAGATCAGGCTGGACAGAGCCTCATCCAGCCTGGTCTTAAACACCTCAAGGGACGGGGCCTCAACCACCTCCCTGGACAACCCATTCCAGGCCTTCACCACCCTCACGGTGAAGAACTAATACTCAGAACTAATTCTGAGTATTTCAAGCCTTACTCTTTTTCTGAGAAAAGGAGTAACCATGACACGAAACTGAGCACAAGAATTTCAGTCACTGAGTTCAGGTAGTTTGTGTCTTACTCAAAGCAGGAATTCTTTTTATACAGCTTCTTAACCTTTTGGGATTTACAAATAAAGTAGCATTTGCAGCCCTAATTAAATGGCAGAGTTCTACAAAGAAATGTATGAGGTCATGTTTTTCTATCAAATGTCAACTTGATATTCTCTCAATACCTAATGTATTGAGCACAGTGGCAGGCCTATTTATAGGCAGAATTTTCAATGGCATCTATGAACCCGCCTGGGCATTTCTGATAGCGTAGATGTCTGTCACATATGATTTTGTTCAACCATGACATTAAAACAGGAGATACCAAATGTGTGTATTATGTCAGATAAGAGGGAGGAAGCTATATTTCTTGACATTTTTTCTGGGTCAGTGGAGGATATTGTGCTATTTTAGAAGGCACGGATTTCCGAGTCGAGATAAAGGGGACCACTGCCACCTGGAAAACATTGGCAAGATTTGTACTGCTAATTGGTGAAGCAATTCTGTAGACAGCACAGAGTTCACTGCTGAACTCTGCAGATTGACTCAATTCCGCTCAGTTTTATAGAAACTTTCCACATATATCACATGAAAGTCCATCTGTGTAAGACTAGGTAATTATTTTTATAGTTGTTGATAATTTCTAAGTGATTGGGGGTGGTATAGTGCTTAGTAGCTTGGGTTTCTTGAAATGTAGCGTGACAGCCAGGGTCCCTCTACCCCAAGTGGAATCATTTGCATTTAGAAAGCATTTTCTGACTTCAGATGAGACCTCAGGAAAATCATTTTTCAGGAAAATATGTATACTTGGGTACCAACATTCAACAAAGCAGCTGTAATGTCCAAGAATCTGGTTTCGCTCGTCCCTCAGATACAGAATGAGGTGATTTTGAAAATACAAAAGAATAGGAAACAATTTTTTTTCCCCTATGGATATATATGATATTTAGTAGAGGAGGAATGGTGGCATAATGAGAGCTATAGGCAAGGAGTAGCTTCTCTGAAGACAATCCAAGCAATTTGTTAAAAATCTGTGTGTGGTTTTCCTCTTGTTACATTGCATGAATTATCTCTCTGCAAAAATGCTAAGAATCCACTGAAGGGTAATAATGCCTTTAATGACAAGTTTCTGAGCAGTGAGCTGTTTTTCCTTGCTGCCTCCCTCATCAGTCAGCTTCCTAAAGGGTTTATCATGGTGGCTGCACTCTGCTATTCACCCTCATACTGTATTAGTGTCTTGGCAGACCAGATTCTGTTAGGCTTTGCTGTCTGTCTTAATTTCACTGTTGGGGTTTAGATTTGAGACCTCTCAGCATTGCTTCTCTCTGGAGAAGTTGTGTTATTCCAGAACCTGGGTTCACTTATGCAGTTGTAAAATTGCTCTATACCAGGAGAGAAAATGGTGTTTCTTTTCCTAGATTCAAGGCAGTCAGCATTCAGATTTTTTCAGCTTGATAGTTATGGCCTATACTCACCTATTTTAAAGAATAGGTGTATGTACCCTGAAGAACCAACTGAAGAAAGAAGCAATCCTGACTTTTGCAGGACCCATGCTATGAAGCTACTGTAGCAGTATTGCTATTTGCTCCATTTCTGTAACAAGCTGTTAAACAAAAATGCCCCAACCATTTTTGCAGTAAGATTACTGTGCCTGTTCTTCACCTCACAGGCCTCTATGCACCCAAACTGCATCAAAAAATTCCTCTTAAAAATAGAGTATTTTGACATATGCTGATGCTGGGAACTAACAGGAACATTTTTCTATATGCAGACAAAGTAGCAAGCTCTCTTCTATGTGCACGTCAGTGTTTTTCCCTTGGACTTGACAGAAGAACTCTGAGGAAAAGGAAAACTTTGCACCTCCAGTAGGCAATGCTGATGTCTGGCAACTGCCTCTTTTTAACCCCCAGCAAAAAAAAAGATGACATTGTGGTTTTATGACTTCCATTACAGTCTACAAAACTGATGCAACTGTCATGATGGGGACCTTGACATATATGCACTTGGGCTTTAATTTGTGTAAGTACTGACTTTATGTTACCGATCTGCAAGGTGAATGAATAGCAAACATGAACAGTAATTCAAAAACCTGTTGGCATAGTTGAGTAATAGAAAAATGCCTGTGATGGAGAAGGTAGGGCTTTAAAAAAGAGCTTCAAAAATACCCACAAATGGAATTTCATCTTCTCTTACAGAGTTCATTGATCCTTAAGTAGGATTTCTCACTATGTGGTGCAGTCAGCGGCTACCAACTCTCAAGACAACGCTTGTTATCTTACAAACAAAAGTAGATTTTCCTACTTAGAAAGTGATTATAAATGAAACTTTCCATACAGTTCCAGATCATGCAACCATTGATCCCATCTAATACTGCCTGGGAAAAAAAAGAAGAGTTGTAGGGGCAAAAATAAATTCAAATTTCTACACTTCAGTAGGCATAATTAACCCCAGTAAGATGAACTAGAATAATACCATTTAGCTCCTTCTGTGGAGGAAGGTAGCAGTCATGGACTTACAGGTTGTATACAAATCAGCATGCATAAAGGCAGTTATTCTTCTACCTACATCCAGGAGAACTGGCTGCCTTAAAGACATAAAATAATCCTTCTCTGTTTGCTATGCTGGTCAGACTACAGCTGGAGTAGCAGGCACCATTTCGAGATGCAGATGCATTGGAGAAATTCAAGAGGGGGGAACTACAGAAGATGACAGTGAGAAATGTTAAATTGCTGAATTGAGAGGGGGGAAAAAAGCCTAAAGGTAGATGACTGTAAAAGGTAAGCAGAAAGGTAATTACCTGATATCTCAGAAACTACTCATATACTCATTTAAAAAAGATGACATGAATTATGGTAATGCCTTCCAAAATGTGACCATCATGCCTACTTTTAAGAAAGTAAAGAGATATAATGTGTGAGACTATTTGCCAAATTAAATTTAAAGCCTAAGAAGTATGAAATGCTGTAACAGGCACAGGCATTTATGGATAGACTGAAGCATACATTTGATACAACTGAGCTTTTTTACACACCCATAGCAATGGCAACCAGCCTTTGGATGCTGTCTGAAGGCCTAACAGGGTCATCAGCCATCTGTTCCCACACTTACTTGCTTAAGTAACAAACTGCTTAGTCTGCAAACAAACTAGACTACAAAATCCACGAGCCCTTTGCCTAACTTGTGCTTAGATGGTCCCACAGATGTTCTCAGACTTACAGGAGAGGACTCTCTACATAATTAATTATGTATTGCTTGGGTTGAAGGGGAGCATTTTTAAAAGAGCATTGCTCCATCCCAAACACATATGTGTTTGTAGCCCCACAATTAAGTGTCTCCACAAACTGAGGTGGCTGCATTCAGTTCAGACTAGTTTGAGAATAACAGAATCAATAAGGTTGGAAAAGACCACAAAGATCATCCAACCTGTCACCCAAGACCTCATGACTACTAAACCATGGCACCAAGTGCCACATCCAATCCCCTCTTGAACACCTCCAGGGACGGTGACTCCACCACCTCCCTGGGCAGTGCATTCCAATGGCTAACAACCCTTTCTATGAAGAACTTTCTCCTCACCCCAAGCCTAAACCTCCCCTGGCACAGCTTGAGACTGCATCCTCTTGTTCTGGTGCTGGTTGCCTGGGAGAAGAAACCAACCCCCTCCTGGCTACAACCTCCCTTCAGGCAGCTGTAGACAGCAATAAGGTCTCCCCTGAGCCTCCTCTTCTCCAGGCTAAACAAGAGTAGAAAGAGGTTTGTTTAAGGCAGAAAACCAGACTGAGCTGCCAGGCCAGTACTAAGCTTCCAAGCATTCTCTGCAGCTGCACACAGCAGGGTACCAGGCAGCAGGGGAGCACTTTCTCTGCTTCTGCATTTCACCAGCATAACCATTACCAAAAGACAAGCATCTAGTTCTAGCATTCATAGTTCAAGTAAGTTGACAAAATAGGGAGGGCTAAAAACCAAAAGAGCAATCAAGGATGGAAACACTTGTTTTACACTGAGATGACTCCAGGCACACTCCTCCAGTCTCAGTGAAGAGAAAGTGACCATATTTTAATCTGCACAGGGAACTTAGTCCTGACATACCGAGGGCTCTGCAATGAAGGTCTGACTCTAGACATGAGAAACATGAAAAAGCAGGGGGAAAATTTAAAAAGCAAAAGTCAGAGAGAAAAACTAAGTCAAGTTAGACTTTCTGAATTAGGAGAATGATGCATTTGGTCTTGCTGGTTATAGAAAACAGCAAGGATAACTAAAATCAAGGGAAAGAATGCTGCAAGTCTGTACTGGGTTTTCAGTCACTGGAAGCATTTTCACACATAGATGCACTTCTAAGCATGTGTTCAACTCAAACAGGAATGAATTCAGAGTTACCCTACAGCCTGCATAAGGCAAGGCATAAGAATAGGTAATCAGAAAGTTAATTTCTAGTCTTTTCCCTGAAAACCCATAAAACAGCATCCAGATGGACTTGACAGTGTTAGGTTAATGACTAGACTCTGACCTAAAGGGTCTTTTCCAGCTTAAGCAATAACAAAGCCTACATTAATAAAAAAAATAATTGAGCTGTCAAAGATTATTTTCCCTCCAAAAAGAACTTTTGATAGCAGACTGTTTAGCTTGTAGGAGTTTGGTATGGTTGTATGTGTTATGCTTCTACATTTCAAAACAAGAAATGCATTCTCTAATTCAAATCTTACAAATTTTAAATGTCTTTATCATAGGAGTTCATGAGTATGAGCATCATATGACAGAGAGAGAGCACTACATTAGAAGTAGTCTTTTTCAGAGCATCACTGCTGAAATCAACTTAAGATCACATTTTATAAGGATAAAAATTATCATCACTGATGTTTCCACTATTATATTAACCTTCACATGTTGGCATATGAAAAGGCAATTTGCAGGTGTAATACCTCCTGCACAATTCTACTGATGTCAGTAAGAGTAACTATGCAGATGCCTTGAATCAGACACAAGCCATGCTGAAGACAAAGGAAGTTTTGCAACTGGCAGCCTGAATCAAGCTCTAATCCCAGGTAACAGAAGTAGAACCAGCTTAATGGTGATGTTCTTTCACACTGAAGTAATACCACTTCTAGAAGTGACAATTTTGTTCTCCCATCTATACCTGCTCATTCCTGATACCTCCTCTGGCTCAGCAAGAGACTTACACAAGTGAAGTAATATGAGGCAAGTGAGCTCTCTTAATATTTGCCTGGGAGGCAGGGAGATATGTTCCTGTTGGTACTTTTCAACTCTGCAGGAACATTAATGCTTACATAAGAAGCAGAAAGCTGTAATCAAAAAGAAGTATGAAGCATAAAGTTGCCCCTTTTAACAGCAGCATAAACTTCAACTGGCTGCAGCTAGAAACAATTTTTCCCCCCCCTAAAGATTATTTCTCACACAACATAATTGTTTATTTCTAATCTGCAAGTTAAGGACATTTTGTGTGAGTCATTCTGCACACAGCAGAATTCATTTTTAGACAGAATTAAGGATTTTGCCTGGAATAATAAAGTCAGATAACCTTTTAACATTTCACTTGTGAAGGTTCCTGCACTTAGAAGTTGTTTTATCCTTGAAGAACACAAAATCCTTTATAGGAGCTCTAGAAATTAAGGAGGCCATGCAGGAGGTAATTCGTAAGTGCAGTAAGAATGTCTGTAGACAAGGTTTAATTATCAAACAGATGAATTTGCTCTCACTGTCTCCATAACAACTAGGTATCTAGTACGAGGCAAAACAGATTAACTGAAGCAGGTACTCAGAGGTGCTCACCCATCCCATACAGCCTGCTACGTTAACTTGAGTCCCAGCTGGCATATGTATCAAGTAACAATAACCAACTGAAGACACAATCGACTTTCAAGGCAGTATTTTAGAAGACTGGATACTTTCAGTCCAGTCAAGAACTCAACAACTTAAAAGCCATTTCATTTTCATGTTTTTCCATGCACCCCTGCATAAATCAGAGCTAGAGAAAGGAGTAACTTCATCTTCCAACCTGAAGGAAGCCTTTTTTCCTTCTAAAAAAGTCATTTTGTGACTAGCAAAACTAATGAAACTGATTTTCCTGTAGTGCTGCGACTCAAGACTGATGGATTTTGACATGTAAATACATAGAAGCTGTGACTGCAGCTTTCCCTGCAGTTGAGCTATTCATGATGTCCTTACCCCTGAATTCCCTGGAGTCTCATAACCCAACTGGTTATGGCAACCTTCCCCTCTCTTCTGCCCAGTCTTACATCATTACAAAAACTGTAACTGATCAACAAATTCAGAAGTATAAGATGGGGGAAGAAAGAATGGTAAATGTAGAATTAAAAGCTCCACTTCCTTAATAAATCAGAGTAAAACCAGACACTGCCTTTGTGTTTCTGGTTTTGTTTACATCTTGGGACCTGTCCTGTTTGAAGCTCCCTGCTGCAGAAGGAGAACCTGCTCCCCCCTTGGCTTTATCATCTTTCACTTCTCTCCTTTAAGCACGCAGACAGAATTCCTTTCCTCTCTCTTTTGATAACTAAATTGCACCATTTTTATTTTGGCACAAAACGAATAAAGGTTTTGCATTCCCTCAGAGCAAAAGGGAAGGAGAAAAAAAAATTAAAAGGAAAATATTTTAAAGATAAGGAAATAAATCAGAATTGCACATTTAGAAATCCATCCTGAACTTAGAGTAAAGCAATTCACTGCCAGACCGATGAGGCCTAGATCACTCTGAAAAGTCACTGACATGGATGTGAA
Organism: Colaptes auratus; assembly: GCA_015227895.2. Classification (NCBI taxonomy): domain Eukaryota; kingdom Metazoa; phylum Chordata; class Aves; order Piciformes; family Picidae; genus Colaptes; species Colaptes auratus. The sequence continues at coordinate 8,256,461 of CM026886.1, forward strand.
CACAATGAAGAAAGAATAACTGCACTTCCATTTACATAATGAGTTACCACATGCTTCACAATACAAGGAGTAAATATAGAAGTCAATAAAAAGAAGAGCCATAAGTGCTAGAGGATCTTTTCGCTTATTTTTCCCCTCCCATCCAGTCAAGGGCAACATCTGAAAAGTAGTTTACTTACTCAGTATTTCTACAGGGAAAAGGCAAGGTTACCACAGTCTTGTCAATTAATTTTGACAAGTGCTGACTAAGATTGATCAATTATTTTTGATGCCTCTCTGCTACATTGTTATCAGTCTAGAAAACAAAGCTAAAAATACTACATCTCTCTCACCAAAGAATTAATGGTCCAAAGAATTAACGGTCCCAGGTTACACCTAGGTAGGTTACTCCTCTTACCATCATGTTTCTGGCACTTGCTAATGCAAGCCACTCATTCCCAGATAGACAAAAATAACCATACCTCACTTATATGAGGAAAAATAAACACCCCATTGTTTTCAAGTCTTTTAACCATACCCTTAAAAATGTTTCCTCAAATAATCTAGTGATAGAAAACAGGTTTTACACATGTGCAATTTACACCATTCAAAGTTCAGTTTTACTCTTGCACAGCAGAGACCTACCCAGGCACATGAAACTCCAGAAACTTTGAAACAGTGTCGACAATAACACACAAGGCTCTGTCAACATACCTACAGCCCATGAATTAATTGATAATGCAGCTGATAAGCCAAACACTTTTCAATCTTTACACTGTTCTGAAGCATTCTCAACAATAATTCTTACTGACAGAAACAACTGCTGCAGAAGTTATACACATCCAGCATCACTGGTCAGATGAAAAGTACTACTGCTGCCCAAGTCCAGCAATGGCTACTTATGTATAAAGCAGGCACTCTCACTTCACACACCATATGCAAATGTTCCATGATAAACAGTCAAACCATCAATTGTCACAGAAGTAAGAAAGGTTTTCCGTCACCCAACCATAAGGCAGAATACAACTCTTATTCCAGTTCTTCTTCTGGAAATACATCCACTTGATGCATCACCCATTCAAGTCCCATCTGTACTTTCAAGATTCAAAATAAAACCACTCTGAGTTGCTGCTTGCACTGTAAGACACTAATATATTTCATGCCATCCCAAACTTGCAGGACTTGAAAAGCTTTAAATCCTAAAACGCTTGTTTTCATTGCAGAGTGTATTTTGCTTCTAAGAATAAACATGAAAGATGAGCTATCAAAGATACCACTAGGAAAATATCCTCAGTAACAAAAATAGGTCCCCAACATAATATAAACAGCTTACTCCTGTGAGAAAAATCACAATGCCAGCATCACTGTCATCACTAAAGCCAAGCAGGAAAGGCGATAGAGGAGTTAATGAGAAATCTATTCTGATTCCACCAAAACTCCTAACAGTGCATCGATTAACAGCTGTATTAGCTTAGCTCTGAAGAAGTGCCCTTCCAACAATCAGGCAGAACTTCCTCTAGGTGGGGATGGATTATTAACTTTCTACCAGCCATGAAAACGTAACCGCTGTGCCTCCTCACTCGACAAATACCACCAATAGAAGGAAACAAATACTTTAACAGATAATCAAGAAAATACCCATAAGGGCTGGATAAAGGCTCCAGTAGCCATTCAGAGAATACACTAACTCTCAATAAGCTTGAAAATGCAAGAAACTAAAAATTGCCTCAGCCCTCGCACTATTAGGGTCTGTTGTGAGTAGCATCAGGACAAAGGATACAAGTTATCTCTTTAAAGGAGAGCAAGGAAATAGTAGCTCTGCAAGCCTGCTTCCTGCAGATCCTCACACACAAAGAGGATTCACCTGGGCCTCCTCTCCTCACTCTCAATCACTATGCAATTCACCTATTGTTTCACAGCAGGACAAAACCCAAATCCTCAGTACACACGGGTGACAAATGACCAACTTCAGAATCTTTTTACCGTGTTCATACGCACAAAAGACGTATTTACGTTTTCCCTGTATTACCTTTACAGCTCAGTCGTAATCTCCCTGATAGACTAATCCACCAGGTATTATCAGTGAATTGCTTCTTCCTCTGCAGCATGTCATCACTTCAGCCAACATGTCTGACTCCCAGCTACTCAACTTACAAGTTCAGAAGTTACTGGTTTAGTTTTTAATTTAGTAAAAAGTGACCTTGGGTTAAATGTTTACAAGAGGTAAACGATGTGGCTTATTGTCAGTACTCCAAAGGAAAAACAAACTTAAAAACACAATTTAAAAAACCCATAGTTATTGATACTTTTGCCTATTAAAGTACTTGCCAAAGACAGAATTCGAATTCTGTAGGAGTCAGCTTCACCAGTACGTTATTAACTAGAAACGAAAACATTCTCCAGCTGTACATGTCAATATACATAATAGAGTTCCACTTTTTAAGTGATGTTTTACAAGGGAATGAAACGAGATGTCCTGTCCAAGGTTATATAGCGAAATAACAGCAAACGGTATTCCTCACTGCCAGTCTTTATACTGACACCAAAGGGGTGGGGGGAAAGTGACAGCCCTATAAATTAAGTCTTCTTTTCCATTACATACAGAAAAGCAAGTGTCAGGGTCTGCTTCCATCTTACTGATCAATGAGTCGGCATCACATTCACTTCTAAGAACGAAAAGGTAGTTCTAGCTTCACTGACCACTCATTCCGTCGCAAAAATCTGTTACTGGTTTACATTTACCGCACTCTTCTCCTGCGAACTTTGTCATGACTGATGCACATTTCACTAAGTTACGTTTCTTAGCCTGAATACACCTAATACCCACTTCGCTAAAACAGCTGAAAGAGGGAAGGGCTGAAAGGAACAAAACACTTTCTCTATGCAGAAGAAGAAAACCTTGCAAAGTCACTAATAATTTCAGCTCCCTGGGCTGCCCCGTGAAATGGACATCATTTTCACACTTCCAAAACGGACGGCAGCAGCTCGGCTGTAGGCCGATTTCTCCCTGTCTCTCAGTTCCCGGCAAGTAGAGCAACCTAATTCCAGCAGTACAATTTCCAGCAGGTACAATTTTCCATCGGGGGACTGGGTCCTGCGTTCTTAGAGGGAGGCACCACGAGGCGGACGAGACTGTTTCACTCTTAACTTCTGTCACATACTTCCACCACACGTGAACAAAATCACAGCAGACACACACCCCCAAGGGAAAAAAAAAAAAAGTGAAAACGACAGAAAAGGGTGCAAGAAGGAGAAAAAGGGCATTATAATACACAGAGACTTACTTGAATCTGCCCTGGCAATGTTGACACTGGTCGCCCACCCAGCCCTGGTCGCAGACACAGGTGGAGTTGACACAATGACCCGAGAAGCAGGAGATTTTGTCGCAGGACTTGGACTGGGACACCTGGGCATAGAGGGCCAGGTACAAGAAGCCGTAGAAGAGCAGCCAGCTGTTCACATCCAGGAGCGAGAAGAAGCAGCAGCAGCAAGAGGAGGGGGAAGGGTCTCCAGGCGCCCAGGGGCGCGGGGGCAGCTGCCACTCTCCTCACTGGGCTGCCCAGCTCCATTTTCGCCGCGGGGGCCATGGGCCGAGGCGCGGCCGGCGACGGACAGCGATGGCAGAGCCGCCCGCGCACCCCGGGCAGGGGCAGCTTCCTCGGAGGAGAAATAATCCAGCCACGGAGATTCAAACCCCCCGCTTCCTTCTCGCCTTCCTCTCCTCGCTCCCCTCCCCTCCCGACCGCAGCGCTGCCTTCCTCCGGCCCCTTCAGCCTCCTGCGCCCCGTCACTCCCGAGGGAAAGCCCCGCAGCGGCAGCTCTCAACCATCCGCCCCTTCTCTTCGTCGTCCTCCTCAGGGCTCATCCCTCCCGTCTTGTTCCATGGAGGAGCAGAACTGCTTCTTGACCTTGTGTTTTCTCCTCGCCAAATATGCCCCCCACCGGCGTGCACGCACACCCGCACCCCCCTCGATCATGTAAGCCCCCCGGCTCCCCCTTCTCCTTTGTAGTCTCTCTGCCCGCGGCACACACGCAGGCGGCAGCGAGGAGGAGCGCGGAGAGGAGGGAGGCGCAGCCGTCCTCTCGCCAGTCAGTCAGATGGGAAGTGAGGGCGGCCGGGCCCCGGAGCCGCTACGGCATCCCGCACCAGCGTGCGGGGGGACACAGCAGTGAGGAGGGTGCTGAGGAGCTCTTATCCCTTCTTCGTTATTAGCTCTGCAGGGAAGAGAGGCGGGACGAGGGTGGAAGAGGAGGGCTAACAACCACTCCGTGTCCCAGCTGACAGCTTCCAAGCAGCCATTTTTAAAGGCTAATTGTCATCTCCTCTCAGTGCCGCCTGCTCGCTGTAACGGCCCCCGGCGCCCCCCCCCCCCCATTTCTCGGTCTGTTTGGATCTGTCCCTCCGCCCGCTCCCCAGCGGCGGAGGGAGGGGACCCTGGTCCTGGCGGAGCGGTGAGGTCGGAGAGACCACCCTCCCCTCCGTCGGGAACGGAGAAAGGTACAAGCCGGGGTAACCGCTCACCGGCAGCTCCTGCACCCCACACGTGTCTCAGTCCCCTTCCCCAGCTCCCAGCCACAGCAACCTGCCCTTCGACAGACAACCCTCCGGCCCACACGGGGCGTATGGGGGGGAACTGCCACCGCAGCCACCCGCCGCAGCAAGCCGGCGCAGCGCTGCTGTCACCACCCGCACTTGGCTCGGAGGCCCCGCGGGCGGGGATGGGGGGCGAGCAGCGGGCGGGGGCGGAGACGCCTCGGCGGGCGTTCGTTAGCGGAGGGGAACAGTAGGAGCCCCCGGCCCGGCGCTTCTCCTGGCTCCCGGTAGCAGGGAGGGTATCTGACGGCGGAAGGCGCTGGTGTCTGCCGTACCGCTACCTTGATCCCGTTTCCACAGCAGCCGGACCGGGCCGCTCCGGTGTTTGTCTCGGCTCCTGCTCGAAGGCGGTTTTCTTTGAACTCATCAAGGTTAATATAGAAGAGATGTCAGAGCCTGGTCTGGAATCCTTACCTTCCCGAGATTTACTCCATTTTCCTGTTTTAGGGTTCAAATCAAGACGTTGCCTTGCGCTTAGAGTTCCTAGCTTTATGAACGGTGCTCTACAAAAGTGATCGTTGTAATCAAGTTGCCTAAAATGTCTCGTTTTTAACCAAGTGTGCCATATAAAGCCAGTCTTTTGCAACTTTGCTATAACCTCCTTTCATTTTATGATCGTTTTACAAGGAAAAAAAAAAAGAGTCTCGTTGTCAAACAATAAAGGCAGTAACAGCTGTCAAGCCCTCTGAAACTTTCAGCTAGCACTGAAATTGACAATTTATGCTATGATGTCTCTATTCCAAGAAGATAAAGAAAAGGTCTCTAATTTAATCTCCTGGTACACTCCCCAAAACACAGGTCCGAAGTCCCCTGTGCTAGAGTCTGAAATAAGATACAAATTGACATTGCTTCAGAGTCTTCTGTTCTTACCCTTGGAGCATGGAGGGATTGCTTGGGGTTAAACCTGCTTTTCCAGGCATACCATTAAACCCTCACCTGAATTCCTAAAAAACCAAAGTCCATCACTACTGTAGTGAGGAACACAGTAACATCCAGCAGTATCTATTTGAACTTCGTGCGATGTAAGAGTCCAACCAACATCAGGATGTCAGTGCTAAGTGAAGTACAAACATCACAGAGGAACATTCTGTGCTTTAAGGAGTTTACAGTATTGACAGAGGGGAATGCCTGCAAGGGTGTTTGGAAAGCAGATGAAAAGTGATTTGTTCAGTTTCATTCCCGAGGATGTCAGGCGGCCCACAAGACACTTTCAGTCCAGGAGCCTGCATATTGTCCTCCTCACAGAGCTGAGATAGATAATTTCATTGTTCTGGTTCAGACACATTTCTGAGCTATTAGACATCTCTTTTGTATGTGTTTTTGTAATGAATTGGTGAGTTCATGCAAGGAGAGGAAAAGGAAATTGTGCTGCTGCTTTATATTTTATGTAAAGCAGCTGAGGCTGAAGTCTTTGTGGAACAGTCTGCTAATTGTACAATACTACATGTGATTAAAGCTGCTGAACAACTGTCCTCTGTTCAATAACATTATGAGACCAGAAATGCAGTTAATAGGTTATAGTTCAAGATGCTGTCAGTTCAAGGCTACTTTTTAATCCAGAAACACTTCATGCAGTAGTTCTGCTTGCCTTCTTCTTTTATGACAACCAAAAAAGTTCTCAGGCAAGCACCATCTTTTCCCCAGACTAAAGGAAGGTTTTACTTCAGGTATACTGAAGTCAGCCAAAGTTTTGATATTATCATTCACAGCAAAGCTGAAATCTCAACAGTCCTCTACTGGGGAAGAGATCTGTTCAAAAGTACAAAGATCAGCGTCCATGAAATGTCAACTTTCTTCCTCAGTACAGAAAAGATTAAAAGACAGGAAAGAATACAGAAAGACAACCATTCCAAGGGAAGGGAAGGCTTGGGAAGGCAAGGCTAGGCTTGGGAAGGGAAGGGAAGGGAAGGGCAGGCTAGGCTTGGGAAGGGAAGGGAAGGGAAGGGCAGGCTAGGCTTGGGAAGGGAAGGGAAGGGAAGGCAAGGCTAGGCTTGGGAAGGCAAGGCAAGGCTAGGCTAGGTTGGGAAGGCAAGGCAAGGCTAGGCTTGGGAAGGCAAGGCAAGGCAAGGCTAGGCTTGGGAAGGCAAGGCAAGGCAAGGCTAGGCTTGGGAAGGCAAGGCAAGGCAAGGCTAGGCTTGGGAAGGCAAGGCAAGGCAAGGCTAGGCTTGGGAAGGCAAGGCAAGGCAAGGCAAGGCTTGGGAAGGCAAGGCTAGTCTAGGCTTGGGAAGGCAAGGCTAGTCTAGGCTTGGGAAGGCAAGGCTAGTCTAGTCTAGGCTTGGGAAGGCAAGGCTAGTCTAGGCTTGGGAAGGCAAGGCTAGTCTAGGCTTGGGAAGGCAA
>CM026886.1:8865870-9020914 GCA_015227895.2 Colaptes auratus
AATCTGGGGTTATTGACAGATGTTTGCTAGTATTGTGAGGGTCACTATTTCAACATGTTGAGAAAAGGAATCAAGTACAGAGAATGGTTTCTTTGGCCCTAATGATCAGGGATGTTACCTTTCACTACCCAAAACTAATTCTGAATTTGCTGAAGCTGGCTTTTTGAAGAGCTATGGAAAAAAACAAGCACTTTCTTGGATGCAGTGGTGTTTCTAGGCAGGGCAAATAAGTTAAATCAATGTTCTGCAATTTTTGTTAACCTTACCAGTAGTTGGCAATATCCTGTACTTAGTTCTGGATAGGTTTGTTCCAGACTTGCTCTCCTGTGGCCAAACACGATATTGGGAAGCTTTAACAGGTCATTCTTCAAGTCACAGATTCAAGACCCTGCTACCTCAAACTGAGTGGAGGTGGGGAAGAAAATCTCTTCAGAAACAAATTGGTATCAGAAGAGTGGAGAAAAGCAGAGATGAAGGTGTGATGCTGAAATCCTGAGAGGTTACAGTAGTGCTGTTGCTGGTATTGTATTGGTTGCCAAGTGGTGTAGGTGAGACTGATTTTCTTAGAACAGTAAGAGTTCTGTGTGTTTTGTGTATTAAACCTTAAGCTCCAAGTCTCATTTGAAGTTCACAGACTAAGGACACTTGCTAGTATATTGTTTTCCCCTGACACATGAGCTTTCAAACTTGGAACTAATATGACAAAAAATAGCACTCAAGGTGTGCCCCGTGACTTATGATGGGAACAAATCCAGTCCTACTCGTTAAACCTTAACTGATGAACTCTATTTTGGACTTTTGCTGTTACTTGGCTCTGTGTGTAGAGTTAGTATTACCATAATATTAACCACTTGCATGGGATTGGTAGAAAACCTGGTGTTGCCTTTGAAATAATTCATACAGTATCACTCAACCACCTAACTTGTGATGTAAGCAAAGAAAAGCAAAGATAAAGTTTGAATAAACCTTGTTTTCTGAAGCACTTGACTCACCTTAAAAGAATTGATATAATGCTGAGCTTTGCACCTTGGCACTGTATGCAATCTGTGTTTATAGAAAAGATTAAAAAAAGAGAAAAATAATTGAGATAAGTATTAAGCTGCTAAAAGTAGGGAAATCCTGAGAGAACCTACTGTGTATACACGCTATTCCAGTCCCCTCCCTTCAAGCATGTGCATCAAAGCAAGTCTTTGTGTGAGCTGAATCAGGGAGCTGTGTCAAGTTAGGTCTGGGCTGGAGGACTCAGTGTCCCAGTACACAGCTACCTTTACCACTTGTGCCAGTGAGCCATGCTTGTTCTGTTAGTATTCCAGTCCTGGAGCTTTTCTGTGTAGATGGAACTGTGTTGTGTTACATTTTCCTTCTTGCCAGTACTAGGTGATATCCTGAGAATCTTCTGTCTGAATCAGAGCAGTATCTTGTACTCAGTCTTTGGCAAAAGTGTAATTAGTAATTGGAGAGCTTATGTAGGTGGGTTTCAGGTGTGTGTGTGTGTCTTGTTTCCTGTATCTGCAATCTGTAAATACCAGGAGGCCATCATCATCACCCTCTTTCTCACTTGTAAGGAATACAAGCAGTGGTGATCAACTTAATCTCTTGGAATGGAATGAAGCTGGAGGTGGGGAGACTGGACGTGAGGAAGAGGTTCTTCACTGTGAGAGTAGTGAAGCCTTGGAATGGTTTGTCCAGGGAGGTGGTTGAGGCCCTGTCCATGGAGGTGTTTAAGACCAGGCTGGATGAGTCTCCAGCCAGCCTGATCTAGTGTGAGGCATCCCTACCCATGGCAGGGGGGTTGGATCTAGATGATCCTTGTGGTCCCTTCCAACCCTGACCGATTCTATGATTCTATAATTCTTAAGATTTTAGGGACTTTTTCAGTGTTGTTGTGATGCTTTTAAGTACACTTCATCTCCTTTTATAGTGTTTCATCGCTTATAAAATCAGGCAGCTTGCTGCTCTGATTACCTTTAGGTGTGGACATGTAACCAAATGCATGTCAAACAGTCCTTCTGGCTTCGTGCCTACACATCTCATGCTAGATTATGTAAAAAATCTGTTTCTGTGGACATTTCTATCCCAGTCCCTTTTGATTATGTTGAAACCTTTGATTTGTCCCTCTACACAGCTGATACACATTAGAGCTACTTTTCATCATTTGTTGGCTGCTGTATCTTGTCATCTAGAACAGAGCTCCTTTAGCTGAATCCTCATTTCTTTATAAACCTCAGTTGAAAAGAGAATTCTCTCTAGGATTTGAGTTTCCCTCTTTTGCAGTGTTACCTAGTGATGTAATGCTTAGTCTGGGAAAGCCATTTGTGATGGAATCCTTATGAGAGATGTAAAATACAGATAAGTTTGGTGTTAACTGGGAATGAAAGTTTGTTTTGCTAGTCAGTGTGATGAGCAGTAGACAGTACTTGAGGATGTTTTGTTTTAGATTAAAAAGAAACAAAAACCTCACCCAAACAAACTGAACTAGAAAGGTCTGTTCAGATTAGTTTAGGTGAAAGCAGTATTAGCATTACACTAACTGCTAACACAAACTGTAGAATTGGTCTTTCATTTTATTCTTACTCTTATTGTCATGAATTTTTTTGTTTTAGGAAGAGTTCTGGTGCAATGGCAGATTGACACTGACTTGGAGAAGTATTTTAATTTGCTCAGAGAGTCATTCCTGTGTAGTAAAGATGTGAAAATGTCCTGAAAGAGATGCACCTTGGATTTTGCAATTAACAACGCTGTAAGACTAAAGAAAAATATGAGAAGGAAAAAAGCATTGTCATACTCCCTCAAATTGTTTCTTTAGCATTCTTGTTGGAGTGTTAATTGCATATGCAATAGCACATAAGCTGTCCTACAGCTTCATCTCTTACCCGAGTGTAATAGGTTGGAAATGAAAGCTTAATTGAAATAAAGTGGTAGTTCCTGTGATTTTTCTACAGTTGTGTGGTTGTTAATGGTTACTTTAATGTCTGTGTCTCAGGATAATGCCTTTAAAGATAGTAGAAAGTACTTATTAGTCTATTAGAATTCATCTAAGGTTATGTTTCCAAGAGATTTTTTTGTGGGATGTTATTTAAGGAGAGCATTAGTCAGGCCTTTTTGGAACAAATTATTCAGACAAATAAGTTACGGTCTTTCTAATAAATGCTATTGCACTTCTGAAGCTTTTTTGTATTGAACTTCCTTAAGCCTTGCTTTGGCTGCTGCTTGCTTTGCATGTGTGGAGCTTGTCAGGAAAACTCTGGACAATCATTAGAATTCTCTTCAGTATTCCTCAGCCAATAAATTCTAATTAACTCTTTGAAATAAAGTCCATCTCCAGTGTTACAATGGATTATATTGCATCTCAGTTTAACACTTGAGTTTGCAATTGCAAGAGGGAGGTGGGTCTGTAACTGAAGTGTTCAGATGGTGCTGGTGTGCAGTTTTTACTTTTGTTGAGGTCTTCAGGTGAACATCAGAGCTTCATCAAGAAAAAACCTTTGCTGAAACTTCAGTTATGTGTCACTTCATTTCATAGACACATGAGTTGAAATGCAAAGCAGTATTAAAAGTGTCTTTACCATTACCTGTACTGCAGTGATTGAGGAAGGAGCCAATGCATTGAAGTGATAAATGTGGTTTTGTTGAAGTTACCTGAGCAACCTGATCTAGTTGAAGACATAGCTGCTCTCTGCAGGGGGGGCCTGGACTAGATGACCTTTAAAGGCTCCTTCCAACCCACAGCATTCTATGAGTTTGTGTATTTATATTTTCTTCATGAGATTTAGTAGCTCTTTACATTAAGAGAGGGCCTTCTGATTTCGGGTTCTGCTTGAGTGTCATGATACACTTGTAAAAATGAATCAATTTAATATTGTCTGTCCTTAACATGAGTGACTAGGAGGCAGAGCTGTATTAAGGGTTGAATCCATACTGATTATGCACTTGCATGTATTACTTGTTTTTCAAGTGACAATTACTGCTGAATCATAATTGCCAAGGAATGAGTATGAACCTGCTAGCTCAGGATAGATTTAGGTCGTTGCTGATCTGCCTTCATATGAATTTTTGACAATCATGTCAGAAAAAATGGCATGTTTTGGAACATATTGCTTAATACTACCGACTTAAGATTCAGTCCTTAGTTACAAAGTAAATGTTAGATTCCACCCTGGCAAAAAAAAAGCTGAAGTTTAAGCTCTGAAGTTTGCTGAAGATGGGGAGCTTCTAGTGTTCAGTGCTTTTCAGGTCAAGGCATGGAAGAGTATAAAGACATGTAATGGAAGTTTCATTAGTACTTGACTCAAGGAAAGCAGTATGTGTTGGTAGGTGTGTCTGAATGTGTTGCTGAGAGCTTTTATTTGTAGTTGGAGGGCTGGAGTAATAGAAAGTGTATTACAATGTGACTTGAAGTGTGTTAATCTTCAGAATGGCTGTAAAATGCTTGTGATTTCCTATTGGAAAGTCACATGACTGCATTTGAAAACTTTTTTCTGACTCATTGGTAAATGAAATGTTTTCTTCAGCAGCTGTAATTCCATGAGGATAATGCCTTTTACATTAAAAAAGCAACCCTTCTATCTTCCAGACCTCACAATTCTAGATGTAGGTGTCTGTTGTTTTGTTTGTTTGTATGTTTCTGTGTCTTAGTTTTCTTCAATTATGATTTTTATTACTAGATCAGCTTTGAAAGGTCATGCAGCTAAGCTGATTATATTTCAGTCTCCAGATATAATGCATATCAATGAACAGACCTCTTGAAGCTTGGAGAGCTGTTAGAAAGGTGGAGTACTGAAAACAGAAGAAATGCTTTCTGACATCTGTTTAGACCATGTACAGTTTCAGGTGCTTGCTTTGCTGTCCAGAGAATCGCAGGTGGACAAACAGGGCGGTTATGAAAGCTTTATGGTTCAGACTGCTTTAACTAGGTTACATTTGCTGTTCATACAGCACTTGTTACACAGAGATAAAACCCACAACTTTCTAAATATGTAGGTAAGCTGTATGTCTGCTTTCCTAAATTCAGCTTTGCTAAAATTGAACTGTATCATAAGTGTCTGCATCTGGTACCTCCAGTATCTAGATAAAGCTATTTCTCCCTTGCTCGCTGCCACAACATTGGGATCTGCTAGCAAAAAAGTAATAGATCTGTGTAAGCCCATAGATCAAATGTGCAGTTTAGGTTCAATTGAGAGGAGGACACAGAGGAACAGAGATGTTTGTAAAGTAAGTTGAAATCTGGTACAGAGAACAGTAGAATAGAATAGAATTAACCAGGTTGGAAAAGATCTTTGAGATCATCAAGTCCAACCTATCATCCAATACTATCTAATCAACTAAACCATGGCACCCAGCACCCCATCCAGTCTCTTTTTAAACACCTCCAGTCATGGTGATTCCACCACCTTCCTGGGCAGCACATTCCAATGGCCAGTCTCTCTCTCTATGAAGAACATCTTCCTAACATCCAGCCTAAACCTCCCCTGGCACAGTTTGAGACTGTGTCCTCTTGTTCTGGTGCTGGTTGCCTGGGAGAAGAGACCAACCCCCACCTGGCTATGACCTCCCTTCAGGTAGTTGTTGAGAGCAATGAGGTCTCCCCTGAGCCTCCTCTTCTCCAGGCTAAGCAACCCCAGCTCCCTCAGCCTCTCCTCATAGGGCTTGTGCTCCAAACCCCTCCCCAGCTTTGTTGCCCTTCTCTGGACACCTTCCAGCAAGTCAACATCTTTCCTAAACTGAGGGGCCCAGTACTGAAGGTGCAGCCTAACCAGTGCTGAGTACAGGGGCAGAATGACCTCCCTGCTCCTGTTAGCCGCACTGTTCCTGACGCAGGCCAGGATGCCATTGGCCCTCTTGGCCACCTGGGCAACACAGCACTTGGGACAGATAGCTGGCTCTTTGAGTTATGTAGTTCTGCCCAGATCTTCTAGCCCAGTACTAGGGAAAAGCAGTGATTTTCTATTACTTGGCAGGCTGAGGATGTTAAGATTAAATCCCTCTTCTAGTTATCTTCATAGGAAGGTGGCCAAAGGACAAGCCATAGCCCTTCTCCCAGGAACTGACAAGGTAAGCTGCGCACTAAACTGGACTTGCATAGCAAGGGAGATAAATTGTTTCATTTACTTTAGTTTGCCATGAGTTCAAAACCCAGAACCAATATGGAAGGTTAGTGACTATTACAGGCCATCTGAGGAGACTATTGCTTAGGAGTGTTTTCTTAGATTTTTATGATGAATTTCCAGTGGAGCTTATCTTGAAAAGCAATATAAAGAGTAACAGCGGCTATTTTGTGAATTATCAATCCAGTGCAGTTTGAGAAAGGACCAGGAAATAAGCCTCTCAAATTAGAGTGTAGAGAGAATTGCTCTGAAGCAATTTCAAGGGACTTATTTTCCAGATAGGTGGTTTCCTGTAAAGATGTGGACTTTGTTTAGAGATCCACAGTGTTGCCTTAGCAAGTTTATAGCATGGACTGTAGTGGCAGTGCAACTGTATGAGTGCTGAGGTGATGTCCACCTAAGAGTGGTAATGACTTCTGGGAGCTTGGGCTGCTTTTGTTGGTGTCATCAGATTTTTCTGTCATTTAGCTTCTTGCCTGGCCTGGTCATGGTACTTAGGGCACTGCTGACTGTTGGGGTCGGCCAAAGAGCACGTCATCACTCCGTTCCCTGTCCCCCACCTACTCTCTTCCATTGCATCATATCTGTATTGCAGCTTTGGGTCATTTTGAGACTTTATTAAAGGAAATTTGAGTGCTCTACTGTGATGGATATGATATGAAATAGGGAAGAGGGTAGCTTTGTGTGTTTACCTGTTCTTCTATTTAAAAATGAGTTTGCTTTGTATTCTATAAAATCTGACTGGATGCTTTTTACATATTCACAGGTGAAAAGCATAAGTGGTCTTAGCTGATGTCAGAACTGTGTGTTCACTATTTTGTGGATTGCCCACTAACTTGTTTGGAGAGTAGATAATTCTCTCTACATCAGTGGCTCTGCTACAGGGTTTCTCTTAGGAGCAGAACTTTGAGTGAAAATTACCTACCTAGAGATGATGCAAAAATCCTTCTTTGTTGAAGGGAACTGCCATAATTGAAAGCTGCTGACCACTATATGATGTAATGCGTGATTGAATGTGTCTGATGTCCCATAAACTGCATTTAATGTGTTAACTTCTTGTTACTACTCCCCTTCCATAATGTTCTGTGCTTCTGAGTCACTTACCTCAGTGCTCTTTGCTTTCTTTCAAAAATCTGCTTTGGTTTGAACAAGTTTTTGTGTACACATACACCCGTGAATCATTAGTCCCTCTGCAGTAAGCTTTGCAGCTTAAATGTTTGGTTTTTTGTCTCTTCCAAGAGTGACTTTGATTTCTTGGGACCTTGACTGTCAGTCTGTTTGCTTAACAGAACCATCCTGGGCACACACTTCTGTCATTCTTTAATCTGTTCATTGTAAAAGAGCTCCATTGTGATAGTTCCTAGGTGACAAGGCACACACTTTCTTCTTTTTTTTACCCATGTTGTTAATGAATTGTTCTAGAAAGCCACACCTCAGGAAAAAAATCTTCCTATAGCTGTCACTTAATATGCTTCTTTAGATGCCATCTTGCATCTTGTTGGTTGAAATAAAGCCACTTGCTCCTTCTTGACTGTTTACAGTGTAAGTGTGGAATGGATCAGGCTCTGTATTTTATGTAATTAAATGCTAGCATTCATAGTACATCTGCTTAGGAAAGTTCTTTGTAGTCAGGGATTTTAAAGAATCATGTTTGTACTCCATAAGAAGATTGAAAAGACAGGCAGTTTGAAATGGCATAATAGTAAATTAAAATGTACCATATTCTCAGAGCATGCCTGTAAAAACAGACCAGCAGACTAGAGCTGAGAGAGGCTGTGTTCTTAATTAGATCTGTGCAGACAGCAGGAAGCGCACAGGGAGTTGCTTTCATCATGAATTACCTTCTAGTGGCTGGGAATTAGCAGTACTGGAATGGAGGGGAAGATTTTCAAGTGGCTTGAGTGGATAACCTGATGGATGGACAAGGGATGAGCGTGTCAAAAGCACCCTTACGAAGTCGGTGTGTAGGGTCATTGTCACTAGAGGAAGGGAGAGGACTGGCTGGTAGAGAAACTGCTTTCCTCCACGTTCTGTGAATGGGTGCTGAAGTGAGAATTTACTGTTAAGGCATATGTGGAAAGGAACAAGTGAACAACTTTGATATTCTTTATTTTTTCCTTTTTTATCCTTTTTTCTTCTTTCACTTGGTAATAGGCATTTAGAGGAGGAAAAAAGTAAGAGTTGGAGGGAGAAAGGGCTTGAATTTTGAGGCTAAAATGTTAGGTCTTAACTGTCTGCTAATACAGTTTTTGAATGGTACAACCTGTCTGTACCTGAGGTATGTGTGCAGAGAAATGTTTTTGTTTGCTTGTGTGCATGGGGCCTGTGGGCCATTATTGCTGTTAAGGAAGCTCAATTGAGCTGTGTTTGTTTCCTCATTCTCTGCTACTGCATCACCAGGTCTTCCATTGATGTATTTCCCCTTGCTTTGCTTTGTGTTCCTGCATTGTGGAGAGACACAGATGGCTGTCCTCTTAACTTCAGAATAGGGACAGGAGGTGTGTTAGAGTGTCAGATTAATTGTGAGGGGGAGGAGAGCTCGTCAGACCAGTTGTGTGAGTGCAGAGTCCTGTCACAGCAGCGGAAAGAATTACAAGCCAGGGACAGAAAGCTTTCCACATGCCACCCTGGATGTGTGGCAGTCTCACAGATGGCTGGTTATTCTAGGTATGCAGACAGGCAAGCTTGGGCTGGGCTAATCTCAGAATGCTAATTTGAGAAGTTCCTAGCCTGGATGTTTTAAGTTGATTTGGTAGTGATTGAATTCTCCAGTGGCATAAGCAGCAGGAGGCATATATGCAGTGAAAGCAAGACAAAAATCACTTGGGGGGCTCTGAGGGGCAGGACACTTGCCCTACTGTTCAGAGAATCAACCTTGAGGAGTAGCAGAGCAAGTGCTTTTGCTAAGGCAGAACAGTGCAAGGAGGTCAGCCAGGGCTCACCTGGCACTTTTGCTATTCATTCCATGTGCTGTATGCCAACCTTCCACAATTTGCTTGTCCAGTGCATAAAGAAGGTGCAAAACAGTTGCAGGTTTGCCTTTTTTTGATTGCTTTTGATGCCTCTGGAAGACATCATAAAAGACACTAACCTATTTTGTTTTCTGAAGTATTTTGTGAGAGTGATACTATAGTCTTAACAATTCCCTGATTTCTGGAAGATCATTTTTAAGGATCAGTAGGATAATAAAAGATGGATATGGAACCTGGAAAGACATGGAGCTGCTATCAAATATGTATTTCATGTCCAGTTATCTGGGACTTGCTGTAATTGCATGTTTGATGTGAAACAGTTAAATATTAGCATGTTTCATTTCAGCTAGCTACTGCCAGGCTGGCAGTGTTGATCATTTTAAGTGACTTTCACACAATCCATTTTGCTTACTGCAGAAAAGGCTCCTGCTTTGTATCATTACTGCAGTTCTCTGGCCTTGTATCTGCTATATTCATCTGCCTGAGGATGTCATAACAAACTTTGGGTATTCAAGAAAGATTTGAATATCACAGAAACATTCAGGTTGGAAAGGACCCTCAGGATCACCAAGTCCAACTGAGAACCCTGCTCTGCAAGGTTCATCCCTAAACCATATTCCCAGGCACCACATCCAAATGACCTTTAAACTCTTCCAGGGTTGGTGACTCAACCACCTCCCTGGGCAGCACATTCCAACGCCTGACTGCTTTTTCTGTGAATTTTTTTTTCCCCTACTGTCCAGTCTAAACCTACCCAGTCATAGCTTGAGGCCATTCCCTCTTGTTCTATCACTAATTACCTGTGAGAAGAGACTAGCACCAGCCTCTCCACAATGTCCTTTCAGGTAGTTGTAGAGAGCAATGAGGTCCCCCCTCAGTCTCCTTTTTTTTCAAACTAAGAGGACACAGTCTTAAACTGTATCAGGGGAAGTTTAGGCTCGAGGTGAGGAGAAAGTTCTTCACAGAGAGAGTTGTTAGCCATTGGAATGTGCTGTCCAGGAAGGTGGTGGAGTCACCATCCCTGGAGGTGTTCAAGAGGGGTTTGGACATGGCACTTGGTGCCATGGTTTGGTAGTCATGAGATATTGGATGACAGGTTGGACTTGATGATCTCTGAGGTCTCTTCCAACCTTATTGATTCTATGATAAACAGCCCCTGTTGCTCTGCATAAGATTTATTCTCCAGGCCCTACACCTATATCATGATGAACTTGAATTGGCCATTGCTCCAAATGATTTGTTTGTCTGGATATTTCTGATAGGAAGATAAATTATATCCTATGACAAATTAAGCATTATTTCTGTTTGAAAGTTAGTTATTATAATACAAAAGATAGTCCTGCACAGGGGCAAAATAACCCCAACACCTCACTTGCTTGTGTTGTGAACAGATTTAGGTAGCTTTGAGCAGCACATTGGAATTGGAAAGGCTGGCAACATTCTTAATGTGGCAAGTTCTATTCTTGGTACCACTGAAAACTGGAGCAAGTCTACAGGGAACACTAAATCATGATAATTTATTTTTCCCGCTTTAACTGATTTTTATAGTCAGTATTCAAATTCCCTGTGTGTTTGTTACAAACCCTGTGCTTTCTTTATGATTAAGTGTAAGATAGGGACATGGAGTCGGTGGCATGTTATTGCTCTGCAGCTAATTGAGTTATGCAAAGAATTGTATTTTTACTTCCACCTGAATGAATCCTTCTTATACCAGTTCAGAGTATCATTTGCAGACAGAAGTAACACAGATGAGATCAAAATTTAGCATCCTTCCCAATGTGAGTGTGGTGAGACGCTGGAACAGGTTGCCCAGGGAGGTGGCAGAAGCCTCATCCCTCGAGGTTTTTAAGGCCAGGCTGGATGTGGCTCTGAGCAGCCTGGTCTAGTGTGAGGTGTCCCTGTCCATGGCAGGGGGGTTGGAACTAGATGATCCTTGAGGTCCCTTCTAACCTTCACAATTCTGTGATTGTATGTACTGTCTTAACAGGGCTGTATTTTTCACCTATTGCTTTCATATAAAGAGAAATACCATCCAGTTTGGTGACTGAAATAGAGATTTTTTAGGTGTGGTAACCAGCATCCAAGTTCACATATCTAATTTTACCACTTCTTTTCTTGTGGGAGTGGTGAACTGCAACAGCTGGGCAGTGATGAGCTGCTTTGAGATGTTAATACATCAGACAGCCGCACTTTGGGGGGGGAGGGGGAGGAGGAATGGAGGTGAGGGGTGGTTTATAACACTTGAGAAAGTACTTTTTAAATGAGCAAAACCCCTCTGATAATTCCAGAAAAATTGTCAGGAAGAGCTTAGAGTAACTGCTATAGAAGTGTCTCAGATTTGTACTAGTACAGCCTCTTACTACAGCTGAGTGGATTATAAGATACCTGTGACAAGAAGGAACAGATTTAAAAAAAAAAAAAAAAGGTGACTTTTTCTTCCCTCCTAACAGCATCATTTGCAAATTGTCTTCTGGGTTATTGACTACTAAGTGCCCCAGTCTCAAAACATTGGGCTTGTAAAACAGCTTTTTAATTAAGAAGAATGTCAAATAATGCTTTCCCTTGCAGTGAGGTTTATTCTTTTCCCTTGCAGTGAGGTTTATTCTTTTCCCTTGCAGTGAGGTTTATTCTTTTCCCTTGCAGTGAGGTTTATTCTTTTCCCTTGCAGTGAGGTTTATTCTTTTCCCTTGCAGTGAGGTTTATTCTTTTCCCTTGCAGTGAGGTTTATTCTTTTCCCTTGCAGTGAGGTTTATTCTTTTCCCTTGCAGTGAGGTTTATTCTTTTCCCTTGCAAATTAAGATCAGTGGGAGTATCTTCTTTTGTTTGCTTTATTTTAGAGTAACAGTAGGTAGATTGTGACCTTTCATTGCTAGCAGAAGTTACCAAAAAGTAGGTTGGTACCAAAAGGGCAGTTGTTTTGGCTGCACAGACCGCGTGGATGGGCTGGTTGGCTCCATTGTTGACTTAAGCATAAATCTTTTGAAGCATGGGGAAATCAGAGATTTTATTGGAATCACAGAATTGTTTTGGTTGGAGAAGACCTCTACAGGATCATCAAGACCAGTCATCCACCTACCACCACCATGGCCAATAAACCATATCTTAAAGCTCCGTGTTCACACCTTTCTTGAACCCCTCCAAGGATGGTGACTCTACCACCTCCCTGGGTAACCTCTTCTTATTAATATCAGAAGAATCTGTTTGTAAAATGGGGAGCCCTTGTAAAAGTTTCACATGCATGAACTCTCACATTCACAATCTCTATTCTCATTTGCAGCTTTCCTCACCAGTTGCTTTCTGGTTCCTGTTGATTTGTGCTGATTTATGGGCTGTAGCAATCAAATCAATGTAGTTATCATTTGATTGGTGACTGTTACCCACTTGCAGCATATTCTCTTTTATGCTTTCAACCCTGTGTTCACTTTTCCCTATTTTTTCCTCATTGATTACCTGGCAGTTGTAGCCCAGCTGTTGGTTTTAGATACTAGTGGTAGGTTTTTCATTTGGTGGAATTTCCTGATAGCATCAACTGGGCTGAGGCTGCTGCATTTTATATTCTCTTCTGATTTTTATACCAAGCAGTACAAGGTGATCGTGGTAGCTATTAGTCATAGGCATAATGAGATTCATCTAGCCCTACTTTTTAACTGTGCCTCAGTGCTAAGTGTTGGTTAATAAGGCAGGATTCAGGAGGAGTGGAGCCAGGCAGCACAGGGAGGTTGTTTTCATTCAGATGGAGTCAAAAGGACAGCCTGAAGCTGAATGACTAGGGCTGTGTAACTGTAAGAAAGAGAAAGCTAAACAAATGAGAAAGCAAGTATGAAAACAAGCCTGATGTTGCAAGGTTATTGCTTCCTTTGAGATAATTGTTGGAATAACAAAGTTGAATTTATAAACAACAACAACAACAATCCATTGTTTTAAAATAGTCTTGATTTATCCAGTATTGGGTGAGAAGGTTGCATCCAGGAAGTGATGACTAGATAACCTTCAGAGGTTCTTTCCAACCCAGACCATTTTGTGATTCTAATGAATTTGATCAAATGGAAGTTATATAAGGGCATCTTGTGCTTGCTAAAAATGCCAGCAGTCTTTCCAGACACCTGACCATCTGGGATTCCTGAAAAAGAAGATAGAGCATTATACCCAGACTCTTCCCAAAGTGTTCTGGCTATTTGGATCTCAATATGGTGCCCTTCTAGCAGAACACTTTATACATAGCTTTCAGCTCCTCAGATGTTTGCTCTGAAAGCTACTCTTTGAGAGTGCAAATCTGCTGCAGACCATCTGTGCTCTTCCAGCAAGGGATTTTGACTTCAAAGCAAATGGAAATAGAGACTCTCACCCCTATCCTCACCCAGCCCCTTCCTTTAGGTTGGTGTGCACAGAGACACCTCACTGTATGGGTATAGAGTGAGGACGTGACAGTAAGGAAGCTGAATATCCTGACTGGATAAGAAAGGCATCAATCTATGTTGTAAGAATGAGTAAGTCAAGACATACTCCTGTTTTAGGAGTCATGTATAGGAAAATAAAACCAACTCTAAATTATTTTTATTGTTATTTTATGCCTGTAGTGTTTTTTCAGAGGTGATTATCAATTACATCTATAAAAATTCCAAGTAGAATTATTCTTTCTAGAAAGCTTTACTTCTTTTTATTGTCTTGGCACTTACTGGCTCCCTGCTTCTTGTTTGCTGTCCTCAATTTCTCACCTTCCTTTAGAAAAATGTGTATTGGAGCTTTTATGGAAAAGCCTGGAGGATAACAAACTCTGCATAACATCTATGTATCTAAACATTTTTGCCTTTTAAGTTTTCCTTTCCAGTAGCCATTATTTCTCCTCTCTCAATCTCTCTTCATTTTGAATATAATATGTTGTGTAATGTGAATTCTACTTTCAGGTTTTCAGAAGAAAATGATGGAGGGACATTTACCAGACATGCAGAGCACGCTGGAGCCAGTCAGTCTGTCAGATGATGCCTCTTCCAAGTGTCTAGATAATGAGAAGTCTGATAAAACATCTGCAATGAAGGACTGCTCAAACATCAGTTACAGTGGAGATGATGCTGGTGTGCTGGAAAGGGAATCACGGTTGCTGCCCTCTGACCAGGATTCAACAGCTGTTGACGTAAGCAGCAATGGGGCTCTAGCAGGAAGAGAAGACCAGCAGTGCGGAGAGGATGGTTGCTGTTCCAATAGCTGCTCAGAAAGAAAGGCAGAAAGCTCCACAAAACCAGAACTTTTATCTAGAGAAGAACTTCAAAGACAAGATCCAAACCCCAATCAGACAGAACAGTCATTAATGGAGATATTAGAGGAGCTAAGCGAGGAGTCCGAGTTGGTGAAAAAAAAAAGCGACAAAATCTATTCGGAGAGCCCTTACGACACAGACTGCACAAAGAAGCTCATTTCCACAATCCATCAGACTTCCTCACAGGAGGATTTGCTAAAGGAAATAGAGTCTGAACTCCTCTCTACAGATTTTTCAAAGGAAGCAAAGTTCCCCAATGGCGTGCGGAAGGGCGAGCATGCCTTGGCTGTGTTCGAAAAGTGTGTGCAGGAGAAGTATCTGGAGCAGGAGCAGACCATAAAAAAGTGAGTATTTGAGTGTGCTCATCACAGCTGGAGGTGTGTGCAAATATTTGGAATGTGAAAAGTAGTCTCTCATGAGTTGTCTTGAGGACAGTTAATGAGCTTTCTAAATTATGCTCTTGCAATGAGGAATTGTTTTTTGCTTGTGGTATGTACTTGCAAATGAAAATGCGTGCTTAGATCTCTGGATTCTTGTGGAATTTGGCAGGAGCTGAATAGCCAACTGTTCAGTTGAATTTGAATAGCCTGCTACTCTTTAGAATGACTTCAATACTGTGAAAGTGATGGTGATATAAAAATAGTCTAGGATTCATTCAGCTGATAGATATCTTTGGATAAATGGATCTTTGTAATCACTAATTCCTGCAGCGTGCCTTTTGTTTATGAGTTGGAAATGGCTTGTTTCTTTTTCAAGTAGTATTCAATCTCCTGTCATAGTCCAGTGAAGCTGATAATCAGCTGAGAGCTATTCTTTGGCTTGGAAATGTCATCACAGATAAACTACAGTCTTAATGCATTTTATAGGAAGACTTTTGAATTGCATGGCTTATCAACTTTAGAAACATGATTGAGGTCGCCCTTTAGTCTCCTCTTCGCCAAGCTAAAGAGCACCAGATCCCTCAGCCTTTCCTCTTAAGAGAGCTGTTCCACTGCCTTCAGCATCTTTGTGGCTCTGCACTGGACTCTTGCAAGCAATTCTTTGAGGTCCTTCTTGAACTGATGGGCCCAGAACTGGACACTATTCCAGATGTGGCCTCACCAGGGCAGGGTAGAGGAGGAGGAGGAGAACCTCTCTCAACCTACTAACCATTCCCCTTCTAATACACCCCAGAATGGCATTGGCCGCCTTGGTCATGAGAGCACATTGCTGGCTCATGGTCAACCTTCTATCCACCAGGACCCCCAGGTCCTTTTCCCCTTCATAAAAGGCACTCCAGTACTGTGGGAGGGGAGGACATCAAAGGGAGGGAAACCAGACAAAAGGAGAAATGCCCAATATGAAGATATTGTCTTGCACCTCACTAGTTGATCTGTGACAGAACAGTCAGTTGGTGACAGGAATGCTTGGGAATGCAGTTAGGTATTCAGTACTTACAGAGGAGGAGTGGGAATTTGAAGTGGTGGGCGTGTGAATGGTTGTAATTCCAGGAGGTCATAAGTTAACAAGTTATGTGGGTCTTACTTATTATTTGTGGTAAACTAAAAGGCAGGTCTCTGTTTTCAGCCATGGGCTACTTTCCTAGAGATGAATATTTGTATAAATACATGCTATATTATGTACACACAGAGAGGTTTTCATATAAACATCTTTGGTCTCCTGTTTTTCTTTTTTTGCCTGCCAGCTGCTATCCCAGCTGCACCCCTTTGACTCTTGGGGCCTCACCTCAAGAGTGTAAAACTGCTGAGGAACAATTTGTTTGGTCCAAAGGGCATTCTGGATTGGGTTGATTTTTTTTGTCTCTTAGTTTATGATCAGCAGGATGTCTTGTAACGTTGCTCTGGAAATAGCCCAGTTGTCTCCTGTGATCAGATCTAAGAGATAAAGGTGAGCAGTAATTGTGTAGATTAATTTATAGTCCTGGAATGTTCATTAATAGATTAAAAAGGCAGATCAGAAGGGCTAAGCTTTCTTTCACTGGTGGTTTTGAATTCTTTGTAATTTAGAGATTCCTAAATGA
Source organism: Colaptes auratus (assembly GCA_015227895.2). Classification (NCBI taxonomy): domain Eukaryota; kingdom Metazoa; phylum Chordata; class Aves; order Piciformes; family Picidae; genus Colaptes; species Colaptes auratus. Next base: position 8,882,221 of record CM026886.1, read on the forward strand.
AAAAAAAAAGGGGGGATCCAAGATGAAAATATCAGTAATAGAATATTTAAATATCTTGTTCAGGTAAATACATGTCTCAGAATACAGAATTAACCAGGTTGGAAAAGACCTTCAAGATCATCGAGTCCAACCTATCATCCAATACTATCTAATCAACTAAACCATGGCGCTAAGTGCCTCATCCAGTCTCTTCTTAAATACTTCCAGTGATGGTGACTCCACCACCTCTCTGGGCAGCCCATTCCAATGGCCAATCTCTCTTTCTGGGAAGAATTTCTTCCTAACATCCAGCCTAAACCTCCCCTGGCACAGCTTGAGACTGTGTCCTCTTATTCTGGTGCTGGTTGCCTGGGAGAAGAGACCAACCCCCACCTGGCTACAGCCTCCCTTCAGGTAGTTGCAGATGGCAATAAGGTCTCCCCTGAGCTTCCTCTTCTGCAGGCTAAGCAGCCCCAGCTCCCTCAGCCTCTCCTCACAGGGCTTGTGCTCCAAACCCCTCCACAGCTTTGTTGCCTTTCTCTGGACACATTTGAGCATCTCAACATCTTTCTTATACTGAGGGGCACAGAGCTGGACACAGCACTCCCACAAATTAGTGCAATTAGTGGTCTAAAATGTCCACCATCTAACTCTGTCTTCAAACATTTAAATATCACACATTTAAGTATGTTTGTGACTTTATTCAAGAATTCTGTCAATGCAACTTCTGCATTTTATGTGTAGCTATCTTCTGTTGCAATGCAAAAAAAGATCAAGCACAGGGCAGCTTCAACACAGTGTTCAAACAGCTGAGCTGCCAAGAAACAACCTATTGCTAAAAAAATGAACTTTGTAACGAGTATTATGGTGGACACTATTGTAGTTACCAATTTAGGACTTAAAAAAATCAGGGTTCTGTTTCTTACCAAGCAATCCCTGTCTGAAAGCACAAATACTGTATTTGTGTCGTTTGACTGGTGGAGCTATCTGACTGGAAGTTACTGGCTTACAAGCACCTTTAAAACTATTAACATTTATAGTTCTGTATTTTGTTATAGTTCTGTATTCTATAGTGCTGTAGTTTCATAGAGGTACCAAATGTCTTATGTTGCCATGGACCCTAACAACCCCAAAGTGCTGGAATCAATCAGTTTCCTCACATGGAAGATGGCTGCTTGCTGGTTTGGAGTTAGGTTTCACATGCACGGCATAATTCTGCTCTGATTTTGCATGGCTTTGGTGAGTTTCATTAGTGTTTCTGTCAGTAAGTCCCAACAAAATTTGCAAATAAAAGAGCAAAGCCAATGTGTTTCAAACTAAAACACACAAACAAAGACATCTCCCCACTACTGATGTATCTTGTTTTAAATTTCATTGTGTTTAGGGTTTTTTTGTTTTGTTTTGTTTTTATTTTTGACAGATTGATTAAAGAAAATAAAAAACATCAGGAACTGATCCTGGATATTTGCTCAGAGAAGGATAACTTAAAAGATGAGTTGAAAAAACGAACAGAAACAGAAAAGCAGCATCTCAACATCATTAAACAGGTACTGATAACAAATGTGCTGGTTAGTACCTCATAGCCTGTACATGATGCCACTATTGCCACTGTTCAACAAGACACCCTTAGTAGCATAGAGAAAAGGGGAAGGAATGCCTGTGCTTTTAAGAGGATACATCTGCTCTTCCATGCCAGTAAATACTCAGTGGCTGAAAGTGTTTAGTGTCTTTGGATAAATTGAAGTTCAGGATTCACATCCCTTCAGTGTTCTGTATCTGGAAGTCTCTGTTCAAGTCAAGAGAGTTCCAGTTTCATGTCTTGACCTGGTAGGTAGGTTTTGTGTGTTCTGTCTTACCGCTGGAGGCTGTGTGTGTTGAGGGCCTGTTAGACCTTCTTAGGGAAAAAAATTAACACTTTCATCCTCATAGGATGTGCTGTTTCCTGTACATAGACATAAAGGAGAACTGAATTTGTGATTATCAGTTACCTGCTGCATCTGCTGGCAGAAGTGATTGGGAGGTGTAGTTACAGTTACCAACATGTGGAACATATATGAAAACCAGAGCATATTAACTAGGACCTTGCACATTATTTTGTTATGATTGGTTCCCGTGTAAAAGCATTTCCCTACCCAGTTGTTAGAGCCATGACAGGCCAAAGAGGAACACAGAGTGTGCATTGGTGTCAGCTGGTTTTAGCATGGGGAGAAATGATGTCACATCAGATGTCATTGCTCATCTCTTACAGAATTAATGCTCGCACTGTTGGCTGCCCAGCTTTATAAACTGATTACAGATTACATTTTGGAAATCTGGCATGAGATTGGCATTTAAAATACTGATTTCTGTTTGGCAGAGTACTGGTGATGCTACCTAACAGGTTTCTCTGTTAATTTCTGCATTGCACCCAAGTATCTTCTCAAAGCAGTGTGCTGGGCCAGAGGGATGTATTCACCTATATAGAAGCTTAGTGTGTCTTTGGCTAATCTTTGGCTATATCATGCAGCAATTGCTTTACACCATGCTGACAAAAAAAAAACAACCTATTTGGGAGGGAGTTTGTTTTGTTTTCTGGTCAGATAAGTAGGATCTGTGATACTACATGCAAGTAATTTCAGAAAATGCTGGTGTCACAGAATCTGATTTTGGTTAGGAGGGACCTCTAAAGATCAAGTCCAACTCCTCTGCTGTTGACCGGGACACCTTACACTAGGTCAGGTTGTTCAGTGTCTAAGACAAGCTGAACTTGAAAACATCCAATGATGGGGTATCCACAGCTTCTCAGGGCAGTTTCCTCTTTCTTCCCACCCTTACCATAATTCCCTCCACATCTATTATAAATCTACCCTCTTGGAGTGTAAGCCTCCTTTTAGGGGATACAGTCTCAAGCTGCGCCAGGGGAGGTTTAGGCTGGATGTTAAGAAGTTCTTTATATAAAGAGTTATTTGCCATTGGAAGGGGCTGCCCATGCAGGTGGTGTAGTCACCATCAATGGAGGTGTTTAGGAAGAGACTGGATGGGGTGCTTGGTGCCATGGTTTAGTTGATTAGCTAGTGTTGGATGATAGGTTGGACTCGATCTTGAGGGTCTCTTCCAACCTGGTTAATTCTCTTCTCTTCCCCTTCTCATTCCCTTCTCTTCCCTGGTTGGATAACAGCTGGAGTTAAGATCCATTACAGTGAAACACTTTTGAGTTTTTTTCATTTGTGGAGTGTTTTAGTGTTGCAGTTTCTCAATTAGAATTTTCTGGTTGCTTTCAAGCAAATTATTGTTTAGCTGGTGTACTCACAGCTGTAAGCAAACTCTGCCTGCATGCTTGCATATGTAAAACTTTTTTTGTATGGGCAGTGATTCATATGGAAAGATGAACAGGACATGGTCAACTCGTTGTGTACTACCAGAAGCATTTTAGGTTGTTCTTGTGTCTTACATAGCAGTTTGGAATTGTACAAAAATGTAAGATACTCACCATGAGAGCTAGTACATATTTACATCACGCACACACTCACTGCCAACCAAACCAAACTAAAGTAGCCATGGTGAGTTGGCTTTCCCCTGGAACAAGAGGACAGTCTCCAAGGCACAATTGGAACAAACTCTGGGCAGCATTACAACCTATGTACTTGTGACCATGGTTTCTTTGTGTGGGGGGCAGAACTTTCTCTCACCACCACAATACTGCTTGCACTTGCAGCAGTGCTGCTGATCCTTGTACTGGACTTGCATGGCTGTGCAGTCAATATGCTCTGGGAAGCGTTCCAGTTTGAACATGGGTAAATTAATCTTCAGCTGAATCAGGTCTCTGACTTAGTTCACTAGGCTGCTAAAAAAATAAAATACCAGCACAATGATTAAGTGCCTCTTTATTTGCTGAGTTACCTTTCAGTGCATGGATTCCCAGTCCAGTTCACTATGAATGCAAGACTGCTTTGCTGGTGCGGTACAGGGTATGGCACAGGGATAGTAACAAAAAGGTAGAAGATGAAGTGACTTCAGAGACCTTAGCTCTGGCATCTTGGCATTTCCTGTCAATCTAATTTTTGTGTAGTGAAATACCATGCCTTCTGTAGAGGACACAGTCTCAAACTATGCCAGGGAAAGTTTAGGCTGGAGGTGAGGAGAAAGTTCTTCACAGAAAGAGTGATTGGCCATTGGAATGTGCTGCCCAGGGAGGTGGTGGAGTCACCATCCCTGGAGGTGTTTAAAAAGGGATTGGATGTGGCACTTGGTGCCATGGTTTAGTAATCACGAGGTGCTGGGTGACAGATTGGACTTGATGATCTTTCAGGTCTTTTCCAACCTTATTGATTCTGTGATTTTACTTGATTTGGTTCATTCTGAGCCTCAGTGAAGATGAGAATTGTCACCTCTCATGCTGGAACTGTAATACACAGCCTGGATGTTGATACAAATAGTTGCAGCTTGACAAGTGTAAAATGGAAGGAAGTATCTGTTAAAGCATCTAATTCTGTGTGAAATCTTCCTGCCTGTACAAAACATGATCCAAGTCTTGCTTTCCCCATAATGATACCACGATGTTGTCTTTTAGCTGGAAGCAAGAATAGAAGAGCTGAATAAAGAAGTGAAAGCTAGTAAAGACAAACTTTTAACTCAAGATGCAGCAGCCAAAAATGCTATTCAGCAGTTGCACAAAGAGATGGCCATCCGGATGGAACAGGTAAGACGGAAAACCTTCCAGCGCTGAGCATCTCATGAACAAACTTTGTTCTCATAGGCCACTTGTAGCCTGGGCTGTTGGATCACTGTGTAAGCCAGAAGTGGAACTACCAGTGTGCAGTTATGTGCATTATATATGTCTTTTTTTATTAACTAGCATCAGTGGATTTCTAACCAGCTGTTAACATTAGAGTGTGCCTGGTGCACATTCAAAGGAGTTATGTTTATATGCATGGAATTCAGCCCACAAGGAAACTTCTTCTGCTTGCATGTAAGCTGGTCTTGCTTCCAAAGTAGCTAAAAGCTAGCAGTGGCTATCACAAAAGTCATATTTTTTTCAACTCCAGCACAAAGGTTTTATTTTTGTCTTGTGTATTACTGAGAAGATGTATTTTCTTTTCCTTCTTGATACCATATTATGCCAAGAATTTTCCATTGCATGAATTCTCATGCTCAGTGGCTGTTTTTTGGTGTTGGTTGTGTTTTGTTTGGTTGGTTTTGTTTGTTTGTTTTTAATTATTACTTAATTTGAAAAAGAATTGGTTGATGCTGGGATGGGAAGCTTGTAAAAAATAAGGCATCTGAATAATAATTGCACAGTTGGCACGTGGATGAGGGAAGACAGAGGACTTAGTTACTGAAACTTAGCAATTGCACTTCTTTGCTTCTGAAACAAGCATTTTATATTCAAAATGATTAATCTGTTGGTAATTAATTTGAGATGTTTAGCTGAGCAGCCACTCGGATACGTCTTCACTGCTAGAAGTTTGAGTAATTCCAGTTGTAGGGGGTTGAAATCACACACCACACCACACACACACCTCCCAAAAAATAGAATTTGCCAGACCAACTCAGTTAAAAGCAAATGAAGCTATATTTACAAGCACCACCACAATCTAGAAATATGGAATGCAATGAATATGTACAAAACACACAATATTTACAATTGATGAATCACACAAGAACCCCCCCTGGATGAAACCAGGGGGTTACCAACAGCTTTCTCCTCTGCCCTCCCCTTCCCCCTGTATATGGGAAGAGAGAAAGCAGAAAAGCAGAGAGTAGCTTATTAATACTGAGCCACAACAAAGAAACGCAACCAAGGTCAGCAAGCAACCAGCTAGAGCGAGGAAATCCAAAAGAGAAAGAGTTAGTTTACACAACTAACTTTATTAGTAATAAGACCAATGTGATTAGTTAAACCATATCATTATTTTCCCTTTCACATCCAAGGGTAATTTATTTACATTCTACTACTTTTCTCTTCAATCTGTGGAAAATTTCCTAGGCAGAGCTTAAGACTACCACACTGGTACTTAAGTGGGATCCTTAAGTGGGATCCTGCGTCAGAAATAGTGTGGCCAGCAGGAGCAAGGAGGTCATTCTGCACCTGTATTCAACACTGGTTAGGCCACATCTTGAGTACTGAGTCCAGTTCTGGGCTCCTGAATTTAAGAAGGGATATTGAGATACTTGAACATGTCCCAAGAAGGGCAATGAGGCTGGGGAGAGGTCTCAAGCACAAGCCCTATGAGGAGAGGATGAGGGAGCTGGGTTTGTTTAGCCTGGAGAAGAGGAGGCTCAGGGGAGACCTTATTGCTCTCTACAACTACCTGAAAGGAGGTTGTAGCCAGGTGGGAGTTGGTCTCTTCTCCCAGGCAACATGTGACAGAACAAGAGGACACGGTCTCAAGCTGTGCCAGAGGAAGTTTAGGTTTGAGGTGAGGAGAAACTTCTTCACAGAAAGAGTAATTGGCCATTGGGATGTGCTGCCTGGGGAGGTGGTGGAGTCCCTGTCCCTGGAGGTGTTCAAAAAAGGACTGGATGAGGAGCTTGGTGCCATGGTTTAGTTGTCATGTGGCGTTAGGTATTAGGCAATAGGTTGGACTTGATGATCTCTGAGGTCTTTTCCAACCTGGCTGATTCTGTGGTTCTACTTTGTTACACTACTGTATTGCAATAGTGGAAGTATCTCAGAGTGGCCTATTAAAGGTAATTCTTAAGCGCAAGCTTGATTGATTCTGTTGTCATGCTTCTCCAGGCAAACAAGAAATGCGAAGAAGCTCGGCATGAAAAGGAAACGATGGTGATGAAGTACGTCCGAGGGGAGAAGGAGTCACTTGACCTCCGAAAGGAGAAGGAGGTACTTGAGAGGAGAGTGAGAGATGCAAACAAAGAAATAGAGAAGCATGCTAATAAAATCAAACAGCTTTCTCAGGAAAAAGGAAGATTGCACCAGCTGTATGAAACTAAGGTATGAAACTAAGTGACTGCATGACTTGAATTAATGATTAAAAGCACTACCTGGACACCCTTATCACTTATGCACTCTGTGAAAGAAACCTATTTTCCTTTGGGTTTTGTGTAGCTGTGAGCACCCCAACTCCAAAGGGAGAAGTTACTGAGTTCCCATTGTCATCCTTTTGAAGTTCCTTTTAATGTTTTGAGTATTTGTGGGGGGGCATTGGTGTTTTGGTTTTGTTTTGTACTTTTAACAAACCTGTAAAGACCTCTTGGTGCAGAGGCCTGGAATTTGGGGGAATTTCTAGCTTGTTTGTTTTTTATCTTTAAATGCTATAATGACATTAAATAATTGCAGTCTTTTTTCCCCCCACTGTTTTTCCTGTGTCTTCACAGAAAAAAATGTTGTTTTCTAGACCACTAAAAATTGGTACTAAAGCAACAGAAGTTTTTAGACCCAGTTCAAAAGAATCTGTCATTCCCACTGGATTCCACCAGCCTCTTAAATTTTTCAGGTCTTTTGTGCTTCATAGGTATCATAGTATCAGTTAGGGTTGGAAGGGACCACAAGGATCATCTAGTTCCAACCCCCCTACCATGGGCAGGGACACCCCACACTAGATCAGGCTGGCCAGAGCCTCATCCAGCCTGGTCTTAAACACTTCCAGGGACAGGGCCTCAATCACCTCCCTGGACAACCCATTCTAGGGCTTCACCACTCTCACAGTGAAGAACTTCCTCCTCACGTCCAGCCTGAATCTCCCCACCTCCAGCTTCATTCCATTCCCCCTAGTCCTATCACTACCTGAGAGCCTGAGAAGTCCCTCAGGTGTGCTTCACGATTGTATTTCATGTGAAAAGATCCAGAAATCAATTAACAGGGTTCAGATTTGGGCCTTTGATTTGGGCCTTTTCTGAGCAACTGTACTATGCACTGAAGGATCTTAAAAAAATGCATCTTAATAAAGGTCCTAAAAGTTATGCTTCTGAAACAACAACAACAAAAAAATCACCTCAGTGCCTTCTCTCAGATGAACAGGAAGTGGGAGCATGACTTTAGGTTTCCTAAACAAAACTTAACATGCTCCTGATGATTGCACTAGAACCTTGCAAGAACTACACTGCCCTCATATGGTGCTGCTTTAATTTTTTTTTGGCAAGATAAGCCTCTGACTTCAGAAAGAGAGTTTGGAAATTTAGCTTAATGCAGTGGTTTGTGGATACTGATACAGAAGGCCATGCTCGCAGTGTGCTTCTCTGAACATCCTTTCTTGGCCCAGGTTAGTGGTTTGACTTGCCCCCATTTTGCTGTGGTGCTCACACTAGTCTACACCTGTATAACGGGTAATATCCTTCCACTGGTGTCACAATTTTTGTCTGTGGCCTTCTAACATATGGCCATATAACTTTGAACTTCTTTCCTCATTCTTTTGCCAGGAAAAAGAAAACTGTGCAAGCCTGCCCAGGAGATAATTATTTTAGATCAGAGCTCTAGGCTATGCTTTGCCTTTAAACAGATATATAACATTAATGTGTACTCACAGTAGTGCAGCCTTACCTTGCTATTCAAATCAGAAAGTTAATGGTTTGGGATTTTTTTCCCTCTGTATTATGGACTAAAGCATTATTGAAAGCTCACAAATCTCTGCATGCTTATGTAAAATACAGACATTAAGAGAAACAAACAGCCCTTGCATTTGGCATTTGAGCAGGAGTCTTGTAAAGGCACTGAGTGATTTAGATTGATAATACAAAGCCTGTGAAATCTTCTTAGGACGGTGAAGCCACTCGACTCGGCAAAGAAATAGAAAAACTCAAGGAAGAAATCAATTCTCATGTTATCAAAGTGAAATGGGCTCAGAACAAACTGAAAACAGAAATGGACTCACACAAGGTTAGTGAATTGGTATTGATGCTATGACCCGAAAATACAGTCAGAGGAGTGTAGCTGCTGTGTTGTTTACTTCTTACATGATACAAAAATGTGTTTCTAAAGTGTTTCTTCTGACAGCAGAAGTCAGGATAGTGCCATTAAAGATACTGATACTTAAATGAAAATGTTGAAAAGATGTCAGGGGAGTATGCATAGGGGGATTCTGTTTAATCTGACAAATAACTTTTAGAAAGAATTAACTGTCAGTTTAGCTCTTATGTGATAGAGTTAAATAACCTATCATCTGGAAACGTTCACAGCACAGTAGATCCTTCTGTTGTGCTTTCAGTGTTGGAACAAATGAAACTGCATAAAAGGATAGCTGCATGGAAGCAAGAGGGAATGATGCTGGTCTTTTTTTTTTCCCTACAATCATAGAATTGTCAGGGCTGAAAGTGGCCTCAAGGATCAGCTAGCTCCAAGCCCCTGCCATGGGCAGGGACACCTCACACTACATCAGGTTGATCACAGCCACATCCAGCCTGGCCTTCAAAACCTCCAGGGATGAGGCTTCTACCACCTCCCTGGGCAACCCGTGCCAGTGTCTCACCACCCACATGGGGAAGAACTTCTACCTAACATCCAATCTGAATCTACCCACTTCTAGTTTTGCATGAGAAATGCTTTTCCCAGATGAAGTTAAACAGATTTAACCTGTGGTTTATTGCTGTTTCTGCAGGAGACCAAAGATCGCCTCAAAGATGCGATGACAAAACTAACTGAAGCAAAAGAAGAAGCAGACCAGATAAGGAAAAACTGTCAAGAAATGATAAAAACTTACCAAGTAGGCACATTTTCTCAGGAGATTGAATTAGCATTTCATATCCACATCTTCTTTTCTTTTCCTCCCCTTTTATCATAAGGTAGAATAGAACAGAATAGAATTAACCAGGTTGGAAGAGACCTTTTGAGATCATCAAGTCCAACCTATCATCCAGCACTATCTAATCAACTAAACCAGGGCACCAAGCACCACATTCAGTCTCTTCCTAAACACCTCCAGTGATGGTGACTCCATCACCTCCCTGGGCAGCACATTCCAATGGCCAATCACTCTTTCTGTGAAAAACTTCTTCCTAACATCCAGCCTGATCCTCCCCTGGCACAGCTTGAGACTGTGTCCTCTTGTTCTGGTGCTGTTTGCCTGGGAGAAGAGACCAACCCCCACCTGGCTACAACTGGGGAAGAGTTGTGCAAGCTACAAAGCTGAGATGGCTAGTCCCTGGCTTCTTTGCTTGAAAAGTTAAATAAAAGGGAAAATATTTGTCTTGATTCTCATGCAGTGTGTGGGTCATTCTAGGTGTGTTTGGAATCATTCCATACTTCAGTACCTATAGAGCAGACTCAGTGATGTGAAAAGCAGTCTGTATGCTTATAAAACTAGACAGGGAAATGTAAAACTCTGCTTTCATGTCTTCAATCCTTTTTAGGAGTCAGAAGAAATTAAATCAAATGAGTTGGATGCAAAACTCCGAGTAACTAAAGGAGAACTAGAGAAACAAATTCAGGAGAAGTCTGATCACCTGGAGGTAAGTCTGTGGTGTGTGAAGACAACGCAGCTGGCAACTTAGGAGTTAAGAATGCCACGAGTTTTTAATTTAGAGAATCTTATTTTAAGCTGCTTGCAGTTTCTGCCAAACATTTTTCTCTTTGGCCTGATCCTACAACCCAGGTGTCTGCCTCCAGCCTTGCTTTTTGGAGAGTGTTTTTAGCTATTATCTTAGATGAACTATTAAAAAACAAAACTCTGGGAAAAGTATGATACAATGAGGATGAGCTAAGTGCTCTTCCATTTATAAACTTGGATGTTACTGTAATTTAGAACAGAAATTCAGATGATAGGCCTTTTTCTGGCCAGTATTCTGCCAGCCTCTGTCTTTCTCTCTGTGTGGAGATTTGCTATGCCAGAAGCTAAATTCTCTAATCATAGGATCAACCAGGTTAGAAAAGACCCCAGAGGTCATCATATCCAACCTATTACCTAACACCTCATGACAACTAAACCATGGCTTCAAGTGCCATGTCCAAGCCTTATTTGAACACCTCCAGGGACGGGGACTCCTCCACCTCCCTGGGCAGCACATTCCAATGGTCAATTACTCTTTCTGGGAAGAACTTTCTTCTCACCTCCAGCCTAAACTTCTCCTGGTGCAGCTTGAGGCTGTGTCCTCTTGTTCTGTTAGTGGTTGCCTGAGAGAAGAGACCAACCCCCACCTGGCTACAACCTCCTTTCAGTATCTGCTCACAGGTCATATATGCATGTGCCATCTTGAGTTAACCATGTGTCAGTTTGCCTAGAGGTTCCCCCAGGAGCTGTTGTTCATAGGTGTGTACATGTAAAACCAGGGTGTGTAATCTCATCTTTGTTCTCAGTTCTTCTGAGAGTGAAGAAGCTTTTAGGCTTGGCTTTGTTTTTTGAGTAAGAATCCCAAACCTTTAGGGTACCTCTTCTGCCTCGTGCCCTCTCAGCTGTTGTGGTGGCCCTGCATTGGCCTAGATTTTTTTGACATCCCAGGAGATGCCACTGTCCATTTAGATTTCTCAAGGAGCTTCTCACCCTTCAAAAAGGTGCATCACGCGAAAATAAAGGAGCTGGAAGACTTGAAGAGGACATTTAAGGAAGGCATGGATGAGCTGCGGACACTGAGAACAAAGGTAAAGTGTGCTGTCTTGGATTGCCACGGGGCTAAAGGCACCGTGTTGGGTTTGGAACAAGACTATGTGCAGTCTGTTAGTTGTATTTGTACATCTTTTGGAGTAAACAGTGTAATTAGAGCCTGGTTGGAATAAGACTAGAAGGGATATGTGACTTAGAATCATAGATTCTCTGATTCTAGAGCCTGGCTGGAATAAGACTAGAAGGGGTATGTGACTTGACTGGCTGGAATAAGACTAGAAGGGGTATGTGACTTGACTGGCTGGAATAAGACTCGAAGGGGTATGTGACTTGTCTCTGGTTAGCTTTTCATAGGGAGTATCAAGTGATCCGTAGCAGAATAACATCTTGTTTCATACTGTGCACCTTGTTTGACTGAAGAGTTCTGAGGAGCTTTTCAGTAAACACCTTTTATATTTAGTAACTTTGAAAAATAAAAACTACCTTTAGGCTTTTCCTGTCTGTGAAGGTAGTTTTGTAAAGTTACCTGGCAAGGAGTATGTGATCTCAAAGGTCTTTTCCAACCTGGTCCGCTCTGGTCTACTCTAATCTGCTGTAACTTCTGAACAGTCTACTCATTAGCATGCAGTCTCTGTATCCAGAGACAGGATTGAGCTCAATAGGACCTTAGAAAAAGGGAAGAAAATACAGAATCATTAGAATGGTTTGGGTTGGAAGGGACCTTAATGATCATCAAGCTCCAACCAGCCTGCTATGAGCAGGGATTCCTTCCACTAGATCAGATTGCTCAAGGCCTCATCCAACCTGGCCTTGAACACCTCCAGGGAGAGGGCATCCACAGCTTCCCTAGGCAACCCATTCCAGCGAGGAGCTGTCTTGGTAACTGAGGAAAGATGATGTCTTTGGATCCTGGTCCATTAGACTGATTAGTTTTGTCCAAACTGTATGTTAATTATTCTTACTTGGTTGGTGTTTGTTTGTTTGTTTCTGGTGTTGTTTTTTTCCTTCTTCATTTTTCTGACTGTACTTGATCTGAAACACTTGGGATAGTCTTCTGAGTTACTTTGGAACCACCCAAAAATAACCCAGGTGCTCTAGGCATTTGATCAGAATATTTCAACTCTGAAACTTAGGGGAATAAATATTTTTCTGTATTTTTTTTAATTTTTATGTCTATTCAGGTGAAGTGTCTAGAGGATGAGCGTTTAAGAACAGAAGATGAGTTATCCAAGTACAAAGAAATCATTAACAGGCAGAAAACTGAAATTCAGAATTTGCTGGACAAAGTCAAAACTGTAGATCATCTGCAAGATCAGCATCAGAGGTACAGTTGTGCACTTTGAGGATTGATTTAAAAGATTATCTGGAATGGGGAAAGTTTCTCTTTATTGAAATTACTGAGGCTTTAAAATGTATTGTAATTAGAATAGAATAGAATTAGCCAGGTTGGAAAAGACCTTCAAGATCATTGAGTCCAACCTATCATCCAACACCATCTAATCAACTAAACCATGGCACCAAGCGACCCATCCAGTCTCTTCCTAAACACCTCCAGTGATGGTGACTCCACCACCTCCCTGGGCAGCCCATTCCAGTGGCCAGTCTCTTACTGGGAAGAATTTCTCCCTAACATCCAGCCTAAACCTCCCCTGGTGCAGTTTGAGACTGTGTCCTCTTGTTCTGGTGCTGGTTGTCTGGGAGAAGAGACCAACCACCAACCTGGATACAACCTCCCTTCAGGTGGTTGTAGAGAGCAAAAATGTCTCCTCTGAGCCTCCTCTTCTCCAGGCTAAGCAACCCCAGCTCCCTCAGCCTCTCCTCATAGGGCTGTGCTCCAAAGCCCTCCCCAGCTTTCTTGCCCTTCTCTGGATCCAACATCCTTCCTAAACTGAGGGGCTCAGAACTGGACACAGTACTCAAGATACGGCCTAACCAGTGCAGTGTACCAGGGCAGAATGACCTCCCTGCTCCTGCTGGCCACACTATTCCTGATTCCAGGATTCCATTGCCCTCCTTGGCCACTTGGGCACACTGCTGGCTCATGTTCAGCCTACTATTGACCAGTACCCCCAGGTCCCTCTCTGCATGGCGGCTCTCCAGCCACTCTGACCTCTGTCCAAATTTAAGTGTTTTTCTAATCTAAATCAGTACTGGAGAGAGACAATCTTCATGGCCCCTTACAAGATGAGAGGATTGAGTCTGATAAATCCAGTTCAACTTTTCTAATTATTAAAATGAGAAGTGCTTGCTTTCCAGCACACTCTGTAGGAAGTTGTGTCTGCCCAGTGCTTGGTTTATTGAAAGACTGGGGGAAAGCAACTGAACTGGAAAGACAGATTGCCTCAGAATTGTGATGGATGAATGCAAGTATTTCACAAAAAGAATTTTATGGTTTTGACAGATTGTCTACTCAAATGGTAGGGAGCCACTTGTATTTCTCATGGACTGAAATTCATTCTGCTGTGTCAGAAGGTTGCTGATGTAAGAAAGTGAGGGAAGTAATCTCAGAAAAGAGTTGGGTTCATGGACACTTCAGGAGCATATTTCTCTCTATATGGTCCATATATGGGCTAGAATATACAAATGCTGTCCACTGATTCTAATAGTGGTGCATAATGAGGATAGGTAAGCAAAACCACCCATGTGGCCCTCCTGTGTTTCGACACAGTTCTTACTTTTCACTGGAAATTTCATTATATATCTCTAAACCTCAGGGTTTAGAGAATGAAGCATTTTCTGTGTGCTGCTCAATGTGTGTGGAATGAGCCTAAAAAAGACTGCACAGTCAGAGTGCAATACACTTGATATTATCCTTTTGCAGTGCAATGCTAGCTAACTCCTCTTGTCATTAACCACATGAACTCCACATTTTGGTAGCTGGCAGCAAATAGTTTGTAATCGTGGAATTCTAGTAGAATTCAGTTACTTAGGTTTGCACAACTGTTGCTCATTTTCAGAATTACTAATGATTTGGGTTGCCTGAGCCTCACTCCTACCTGAAGCATGTTGATATGGGGCTGTTGATTTGAAGTGAACTGAACCTCCTGGTAACTACATGGTCTCACAGGCAACTAAATGAGATGTGTGCGTTTTCTCTGTATAACTGAATTTTATTTTAAGATTTGGATATACACACTCCCTGTGACAAAGATCTGAGGGGTTTTCTGCTGATGTGGGAGGGTAAAGTGTTAGAAAGGTGTAGGAAAGCCTAGGATTGAGGAAGTGATGAAATAATACACGACAAGAGCAAGTGAGGAGGACACATTCAGTGTGTAACTTTAACAGCTCTTTCATTTTGGAATTGATTTCTCTAGAATGTTGGTCATAACTAAAGTGTGACCCTTCTCACTCAAATGGATTGCAAGTGATCAAAAGGAATGTTTCAGTAGAAACAAGAGCTTGTTTTGCAGAGGATTGCAGGGAGAGATAGTGGAGTAAGACAGGTCCTTGGAACTGGAGCTGCACTGCTTGGATAAACATGTTCCAGAAGACACCATACTGCTGTTCTGGAGAAGCTCAAAACTGGAATGTTTCCCCAGGTCTGCTTATGGAATGACCACCTTTGTTAGGTTTGCAGATTTACCTCTTACCTACAGAATCTGGTGCTGAGGGTTTTGTTGATACACTTTACTGAAGCTCATGAAATTGAATACAGAGAGATTCTCTTCCTTGAGGAAACTGACTATATGTCCTTTTGTGGCATACAGCTATCTGTCACTTCAGCACTGCAACATGCCAGGAAACAGCATCGCAAAACTCCCTTGGCATCTAAAATGATCCAGTGACTAACAGAAGCCCCAGGGTCATTAATTGTTCATCTGCCTTACTTGGTCTTGACCTGAATGCTTTTATTTCAGTAAGGTTTTATAACTTCAAGCTCAGGTTATCCCTGATAATATACAGTTGTTTTGTTTTGACAGAGATGAACAAGAAATCAGTGCTTTAAAGGAAGAAGCTGATGGTTTCAATTCTCTAGTTGCTGATCTCCAGAAGGACATTGAAGGTAGTCGGAAAAGAGAATCTGAGCTGTTGATATTCACTGAAAAATTGACCAGTAAGAATGCACAGCTTCAGTCTGAAAACAATTCCTTACAGAGCCAGTTGGATAAGCTTTCTTACAGTGAAAGAGAGCTGCAGAATCAGCTGGAATGTGTTCAACAGGCTAAAGATGATCTGGTGAGTACAGTGTACAGCTTGTTTTTTTTACGCACTAGTGAAATATTTGATACCAGTAAAGATGTGGCACACAAATTGCACCTTGTGTCTTTGCTTACCTGACTGCAGTTTCCCATTGGGTTTGCCAATTTGATGTAGTAAATAGCAGGCACATAGGAACACTTCATGTTTCTAAAGGGAAAGAAATCCTGAGGCACACTGCACTGGACTTGAGTGGGTATTACCCTGTTGCTTTGTAATAGAATAGAATAGAATTAACCAGGTTGGAAAAGACCTTTGAGATCATTGAGTCAAACCTATCATCCAGCTCTACCTAATCAACTAAACCATGGCACCATGCACCCCATCCAGTCTCTTCTCCAGTGATGGTGACTCCATCACCTCCCTGGGCAGCCCATTCCAATGGCCAATCACTCTTTCTGTGAAGAACTTCTTCCTCACATACAGCCTTTTTGTCTTTTGGGAGCACAGAGTTGTTCTCTGTGCAGCTGTCACTGAAATGGTCAAAAGGTTGTAGTTTGTCTGTGAAATTGATTACTATAAACTGTTTCTTTAGGTCCTGTTTGTACCATGAGATAAATGTAGTTTGTACTATGAGATAAATGTGGGTTTTAATGCCAGTGTGACATGGGAGGTAGTGTGACTGCAGGTACAGCTCTGCATGGCTCTGCACTGCATCATGTAGATGCTTTGGAGGTCGTTCAGGAGTCTTACTGCAGCGTTGCGCTGCATTGCTTCTTCATTTGCAGTGGCAGAGATTAGCCTAAATAACAAATGTAAAATGTGAATGATTCTCAGGTGGAAAAATGCAGAGTTAGGGCTGTTGGGCATGCAGTACAGTTAACCTGGAATTTTTTTTTGGTATATATCTGAAAATCAAGCTATACTTTCAGGCCATCAAGTTACAGAAGGAAGAAGATGAGCGGAAGCTCGAGGTTGAGACGTTACAGGCTCAGCTAACTTCAGAGCAGAAGGAGCTATCAGCACTGAAGACCTGTGTGGATGAACTGAAAGATGAACTGGCTACCCAGAAGCGCAAGCACGCAGCAAACCTGAAAGATCTCACAAAGCAGCTGCAGCTAGGTTGAAATGATTTTCATATCTAACGAGTCAGTCCATCTGTAAACCCCTTCAGTGCTTGGTTGAGGCTAGGGTCCCGTCTCTGTGAGCACCATCATGGAGTGTAGTTCTTCAAACTCTCCTTGTCCCTATAGGCAACAAGAGTGAGTGAGCAAGTTAGATCTTGTGGCAACTGCAGTTACAAGAAACAGGCCTCAGTGTCAATTTCCAGTCTTCAATACAACGTTTGAAAGTGCCTAAGGCATAAGAGGAAAGAATTACTTCAAAAGAGCATGGTCTTTGTTACCGTGTGTGTGACTGCTGAAATGCCACTGTGGGTAGATATGTGTCCTGGCCTGTTTAAGAATATAATCAAAAGTTGCTAGGTACTTCCTGGTTGCTGTCTGTACCAGGAACTGCTGGTGACAGTTGTCCTTTTTAGTATTTAACCTGAACACTTAACCTTTTTTAAAGACTGATATGACAAGACCAATGACCAACTTTTGTCAACAAACAGAAATCATTAGGTACCCAGTAATGCATATGCTCTGAATGCAAATAGATTTGAATCTTAGCAAATCTGTTTGAAGCATGTTTGAAAGAAGAGATGCTGTTGGCATTGTGCAGGACAAGTTCCCTGACTGCCTGTATGTATATGAACAGCTGCACGCGTTCCTTCTAGATCCCTACTGGAGGAGTGGTGCTCCTGGCACAAGTGCTGCACTCAGCTCCCAGTAGTGGTACAGTTTTGAGGTCCTGGAACCATTGAGATGCCATTCTGTCAGCTAGTAATTATTTGTACAGCAGTCCTAATCAAAATCAGATTTTAGAATAGGATAGAATACACCAGGTTGGAAGAGATCTTTAAGATCATCGTGTCCAACCCATCCAACACCATCTAATCAACTAAACCATGGCACCAAGCACCCCATCAAGTCTCCTCCTAAACACCCCCAATGATGGCGACTCCACTGCCTCCCAGGCAGCACATTCCAATGGCCAATCACTCTCTCCATGAAGAATTTCTTCCTAACATCCAGTCTAAAACTGGATTTACTGTTTTCAGTCAGTCCTATGTCTGACATTACCTTCTTCACCTTCTGTGTAGGGATCATGGTGGATCTTGCAACCAGGTGCTTCAGGGTTGGAAGCTGGGAGAGGAAGGGAGACGCTGTTTGGTTTTAGAGTTATTTGGGTTTGTTCTTTTTTCAGTTGCTACCATTGCCTTTCAGTTGCCAAGCCATGTTAAAATAGTGCAGTTCAGAGAGGGCAAGAGTTCCTGCATGTTTTGTAACACTGTGATTTCTGAGGGTTTATTCTGCTGTTGGTAACCATCGTTTGGTTGTGCTTTTAGCACGGCGGAAATTGGATCAGATGGAAAATGGTAATTACGACAAAGAAGTCAGCAGCATGGGGAGCCGTTCCAGTTCATCAGGTAATACAGCACATGGCAGAGCTGCCAAAACAATCCTTCTAGCTCAATAAGGCTGCTGTGGTGCGCTGCCCTGAGCCTTGAGCTTTCTGTGGCTTGTGCTTATGCAGTGTGTGGGCAGCGTCCCATTGAAATTGACAAAATAGCCTTTAAGCTTTGCAGTGCACTTGGCTGAATGCAGTTCTCGATGCTTATTGCAAGATTAAAGTTTTAATGCTTATATACTTTGGTTCTGTTTAAAAGCCTACCTTTTTTATTTTGTTGACTTGTATGTTTGGGGGAAGCTCAGAGGACTCCAATTCATAGAGGACCCTCTTAAGTGCTGCCAGAGGCAAAACAAAAATGAGCAGTGGCTTCCAATGTTGTTTAATTGCACTATTGACAGTTGCAACTGTGCAAATGATAAATCAATTGGTGTGTTTAGAAGCATCAGTGTATTGGAGTAAAATTCATTGCTTACTATCCAATTAGAAGTGGTTATCATTAACATTGCAAACAGCAACTGCTTTCTTCCTCCATGTCTTTGGGTTTTAAATGCCAAGGTATCCTGTATTGTCACTGAGGGAGATAAATACTTGTAGGAAAGAAAGAAAGAAAAGAAAATCTTCAAGCTTTTAGTGTTACAGTGTTGATATATTGGGCTCTTGTCAGCCTGCAGAGTTTCATGATGTTATCATTTTAGAGGACTCCAAAACAGATGTGTGTAAAATCATCTCAGTCTTGTACAAAGGAAGATGAATGAACAGGAGGACATTATAGTGGAGTAAGAGTCACTGAACCAAGCACACTTAAGCTTAAAGGAAGTACGCCCATGCTAGGGGACTGCACTGCTGTCTCAGCACGTGTGATTGAAATGGTGAAAGTATTGTTCATATAAAACCCTACTAACATATAAGGGAAACTGCCATTCTGATGAAGAATTCCCAGGCTCCTGCAGTGTAATGAATGCATGCACTGCACTGGAGGAGCTGTTTCTCCTGGTCTTAAAGCAAAGAGCTCTTACCAATTGGGGTGTATTGGCAGGGTCCCTGAATGCCCGCAGCAGCAACGAGGATCGGTCGCCTGAGAACACAGGGTCTGCAGTAGCTGTGGATAGCTTCCCAGAGGTGGACAAGTCTGTCTTGGTTGAAAGAATACTAAGGCTACAGAAGGCACATGCTCGAAAAAATGAAAAGATGGAGTTTATGGAGGATCACATTAAACAGCTGGTGGAGGAAATCAGGAAGAAAACAAAGTAAGTTCAGGTCACACAGTGTTTCAGTTTTGAACTGGAGCACTAGAGAAGCATTCTGGATTGTCTGTAAGACATGGAACTGTCTAAATGAAGGAATTTAAACCCATAAAATACACTGCAGTGATGGATCTCGAAGGTAAGATTAGTCTTGGGCTGGTTTTTGGTTTGTTTTTTCCTCCCCTTTATCTTTTTCCAGCAGTTACATTAATTGCTAGGCTGTTTATTGCTAAAGTTTTTCAGGAGGAGCAGCCTGGGGCAAGTGTATTTTTTTTTTTTGGTAGCAAAATGGTCACCAGCTGGTGATTTGAGGTGGACTGCTGTCACTGGCTAATAGAAGACTCCTTTCTTTTCCTGTGCTTAAAAGGGTGCTAATTGTAAGAGTTTGTTTTGGAAGGAGAATCTGCATAATTCCAGATGGTGGTCTGGCATGCAGAGCAAGCAAACAATGTACCTGAGCCAAAGGTGGTTGGCATTTCATGTCTGAGACAAGATTCCACTTACAGAGAAATATCATTTTACAGGATGATGTCTGTAACTTCAGTTAGGAAGGGAAGAAATCATGACATATATCTTCCTTGGGAAGTACAGTTGTCTATCAAGTGTAGCCCTTGCTTAATGAGCCTATACATTTATGCCCATCTGGTACCATTTCATAGAACATGATCACAGCTTGTGAAGATTCTTGAGCAGAGACTTTGTAATATTTGCCTTGTCTGTAGAAAGGTTAAGATTCCCTGTCTGGAGTCTTTCAGCAAAGAAAAGTAGAGGCATTTTTAAGGCTCTATTTTGGCTCCAGGATGTCAGGGATTGGAAGGGACTCAAAGAGATCATCAAGTCCAACCCCCTTGCCAGAGCAGGACTGTACAGCCTAGCTCAGGTCACACAGGAATGCATCCAGACAGACCTTGAAAGTCTCCAGAGAAGGAGACTCCACAACTTCTCTGGGGAGCCTGTTCCAGTGCTCTGTGACCCTTACAGTAAAGAAGTTCCCCCTTGTGTTGAGGTGGAACCTCCTGTGCTGCAGCTTACATCCATTGCTCCTTATCACAGGTAGCAACATTGTTTTCTTTAAATAGTTCTGAATATGTAAACCTTGCACATTGTAGTGAACTCTCAGTAGCTTCTGTAGCACTTTCAGTATCCCAGTAGAAATTGCAGGAGCTGATTTTTTTACTGCCTTGTCAGTGGTACAGTACTGCTGGAAGATAAAATCACTCCTATCTGAGGAATCTGAAATGACTTCAGTGTCTGACTCTTGAGTGCTTTGTAATGCTGTGATGATGTTGGTTTTTTAATTATTATTTTTTTTTAATTCTCTCCCCCTCCCAGAATTATTCAGAGTTACATTCTGCGGGAGGAAGCTGGAACACTGTCATCAGAGGCCTCTGACTTCAACAAAGTCCACTTGAGCAGGCGGGGGGGGATTATGGCATCTCTGTATACATCTCATCCTGCAGACAGCGGTCTCACCTTGGAGCTCTCCTTAGAGATAAACAGGAAGCTGCAGGCTGTGTTAGAAGATACATTACTGAAAAACATTACATTAAAAGTGAGTAGCTGTGCCAGTTCTTCCACGTGTTCTTTGTGGTTCTGAGGCTACTGCCTTTGGAGAGATGCATGCTGCTTGAAGGAGGGGGCTGTTCTTTGGGAGCTGATGCCATAAATAGCATTGGGTCAGTCTAAGAGTTATCACAGAATATTAGGGGTTGGAAGGGACCTTGAAAGATCTAGTCCAACCCCCCTGCCAGAGCAGGATCACCTATACCAGATCACACAGGAATACATCCAGGTGGGTTTTGAATATCTCCAGAGAGGGAGACTCCAAAACCCCCCTGGGCAGCCTCTTCCAGTGCTCTGTCACTATTGCAGGGAAAAAAAAATTTCCTCATGTTTCCATGAAACTTCCTATGCCTCAGCTTCCACCTATTGCCCCTTGTCTTGTCATTTTGGCGTCCCAGAGAAAAGCCTGACTCCATCCTCTTGGCACTCACCCTTTACATACTTATAAACATTGATGAGGTCACCCCTCTTCTCCGAGCTAAAGAGCCTCAGCTCCCTCAGTCTCTCCTCATAAGGCAGACATTCCACTCCCTTAATCATTTTCGTGGCTCTGCTCTGGACTCTTTCAAGGACCCTGAGGTCCTTCCAGAACTAAGTGGCCCAGAACTGGACACAACATTCCAGATGTGGCCTCACCAGGGCAGAATAGAGGAACAGGAGAGCCTCTCTCGACCTACTAACCTCAGGCCTTCTAATCCACCTCAGAATGGCATTGGCTTTTTTTTTGGCCACAAGAGCACATTGCTGTTACATAATGTGGTCCCCGCTAAACCTCCATTCTAAGACCCTCTTGGAATGCTGCATCAGTGGGCTGCTTCTTGAAATAAATTCTGGGCTGTCTGTGCATTTGGTGGGAAAAGGCCTCTCCATGCTTTTCTCAGTCACACGGAGCCAAGGGCAGGAGCTCTGTCCCTGCAGCAAGGTGCCCTGCTGAGCTATCGGGGCGGCATGGCTGCCGCGTGGGAAAGAGGGCAGGCTGGGAGGTGTTGCACAGGCTGCTCGCCAGACTGCAGTGTGCTGCAGAAGCTGGAGATCTTGTGCTGTAATTATCATTCCCCTTGAAGAGTCTGCTTTCATGGCAGCCTGTAGATTATGAACAACTGCAAAAAAAAAAAAAGAGACTTGCTGAGAGCTTTGCATCCTTTATGGAAATTACCCTGTTTTTTTCCAGCTCTAATCATTTGCTTTTGTGCTGGATACTTGAAAGTATCAACCTGCTGACATAAATGGTAATTTCAACTTGCTGCTGCACTTTTTGCTGATGGACTCCTTTTCCCTGTATAACTTGCCCTATCCTGGGTTTTTTTGTGTTTTTCTCCTCAAAGGAAAACCTTCAAACTCTAGGAACAGAAATAGAGCGGCTTATCAAACACAAGCACGAACTGGAACAGAGAATAAAGCAGACATAACTAGAACCCTTATGGAATTACCAGCATGGAGATGTGAAGAACAGGCAGGTCCTACAGACCACTGCTTTGGATGTTTTTCCTGACATTTGATTGCCTGCTAGTGAAAGCATCAGGTGTTTTGCATGGACAGCCTTTAACCATCCAGGCTGTCCTTACTCGTGTGAGTAAGTGTGTGGCATCGGTGTGGTTCTGTCTACCAGCCTGAGGGCTTGCTGAATTTTACTACACACTATACTTATCTAAAATCTTGTGTTTGAAATGGCATGCAGATGCCTCACAGTGCATACTGTGTTTTGAGTGAGTTGCAGTGGGATTTTCATTTCTTCACTCTTAACAATGGACCTCAACAAAAACAAAGCTAATTATGTCTCAGTTGCTGTTGAACATACCAAGTGTTACAGAGCTTTAAGGGCTTTCAGGCATAACTTCCTTTCCTGCATTTTGTTTCTGATGTTTAGGTTGGTTATGCATTTTTGATGGACACATGGAAAAAGGCTTTGTCACAAAATCTGGTTGTGTTTTTTTTTTTAAGTGGTGGCCATGGTGCTGCATATTTTCTGCTTCAGATTGACAATTCACCTGATTTCTCTACTCAAAAGAAATGAAACAACAGGAAAACTAAGGGATCAAGAAACTTTCTGACTGCAGTTGTTGAGTATATGGAGCTGAAGCATGTCATTTCAACAGTTCTGTAAGCCCTTGATCTCTAGATTTTTTGATACCAGATGATTGGTTAATATAAAGTTCTCTGGCCTTCTGCATAACTGACAGCATTTAACACATGGGAGTGGGAGTTTTGACTGCCCATTGCTATGTATGTACTGGTAGGCACTGTGGTTGCTTCTGTTTTCAGATGATCAGAAAATCTGTTTTCAAAGACAA
The DNA here is from genome assembly GCA_015227895.2 of Colaptes auratus. NCBI lineage: Eukaryota > Metazoa > Chordata > Aves > Piciformes > Picidae > Colaptes > Colaptes auratus. Next base: position 8,905,420 of record CM026886.1, read on the forward strand.
ATGGAAGGTAACTGAATGTTCTCATTAACCGTGGCTAGAACAGCTAGTGAAAGTAATAGTAAGAAATGGGAGATTCATTGACTGAGATTCATGGACTGAGAAAGTGGCACAGAAGTCTGTGTGACTCCTTAGTTTTACTGTTGTGAAGAACTAGTTGGTCAGAATAGCACAAACCAAGAACTTAGCCCTTCAATGACTGAGAGGATGATGAAGGAAGAGTATCAAGGTGACAAACTTCAGGTTAGTCACAGCATCATGTTCCCATCTTAGTTCCAGTATAAGTAATTTACAAGATCTCAAGACATCTGTATTCCAACAGTAAATAGATAGATTTCTGTATTTATTGACTTTAGACCCAAATCAATTGACCAGATCATGGTGTAAATACATACTTTGGGTTTTTATGAAATACTTGAACTACTTCTTATAATGAAAAAAGATTCAGTCTACCTTTACAATAACAATGCTTTAGCTATTTTAATTAGAAGAGATACTTGGGGTGGGGGAGGGGGTTGGAATCTATCTTAACTGCAGGCACCTCAAACAGCAAACAAGGGGCCTGAATCCAGCAGCACAAAGGAGGATCATTTAGCAAAGCATCTCAGTGACTTAGAGGTGTGGAGTCCATTTTCAAGTGCCACTTGAGCTTTGTAATGAACCAAATTGAGCAAAAGGGCCTGATTTGGTTTGAGGAGTTTGCCTCAAGACGGTGAGACTTCCATTTCACTTTAAAGATAAGCATCTCTGGAAGTCCTTTTGGGATCAAGACCTGGTCTGTGGTCCAGAGAGCTTCAGGAGTCCTGGATGGCAGATCCCTTTAGTGTCAAAGGATGAAGTATTTCTTTGAAACAGGAGGGTGGAAACAAATGATTGAAAACCTGACCGAGCATTGTAGAAACTGTGAGCCTTTAATCTGGGTGGGGTTTTATACATATATTTTTCTAATTCCTGAGAGCAATGGTTATCTGAAGTGTTAGAGAATTTGGACCAGACCAGTCATGTCATGGGACTACCTCTACTTTACTGTCAAGTAATTGTGAAGAGGAAAATACCTGGCTCTGCTGAAACAGATTTGTCACCAGCTTTCAGGAGGTGAAGAGGCAGTTGTTTGAGACTGAACTAGACCTTCTGCTGAAGAAAGTGTTTAGAACAATTTGCATGTCCAAACATAGCTTAGCTCTTGTATATTTGTGTTTTCATGCTTTAACAGACCAGATCTCTGGATATTTTCAGGCCTTCAGCCGAGTGACTCCAGTATTTTAGATACCATGTTAATATTGTAATCACTTAATGTATGTTCTCCAGGTGTACAGTGTGAATGAAGGAGAGGTGCAGTGCAGATGGAATAAGTGCAATGACATTGTGGAAATTCTTATTTCTTTTTGGTGTGGTTGTTTCTCCTTTTAAGTTAGCTGTCCTCCTGCCCTGCTGGAAATGCTGCCTGCTTCTCTGTAGCACTAGTAACTTCTCAGAGGTCTTTTTTTCTTTGGTTATGGAGACACACAAAGCAGCCAAAATATCACATTGTTTGTTGTGCATGGTATTTTCATGGACCAAAGTCATCATATATAGGCATTATTTTAAAGGAACCTAACAGGTGGAAATTTCATTCCAGCTCCCAGATTGGCAATGACTCACTCTGTCCAGTGAGCTCAAAACGTGATGAATACATGGCAGGGTCAGCCAGCAAGTCTGCTTGACAGAGCTGTGGTGGTTTATCAGCCATGAAAATGTTGCCAACAGGTCACCTGCCTCTTGTTTCCGTGGGGTAGGTTGTCTGGAGTGCAGTGGTGTTGGTGCAGGTAAAGCAGAACACATCCTGTGAGAAGGTGAGCACCAGCTGGTGCAGAGTGGGTGCAAGGCTGGTGTAGCAATCACATTTCACTTACCTTTGTTTTGGAAACTTCCTGTTAGGAACCTGAGATTGAAAACTCTCCTCAGATAAACTGGATTTTAGTGAGAAACTGGATTTGAAGGTAGCCTGGAGCAGTTAGCTACCTGTCACTGTAATTCGGTGTCCAGTAGACATGTGATTGCCACAGGCTGCTTTTGAAAGTTTGGAGCTTGTAGCTAGTTGTGTCCTACAGGGTTAAACACCTGTTTCTTAAATACTCAGGGTGCTCTTTGAATTGAAATATCACACATCCAGGTGTGGTTAGAGGCCCTACAGGAAAGCTGCCTATGCTTTTTTCACCCTCTGTAAAATCCAGCACTGTCATGTCTGAAACCAAACCCTCTGAACTGAAGAATACCAATATATGCTACAGAAATCACTGGGTTTATGCCACACAGAGCTGTGCAATGATTATTTTCATTTTAGCCTCCAGAAAACAGTGGAGATAGAATTTGTTCCTTAGATACGTACTCACCATTTTCACTTGCTGCTGGCAACACCTGTGGCCATCTCCAGCTGACAAAACTGCAGTTCCTCGCTCGGAATATTTCTCATGACGATATTTTAGCGCATAGCTAAAGCGATAAAAACAAATTCGCTCTGTCGCTTCCGCCGAATCGAGTGTAAAGCCGAGTCCCGCATTTGGGAAGGGGTTCGGAGCGCAAGGCTGGTCCGAATGGGCTGCCAGCGGAAAGGGCTGCAGTGGCGAATGTCAGCAGTAGGTGGCGCTAGGAGCCAGAGTCACAGCGTCTCCATGCCCGGCCGAAGGGCAGGCGGCTGCGCGGCAGAGGCAGCTGGGTGGTGTTCAGAGCTTTTTTCCTAAGGGGGATGGAGGGCTTCCTTCCCATGTTCGTGTTTTAACTTGAAATGCTGTTTAATCTTCCAATCTATGTCTGTATGTCGTCTGAATATAAGCAGAATGTCTCTTGGTTTAATTTTGTAGATACCTGTTTCTGTATAAAGGTTTTTGAAGATATCACTATACCTTCTGTATATATTGGACTTTGAAATAATAAACATACAGATGTATGAAAGTCTGGCTGGGGTCTCTGCTTTGTACCTCTGCTAACTTACTGTCCTGGATTGCCTGGCAGCTCTCAGTGAAGCTCTGGTGGTGGCAGCAGGGTGCTCTGTGTTGGGTGCCCATCTTTAGGAGTGGGAGTCTCCCCTTCTCAGAGTGCCAAAATGTCCTTGTGGTTCTTGTGATCATCTTCAGGAGTGGGAGTCTCCCCTTCTCACACTGCCAAAATATTGCTGTGGTGCTTGTGAACAAGTACTGTGGGCTAAAAGCAGCTTAACTGTCGGCAAACTGTTCTTGTCAGTGTGAGTGCTGCGAGGGCACCATACAAAGCCCCTTTTTGTTTCCCCTCAAGGGGCTGTAACTACAGATAACATGAGCTGTGACTGGGGTCGGTTCTACTCCCTGCAGCCTGTACCTTCCTGTTGTACTACCTGAAGGAGGTGGCAGGGCCTCTTTGCTGTGTACTTCTGGTACTGCCACTCAGTCTTAACAGCAAAGCCAGAGAGAATGGGGCTGCATGGCTCTCATACTGTGCTGCATCTCATGGAAACAAGTGAGACACTTCCAGCTGAAGGACAGGTAATGAGTGTGCTGCAGTCAAGTGCTGCTTTGAGCTACTGCCAGTCGCAGTAAGTGTCCTTGATTCTGGAGTCATCTTTTCCCTCTGTGCCATGTGAATTTGGTAATCCCACAGTCCCTGTAGCAAGGGCTGGTTCCCTTGGCCACAGCTCCAGATTCTGGATGCTGTTTGCTGCTTTGGTTTATTTATTCCTCTGCAGAGATCTAAAATAGTTTGGGGTTTGGTCATGATAGTATTGTTTTAAAAAACAAGTAAGAAGTGATGCTGTCAGGTGGTTGGCTGCTCAGTTTGGCTCTGCTTCCATTAAAAATCTGGCAGTCAGATCTGCAAGGTTTATCCTGCCCTGATCAACCTGATTAGACAGAAAAAAGGGTAAAAGGAATACCATGAAGAGGATAATTTGTGGAGTTTATTCTAGTGTCTCCCAGAACACCTTAAATGAGAGAAGGTGGTGTCCTGTTTTCTGTTGAAATTTAATGGCTCTGACTTCCCAGCATCTGGGTGAGGGCTCCCAGTGAATTTTCAGATTACTGTCACCTGTGTGACCCTTTGCTGGAATGGTTTTGCACTTCACCATTTTTCTTCCAGCCTTTTCCACGGGTAGCAGATACAGCACTTCCTGACAGATACGATCAAAAAATCATGACCTAGCTGTGCTCCCCAAGTACTTAGCCCTGCTGTTTGGAAACAACAGCCTGAAGCTGGAGTGTGTCCAGAGAAGGGACACGAGGACAATCAGAGCTGGAGCACCTCTCCTGTGAAGACAGACTGAGAGAGTTGGGGTTCTTCGGTTTGGAGAAGAGAAAGCTCCAAGGAGACCTTATTGTGGCCTTCCAGTATCTGAAGGGGGCCTACAAGAAAGCTGGGGAGGGACTTTTTAGGGTGTTGGGTAGTGATAGGACTAGGGGGAAATGGATCCAAGCTAGAGGAGGGGAGATTTAGACTAGATGTTACGAAGAAGCTCTTCCCCATGAGGGTGGTGAGACACTGGAACAGGTTGCCCAGGGAGGTGGTGGAAGCCTCATCCCTGCAGGTTTTTAAAGCCAGGCTGGATGTGGCTCTGGGCAACCTGATCTAGTGTGAGGTGTCCCTGCCCATGGCAGGGGGTTTGGAACTGGATGATCCTTGAGGTTCCTCCCAACCCTAACAATTCTATGATTCCTTATGCTCAGATCTTGGATTTGGTGGTGTTTGCAAGTAGCCATTTGGCAAACAGCTTCTCAGCCCCATTTTACAGACAGGTCTGTCTTTCAGGATGAGAGAGCACAGCTATACATGCAGAGGAAAGGTTCCTATGGCACAGTGTTGAATACTCAGTCCTGAAGCAAGCCAATTTGATAACTGGAGCTGTTGGATAATAAATATATAACCCAAAGCTAGCAGTTTACTTGTCTAGCTGACTGTAAAAGAGGAAATCAGCACTGCTATTTTTCTCTCCCTCCCTCCCTGCTCTATTTTAAGGGGTTTTAAAATAGTGGTATGATTGGGATTTTGTTGTTGCAGTTGTTTTTAGGCTATTTTGCATTAAACCACAGTGGGTCTGTGCCAGATTTTTGCAAGATTTTTGCATGCCTAAGTGTAACTGGTGTAATAGAAGAGTGCTGCTGAACAAATTGCTCTTCTCTAATGGATATAAATATGCTGCTATGTATGTTTGTTCTGCTCTGGTGGATGCCCTAGAGTCAGGAAGCCCTTTGGCCTTCATATTTGGCCAGGCTGTTTACCACACAGCCACCCACTGATCTCAGTGGAGCTTCTCTAAGGCCTCAAGTGAAGCACCTCACAGCATCACAGAATGTTAGGGGCTGGAAGGGACCTCAAAAGATCATCCAGTCCAACCCCACTGCCAGAGCAGGATCACCTAGAGCAGATCACCCAGGAACACATCCAGGCAGGTTTTGAGTATCTCCCAGAGAGGGAGACTCCGCACCCTCCCTGGGCAGCCTGTTCTAATGTTCTGTCACTCTTGCAGTGGAGAAAAAAAAATTTCCTCATGTTTCCATGGAACTTCCTATGCCTCACTGACTAAAAGGCTGAATCCTTTCTGGTTTGAATGCCTTTGGGTTTCTGAAGAAGTTTCTATTTAAAAATAATCCCACGCACGTGGAATAAGGAGAAGCAGCAGATGAATGTCTCCGAGCTCTAGCCAGAATGCTGGGGTCTGGCATAAGGTAGGTCTAGCAGGCACAGCCATTCCTGGTAGGGGGGGGTGACTAGTGAGTCCTTAAATACTGCCCTGTGCCCTCCAACCTGCCCTCCAGTTATGCCTTTGAAGAGGGAGATGGCTTGAAGCAAGGTGTGAATGCTCGGTGAGGTTTGTTAGGCTGTGGTCTGCAGCGTGGCAGAAGTGTTTGTGAGGCTGTGCTGTGAAAGCAGCTGGCTAAAAATACTCTGAAAATTATTAGATCTGAACTTCATTTTAACTCTAGTTGGTGCCTGGCACAGGGTAGAGGAAAAGGGTAAGAATCCCTTATATCAGCTCTGAGTAAAAGCAGCACATGGCCAAGTCATGGGCTGAAGAAAAATGCTGGTGCTGGTCAGCCTGAACCTGCTTTGTAGGTCGGCAAGTTTCCTGGAAACTTTGGGCTCAGAGCTGTGACCTGTTAATGCTGTAAGTGGCTTGTGCTAATCAGCTGCTTGGGCTTCACCGTGGTAATTAGACTGTCAGAGAAATATTGATTAGATGGACTCTGAAAAACCCTTCCAGAGAAGGATGTGGAAAGTATCTTCAGCTGTAAAATGAAGTGAGAAATCAGAACGAGCTGCTGTCAGCTTGTCAGGGGCTTAACAGCAGGAGTGACACAGGCTGCTGGCAGTCGGGCTTGCCATGCCCTTTCGGCTTGCCAGGTGTCTGGTATGAGCCTAGGGCTCAATCAGCCACTGGATAAATCTTGCATAAGGGGGCAAGACTCTTCTGCATTGGGGGTGGAAAGAGGACTGTGCTAGGGGTGACATTGTTGCCCACAGCTTTACATCTGCTCCCAGGCTGTTCAAGCAGCTCCTGACTTGCTGCAGGTCACCCCTCAGCCTTTTGAGGCAAAACAAGGAGTCTGTGTCTTCCATGGGAATGCCACGCTGTGACCTGCAGCGTGTTGGGAGGTGGTTGCACAGTTCCCACATCCTGCATGTTGTGGAGACAGAGTTCCTTGGGTGAGGCAGGACAGCTGGCACCCCTGTGTGACTCCAGGTAAACCTTCTCCCAGCATCCACAGCCCCTTGTTTCACTTGGCTTTCATCAGACATTTTTGGGCTTTAGAAAGACCCAGCTGGAGCCAAACAGGCATTTTCCATCAGCAGGGACTGGCAGATGGAAGCTTGTGCTCTATAAACCAAGCTGGGCAAGCAAGCAGCCATTGATCTGGGTCTCCATGACCCTGGATGCTGTGCTGTGAAGCCCTCATGGCTTTTCTCGGGTGTATGCAGCCCTGATACCGAACGCATCAAGGTGGGCTGCTGGCGGGGCACAGCTACCACACTGGCACTTAAAAATGTAGGGGCATTGATAAACCAGGGCCTGAGCAAACACAGCTTGGATCGAGCTGCATTTTGCTCCTAAGGCAGGTGAAGTCCTTGGAGAAGAGATGTGAGAGATCTGGCAGGCAGCCTGTAGCACGAGGCTTGCAGATTACATTTTATTTTGTTACCTGAATTACGTCAAAACCATTTCCCTCTCTCCGGCTTTCCTTGCAATCTTCCAAGGCTGCTTGTTGACGGTGAAAGACCAGTCAGCTATTGCAAAATGATTTGACCTTGTCTGGGTAGGTGACAGAGCCCAGACCTTGTGGGTGCTGGGCACCTTGTAGTGCCAAATCCACTGCCGGGTGTCTCTCATTGAAGACAGTGTTCAGGCAACCACAAGCTACGCTGAGGCGCGGCGGTGGATGAGCTCCCTCCCGTAGTGTCGAAGGAGAGTGTGATTTAGCTCTCCTTGGCTTTGGCAGCAGCTGAAACAATAGAAATGTCCCCAAAGGCCAGGGCATGCAAGCCAGCAGTGACTCTCTGGAGAGCAATAAATGGAGGCACTTACGTTTAATTAATTGTGTATCGGAGCAAACACCGGAAAAGGACCAAACCGACCAACCAAAGCAGAGACTTTACTGCTGAGGGCTGGGGGAGGCTTCTGCCAAGAAAGCAGCCTTGGATCCGAGAGCGAGGAAGCGAGGCTCTTCCAAAGGGTGACTCAGAGCAGCCTCACAGGCTCCTGCTCTGGCATCCCATCCCCACAGTGCTGGACTGGGGCATGGAGGAGCAGCTCCTGCCCAGGCACTGTGCTCTGTGCAGACACCTGGTGACTGGTGAGGAGCCAGTCTCAGACACAGCTGCCAGGTCAGCTGGGATCCTGATCCCTCATACATATATATATACATATGCATCAATAACTGTGTCCAGTCTGGGCCCCTCAGTTTAGGAAGAATGTTGAGTTGCTGGAACGTGTCCAGAGAAGGGCAACAAAGCTGGGGAGGGGTCTGGAGCACAGCCTTGTGAGGAGAGGCTGAGGGAGCTGGGGTTGCTTAGCCTGGAGAGGAGGAGGCTCAGGGGAGACCTTATTGCTGTCTACAACTACCTGAAGGGAGGTTGTAGACAGATGGGGGTTGGCCTCTTCTCCCAGGCAAGCAGCACCAGAACAAGAGGACACAGTCTCAAGCTGCACCAGGGGAGGTTTAGGATGGATGTTAGGAAGAAATTCTTCCCAGGAAGAGAGATTGATCATTGGAATGTGCTGCCCAGGGAATGGAGCCATCATCACTGGAAGTGTTTAAGAAGAGACTGGATGTGGCACTTGGTGCCATGGTTTAGTTGATTAGATGGTGTTGGGTGATAGGTTGGACTTGATGATCTCAAAGGTCTTTTCCAACCTGGTTAATTCTATTCTACTCTATATGTATTTTCCAACTGAGTTGGTCTGACAAATTTAATGGTGGGGGGGTGTGGGAAATTTTCAACCTACCATGTAACAAATAAATATATATATAAAAGAATGAAAGATTCATATAGTTCCTTAGATATGTTTCAGTCTTCTGACCACCAAGAACTTCACGGGACGGGACCGGGATGTCAAAGATCCTACTCTTCTCTTACCAACCTGCCAGCTCATCAGCTCAGGCAAATCCATGACTGGGGACATGGTCAGCTGGAGTAGTGAAGGCAGGACTGGAAAAGGAGCCAGTCTTCCCTGGAGGTACATCAGGCCTGGCTTTGCAGCTGAGGCTGCGAAGGCAACCAGAAAAGCCAGCTTGTGTTGTCAGGAAGATAAAGCAGACCCAGCAATCAGCTTTTTGCTTGTGGGACTTTCCTACCTCCCGTTTGCCCACAATGTGAGGAATTGGGCTGGCCTGTGACATGTCTGAGCTAGGTCTGAACAAAGACTTTATTTCACGAGAACACCATGCTTAAAAAACATCTCCCTGGCTCAGTCTGGGTTTGTGCCCTTGGTGGGTTTCAGAGGAAGGCAAGCTTGGGCTGGGCATCATTAATTACAGTTTCAGGAAAATGGGCTCATAGGGTGTGCAAAACCTCTGAGAAGAAGTGGTGTGAGCAGCCTCTGTGTGTGCTTTCCACCACCCAGAGCTGCCTCCAGCTCAGCCCATGCCCACTGCTCCTGTGGGCACCTCGGGCTGGGAGACAGCTGGCTGTCCAAAGTGATCAGTCTCGAGGGGAGAAGAAGGGTCTGAGAACTTGGTAACTCAAGAAGGATTAAGGTATGGGGTGTGTGTGTGTGTGATTTTAAAAGGCTGTCCCAGCACAAGAGCAAACCCCACTTGCTTTTGGAGTGCCATAGCCTCTCCTGCCCTCTGCAGAGCAAACTCAGGGCTCTGCAAGCCTAGATCTGGAGCGCAGCTGCCGGCACGATCTTAACTTGTCCTTGTTCAACCCTGGTGCACCAAAACATGCACTTTTGAGTGGATAGATGTGAAAAAAAGGAGCAGAAGAGTCTGGCTGGTTTTGGAAACGTGGCACAGAAGTGGCCTGCACAATTGTATTTACTTTGGAGGTTCCTTTTGGGAAGCAGCTCCCTGCACTGGGCTGTCTGTCAACTCCCAGCCCCATTGCTTTCCCCCTTTTTCTTCTCTATGCTTCTGGGACTTTGCTCTCTGCACAAGAGCCAGAGCCTCCAACTCCTGCCAGACCTCACTCAGCTGCATGGTTACTCACACTGCCTTTCCACTGAGGAGCACAGAGACCATTCTCTGAGCTAAACCTTCTGCCTCCACTACCACTCACTCACAGGGCAGTTGCTGGGACAGTTTTTTTCCCCATTTCTTCCCAGTGCTGGTGAGAAGAACTCATGAGGGCTGCATGCTGCTTGTGTTCCCAGGTTCCCGCAGGCCAAGCATTTGGCACATTCACTCTGTGTGAAGTGTGGCACAGGTCATGCTTGCCCCCAGCACATGGGCTTATCCTGGGAGCTGGTACCGGGTTTCTTGGGGCTGGGTGCTGCAGCTGTGGCAGCTGAGAGCCAGGAGCATCAGGGCAAAGAGTACAGAAATAGCAGTACGTGGGCAGGGGGAGAGAAATGCTGCTGTCCCTGGTGGTGTTTAAAAGATGTGTGGATGTGGTGCTCAGTGACGTGGCGTAGTGGCTCTGCTGAGTTCATGGTTGGACTCAATGATCTTTAAAGGTCTTTCCCAACCTAAACACTTCTATGATTCTATGAAAAGGAAGATGCAGATTCTAACTCAAGGCCTTTATGAGATTTCTTATGGGTTGGGAGGAGAAAAAGATTGGGTTTGGGGGGTGATTGCTTTGGTTTTGTTTTACATAAAGCATAGCCAAGAAATGGAACAGGTAAGATTAGAAACCAGAACTGTGTGCTGGCAAACCATACCAGTCTGATTTGACTGTCAGCTCTTACAACAAAGGGCAACTTTTGTTGTAAGACTGTTGGGGATGAAAAATGTGAGGATCTGTACAAGTCTGCCAAGAGTCCTGCATGATTGTTGGGGGAAGCTGGAGGCACCTTGAAAGCAGAACTGCCAGGAGTAAGGAATGGTCTTTGCTAAACAGCCCGGGGAGAAATACAACCTGCTGGGAAAGTGTGCATCCAGAGCTGGACAACCAAAATGTGACAGTGCAGCTGTGGTTGCAGTGACAAAAGCCACTCAAGATACCTAGTTATCCTCCAAAGTTTGTTTGGAATCCCTTAGCACAGCTGCTGACAAAGGTCTGAAAATGTTTAGTGCCAAGCATGCATGTCTGTCATGCTGGGTAGTGCCAAGCATGTATGTCTGTCATGCTGGGTAGTGCCACATCATTGTTCCTTAATGCTCCAGCTTTGCTGTCTGTAGCCCTCTGTTGTCCCATACAAATGTTAGACCAGAAGCACTTGAGGACCAGGACAGTTGGGTTTTGCCTGTGCAGAACCAGCACAAATGGTTCCTGATCCATGCCTGGATCTTCTAGGAGCTGCTGTCCAAAGGAAAACTGTAAAGATTTAATGTAGTATAATGACAACTTTAATCCAAGGTAAGTATGGACATGTGAAAATTAAAGGGGAAGAGACATTGTGTGAGCAAGGGGAGAACTGCAAAACAAGTTCTAGACAGCTGGGATTTGCAAGGTGCACAAAAGGGGAAGCAGAGCATGCAGCTAGCAAGGGGACATGTCTGCCCCAGGTGCAGTGCCAAGAAAATCAAACCTGCAGCCAAGGAAAACATGGTTAAAAATGGTGCAATGGCATCACCTAAGTGCTGCTAGTGGAATCACAGAATGGTTTGGGTTGGAAGGACATGAAAGATCATCTAGTTCCAATCCCCCACCCATGGACAGCCTCCCCCATGGGCAGGGACACCTTCCACTAGCCCAGGTTGCTCAAAGCTTCATCCAGCCTAGCCTTGAACACCTCCAGGGAGGGGGCATCCACAACTTCCCTGAGCAACCTGTTCCAGTGCCTCATTCTCCCCATTGCAATTCCTCCACCTGAGTGGAAGCCTCAGAGGTGGGAGCTCCCCAGCCACTTACCAGATGACATGCAGAAGGATCAAGAAGGAAAACACTGGCAGCAGTCACTTGTGCAAGAGGGATGCAGAGCTCACAACTGAGAGGCAAAAGGAGTGACACAAAAATAGAATAGAATAGAATAGAATAGAATAGAATAGAATAGAATAGAATAGAATAGAATTAACCAGGTGGGAAAGGACCTTTGAGATCATCAAGTCCAACCTATCACCCAACATCATCTAATGAACTAAACCATGGCACCAAGGACCTCATCCAGTCTCTTCCTAAACACTTCCAGTGATGGTGACTCCACCACCTCCCTGGGTAGCACATTCCAATGGCCAATCTCTCTTTCTGGGAAGAATTTCTTCCTAACATCCAGCCTAAAACTTCCCTGATGCAGCTTGAGACTGTGTCCTCCTATTCTGGTGCTGGTTGCCTGGGAGAAGAGACCAACCCCACTTGGCTACAACCTACCTTCAGGTAGTTGTGGACAGCAATAAGGTCTCCCCTGATCCTCCTCTTCTCCAGGCTAAACAATCCCAGCTCCCTCAGCCTCTCCTCATAGGGCTTGTGCTCAAGGCCTCTCACCAGAAATGAATGCACAATACAAGATCCTCACGTCAAAATCTCAGCTCCTCTTAATGCAGTCAGGACCTACAGGACTCAGTGCTGCTAGGGCTGAAATACAAATACCCTGTTTGCTGAGAACCCCTCATACAGGGGAGGAGATATCATCTGGTGTTTTCAAACCCAGCTCTCTCTTGCTATGTCCTCAGGGGCACCTGTGTGGCTACTGGCCTTACCCTTGGACTTGGGGGTGGGCTCATTTGAGGCTGTTTGTGGCAGTCCCCAGGCTGGACCTGCAGCACTGACCTTGCCCCACACCCAAGCAGGAAGTCAAAGAGGCTCTCAGCAAAGACATTTCAGCATAAGCCTGTAAGCAGGCTCAAAGACAGGTCTATTCACACCCTGCCCTGTTCTCCTCTTCCCTTCCCTCCCCCTTAGAATGCTTCTTTGCCTGCAGCTTTGGTACCTACTGGTCTGGAGGTGAGAAGGGAGAAGGAGCATCCAGAGTCATCAGGCTACAGAAAATACCCAAGAACAAAAGATTAATTCTAATGTCCCAGCTCCAAGCAAGCTTGGCCATTAGCTTCAGGAAGTCTTCATCATTTATGCAGAAGAGGAAGCAGATGGAAATTACAGAATTAATTTGATCTGAAGAGATTGTGTTGTGCAAAAACACGTGTCAGGCCTCATTACTCAAGTTTGCAGGAGGCACAAGGACAGGGGAAGCCACATGTGGTGTGCAAGCAAGAGCACGCTGGGTGGCATCAGCTCAACTGCCCCTTTTCCCAAGTGAAAGACCCAGGTCAGCTTTGAATAGGGCTGTGGTGTCACCCAGCTAGGTGGGCTGGTGGTGGGCAGGGAGCCATCCCTTCCCCATCTCTGAGAGCTGAAATAAAGAGAGGATCCAAAAGGGCACTGCTGAGCCTCTCTGGGGACGGAGATCCCACGTGGGAGCTGAGTCCCACAGAAGGTGCAAGTCTCCTCATTCCAAGGTCCTATAGGCCATGTGTGTCTGCTCAGCTGCTTGTGCTGCATTTCACAGCACAGGCAGAGATGCAAGCCCTGCTTCTCACTTCTTTCCTTTGCACAGTAGGAGTAAAACCACTAAGTGACAGCTATGGTGACAGCTTTAACTATCCAACGTGGAGCTGGGGCTTTGCAGCACTCTGGGTTTTGTGCAGAAGTTGGCAGAGGCTGCAACAGGCAATGCTGTGCTCCTTTCACTTCATAATTGCTCTTAAACAGAGTCCAAGGATCATTTATTCTGATCTCTGTTCCCCATGCTGCAGACACTGACCCTGGTGGCTTTTTAAAGGGGTGTATCCTTTGTATACCTTTTGCTAGATTTACTTGTGGGTCCTTGCAGCCAGAAAGTCCACCTGGTAGTGCAGCTGACATTTAGGACCTTTTCAAAGGCAAACACTGCAGCAGAGACACCAGAGAGAGCTGCAAATTACCTACCATTCAAGGCTGCCACCAAGTTGGCAGCTCAATCTACTCTTGATATACACTAAATCCTTCTGTAGGGGACATTGATAGCTTGGGAGAGAAAGAGTTCATTCAAACTTTCCCATATTCCCAAAAGCCAGACAGTGTGTTTTGGTGTGTGACAGACACAGGACCTCTCCATGACACCTTGATGTCATCTCTTCACACTCTGCCTCAGCCATGCTCTCCCTTTCCTTGTGCAAGGAGCTGCCTTGTTGTAACAGCCAGCCCTCCGGTGAGAAGAGGCTTTGCTGCCTGTCTGAGATCTGTTTGACATAGGCAATGTGAAGAAAATTCCTGGTTCATCCATCAGGTCAGTTCCACTTGGCAAATTCGTGTTATGTGAAGTGCTGTCTCTGCTCTGGTGTGGGCAGAGGAGGCAGACTCAGTGGTTTTCATTGTCAAGTGGAAGGACATTCAGACCTGGGTGGAAGTCACCCTTGTGTTCAGTTCTGGGTCCCTCACTACAGGAAGGACATTGAGGTTCTGGAGCATGTTCAGAGAAGGGCAACGAGGCTGGAGAAGGGCCTGGAGCACATGGCCTGTGAGGACCTTTTGAGAGAGTTGTTGGCACTGTTCAGTCTGCAGAAGAGGAAGCTGAGGGCAGATCTCTTGGCTCTCTACAACTACCTAAGGAGAGGTTGGATCAAGGAGGATACCAGCAGCTTCTCCTTGGTGTCAAGCAACAGGACCAGAGGAAATGGTTTCAAGCTCCACCGGGGCAGGTTTAGGCTGGACGCTAGGAAATATTTCTTGGCACAGAGGGTTCTCAAACATTGGAATGGTCTGCCCAGGGCAGTGCTGCAGTCACCATCCCTCAGGTGTTTAAGCAGTGTGCAGAACTAGGGACATGGTTTAGTATTGGCCCCTTGGTGCTGGGTCAGAGGGTGGACTGGATGATCTTTGAGGTCTCTTCCAACTGGATGTTTTCTGTCATTCTCCTCTCATCTCAGGCTGTGGTCCCACAAGTGTTCAACACACTGCACCCAACAAATGCAGGGTGGTGGAGGCTCGGAAAAGTGCAGTGTTGAGATGCTCAGGTGTCTTCTCCCATTTGGGAGAGCATGGTGAATGGTGCAAAGGGGGTTAGTGAGCATGGGTAGCCTCTCAAGCTGCTCTTACCCGAGCACCTGGCTCTCAAAGCAGAAGCATTTTGTAAAGTGCAGCCACTGCTTGAAGTGGCCCCACAGGCACTTTCAGATAGCCACCATCGTAGTCTTGAAGCAGTTGAACAGTTATTAGAACAAGTGCATGGTAAAAGCCTTTCCACTCCCATCCCTCCCAGAGCCACTTTTGGATCCCATGGTTTCTTTCTTGTTTAAAATGATTCAGCTGTAGGCTCTCAGATAGTCTCCGTCTGGTTAAAAATAGTTGCTTGCCTCATATGGCTTTAGCATGGTCCTGTCAACTGTAAAATGTTCCACCTTCCAAAAAAGTAGAGTGAAAAATGAAATTGAGCTTTCACACATCATTAGTCTCCACAGTTAGACCTCCAGGGTTCATTCCAAACCCATCAGAAGGAGGAGAGATGAGCTGAGAGGGTGGGCAAGCAAGATGCTTGTGCCTAGCACCCTTCAGGTCTTTGGGAAGCTTTGTCCCCCACACAAAAGCAGCTAGGCTGATGGTTCACCCAAAACAAAGCACTACTTGATTTGCAAGAAACATTTATTTGGATTTCTGGAATGCAAGAAGAGCTTAGTCACTGCAGCCAGATATCTTCTGATGTCAGTTAGGGGAACATGCTCCAGCAGGGAACCAGTATAACCCAGTTAGCTGAGCCACATTCCACAGCCAAACCATGACTGTGGGGCAGGAGAGCGTGAGAGCCCATCAGCCAGCTCACAGCTCTTGTGCTCTGTAGGCATGTGGAGCAGAGATGGGCTTGCAGAGTGTGACAGGCTGTCCTGAACTCCATGTATTTGGGGGGGGGGGGGGAAGGGAAATTTGATTGCAGAAGTGGACAAACTGTGCAGGTGGGTTAGTTCACTTGACTCCCTGTGTCACCTGAAGCTTGAGAGTCTACATTCAGGCCCACCTGCTGGAGGGTGTGTGGTGGGACTGTCTGTCACAGCAGTGTCACAGGGTGGTGGTAGTGAGGCACAGCAGTTCTTTAGAGCTGCTCAGTTCTTAGAACTGCTTTGCTTTCACACTGGAAAGTTCTTCAGGTCCAGCATACAGGGAGCCAGGGGAGGTTTAGATTGGTTATTAGGAAAAATTATTTACTGGCAACAGGCTGCCCAGGGAGGTGGTGGAGTCACCAGCCCTGTAAGCGCTAAAAAAAAGGTGTAGATGTGGCACTCTGGGACATGGTGGTCACAGGATCATAGGATGTTAGGGGTTGGAAGGGACCTCCGAAGATCATTGAGTCCAACCCCCCCCCTGCCAGAGCAGGACCATAGAATCCAGCACAGGTCACACAGGAACACATCCAGATGGGTCCTGAAAGTCTCCAGAGACCACAACCTCTCTGGGGAGCCTGATCCAGTGCTCTGTGACCCTCACAGTGAAGTTCCTCATCATGCTGAGGTGAAACCTCCTGTGCTGTAGTTTATATCCATTAGCCCTTGTCCTATCACAGGGTGCAAATGAGCAGAGGGTTGACAGCTGGCTTGATGATCTTGGAGGTATTTTCCACCCAACACAATTCTACAGTTCTGTGGTATCTCTGCAGTGGCCACAGCCAGCTCCTGATGCTCTTGTCTGAGGAAGGAAGCACAGCACAGAGGGAAGCTCTACACTGTAGTTTGCCCCGTGGCCCCAGGTTAGAGAAAAGAGATACTTTCAGTCACGAGATGAAGCCTTGACTGTGGCTTCTCCCATCTCCTGAGCAGCAAGCAGCCCTGGGGGTGCTCACCTGCTGTCGGTGCCAAAGAACTTCAGAGAAACCAGAGCAGATGTAGAAGATACAGAGGGAGAAGTATCTGTTGCACACTTCACATCACCAGAAGCTGGCTTTAGAGGCTGGGTGACAAACTGCTGGGCAATATCTGCAACAATTGACTTTCCCCCTATGAGTTACATTTGCAGTGCATGCTGAGCCACTCTCTGCTCTTTTCCTCAAGGTGATATGCTAAGCCCTGCTTCCTGGACCGTGGCAGTCCTCTACTGCTGGAACATATTCAAGCTGCAGATGGCAGCTGTGGGAATCACAGGGACTCTGCATTGCTGAGCACCACAGTCAAATCCTGGCCAGCATCAGTGGGGCAGGAGCTGACCACAGAGTCAGACCTCCCACAGAGATCTATGTGAGCCAAATGCTGCAGCTTGCCAATGGGCTGCTGTCAGCACCTTTCTCTGCCCCCAGGCAGCACTCCCTGGAGCTGCTGCTGTATTTATGAGGTCCTGAAGCATACCTGTGCCACCATCACATCACCTCATATGGATAACTGCACCATAAGCATTTAGAATCATAGAACTGTTAGGGTTGGAAGGGACCTCGAGGATCATCTAGTTCCAACCCACCTGCCATGGGCAGGGAAACCTCACACTAGATTAGGTTGCTCAGAGCCACATCCAGCCTGGCTTTAAAACCTCCAGGGATGAGGCTTCCACCACCTCCCTGGGCAACCTGTTCCATTGTCTCACCACCCTCATGGGGAAGAACTTCTTCCTAACATCCAACTGAATCTCCCTACTTCTAGTTTTCCCCCTAGTCCTATCACTCCCTGACACCCAAAAAGTCCCTCACCAGCTTTCTTGGAGCCCCTTTTGAGATGCTGGAAGGCCACTAAAAGTTCTTCTCACACCCTTCTCTTCTCCAGACTGAACAGCCCCAACTCTCTCAGTCTGTCTCCATAGGGGAGGAGCTCCAGCCCTCTGCTCATCCTCATGGCTTTTCTCTGGACACGTCCCAGCACATCCAGATCCTTCTTGTAACAGAGGCTTCAGAATTTGCTCTGGGTCACTCCTGATAAGACAGTGGATGAACCTAAAATTAATTACTGCTACAGAAGTCACTGCTACAGAAAATGAGTGCTTTGAAAGAGTGCAGAAAAGGTTCAGATTCTCTATCTTTGGATGCCTGCTTGTGCACCACACCCCAGGAAATAGCTGTGATTATGGGAAGGGACACTTTCACAGACCAACGATTTTAATGCTCCCCAGGCCTCCTGCCATTTTTTATTTCCATTTGCAATTTTATGTATTTTATGATAAAGTTTGAAGTGTGGTTTTTGAGCATGGATTTTACAGTTGCCATAATATTTTTTCCTATCCAAAGACATTTTCTTTTGAGCTCGTGGGGCATGAGTCAACTTGTCGTTGAGGCCACTGGAGTCCTTCCAAGTGACCTTCCTGGAGCCTGCCAACTGGGCAGCTGAGGCCTGATGTGTTGTAGGTGTGAATTAGCAGGACCTGAGCTGCTCAGGGCAGCTCAGAATAGCAGGTCAGTCAAAGAAATCACCAAACCTACATCAAGAAATTACCCTGACAACATTCAGCATGCTCAGTAAAAAAAACCCAAAGTCTCTGCCCCAGCAATGCCCACGCTGCAGCACCACAAGCCCTGCTGGACGTGTTGGCAGCAGTGGGTGTCTAACCCTGCAAGACCCCAGAGTTTACCCACCCAAAGCAAGTCCTAAGTCTCTTAATCTCACAAGGCTGCAGGAATCAGGGTGAGCTACGGGACTCATTTGGCCAAGATGCTTGAGTGGGGAAAACATGACCCTCGGCTGCCTGGATTATGCAGGCCAGGTCCTGCACCCTCACAAAAGTGGCAGCCCTGTGGACCCCACTTTGCTGCTTGGGAGTGCTGCCTGTATGTTGATGCACAATTGCACAGCAGAGCTGGGACCATGCTCTAGCACCACATCTCATGAAGACATCTAAGCTTGCAAGGGTGCTTGCCATGAAGGAGCCCCAGCGCAAGTGTGGTATCCCACACTGATCCAGACATGTGCCCATCCAGTGTGCATGATTATTTCCCCCCAAAGGACTATTTCACAGGATCAGAGGTTGGAAGGGACCTCTAGTGATCATTGAGTCCAGCCCCCCTGCCAGAGCAGGACCATAGAGTCTGGCACAGGTCACACAGGACCACATCCAGATTGGTCTTGAAAGTCTTCAGGGAAGGAGACTCCACAACCTCTCTGTGCTCTGTGACCCTCACAGTGAAGAAGTTCCTCCTCATGTTGAGTGGAACCTCCTGTGCTGTAGTTTATATCCATTGCCCTTTGTCCTGTCACAGAGTGCCACTGAGTCATTGAGGAGTCATTTCTCTTTTTTTTTTGGCTAGGAACAAGTTTCAATAGGGAAATGTCAGGTTCCCCAATTCAGCAAAATTCTGGCAGTTAGCCTCAGCTCAGAAAGGTGTCCCTGTTCTGCAGGGCCAGCAAGGCAAAGGGCACACCCAGGCCTGGAAAACATGTCAGACCCCAAACAAGCAGCAAACAGGTCAGTCCCACAGAGCAGCTTGTTGAGCATCCTGGCTGTTTGCATAGCTTACTCACACCTCCACAGCTCTGTTTTTGAGGAAGAGTTAGGAGCTGTGTTGGTGCCAGGGTGCTCAGCACACAGCGTTTCTGTGGTTGCCTGGAAAGCCCTCGGTGCTGTCAGTAAATGACAGTGTATCACACACTATCACAGCATATGAGAGGTTGGAAGGGACCTCCAGAGATCATCCAGTCCAACCCCCCTCCCAAAGCAGGATCACTTAGGGTAGTCCATACAGGAATGCATCCAGGTGGGTTTGGAAAGTCTCCAGAGAAGGAGAATCCACAACCCCCCTGGGCAGCCCGCTCCAGGGCTTCATCACCCTCACTGCAAAGAAGTTTCTCCTCATGTTGAGGTGAAATCTTCTATGTTCAAGCTTGTACCTGTTGCTTCTCATCTTATTACTGTGCACCACTGAAAAGAGCTTGGCCCCCTCCACTTGACACCCACCCCTCAGATATTTATACACATTGATGAGATCCCCTCTGAGTTTTCTCAACAGCCCCAGGGCTCTCAGTCTCTCTTCCTAGGGGAGATGCTCAAGTCTCCTAATCATCCTCGTGGCTCCCCATTGGATTCTCTCCAGAAGTTCTCTGTCCTTTTTGAACTGGGGAGCCCAAAACTGGACACAGTATTCCAGGAGTGGTCTCAGCAGGGCAGAGCAGAGGGGGGGAAGAAGTCCCTAGACCTGCTGGACACACTGTTATTTCTTGTCTTGTTAGTTTGCACCACCAAAAAGAGCTTGGCCCCCTCCACTTGACACCTTGTGGAGAGGTTCAGAGCAGGGACTCCACGAGAAAGGTCCAGCAGGTGGTAGCCTCTGCCTGGCTCTGCTGCCAGCTCTGGCAGGGACTGGGACTGTTCTGCAGGAGCCGCACGGGCAGCTCCTCCACCGCCCTGCCTGCTAAGGAAATGAATGGCACACGATTTGGAAAGCAAGCCAAATATTCTGTGTTTATGAAACAGCTCCCAAGAGCTTTACAAAGGGACTAGTGGTGTTTACACACAAGCTGGACAGACTCTAACACAGTGCATGCTCTGTTGTGTCAACTCCTGCACCTGCTGAAAGTATTTTTAAAAGTCCCCACAACAAGAGGGAGCCAAACAGCTGGGTGACTCACAGAATCACACAATTAACCAGATTGGGAAAGACCTTCACGATCATCAAGTCCAACCTATCACCCAACACCACCTAATCAACTAAACCATGGCACTGAGTGCCTCATCCAGTCTTGTTTTAACACTTCCAGGGACAGTGACTCCACCACCTCCCTGGGCAGCCATCCCAATGGCCAGTCTCTCTTTCTGTGAAGACCTTCTTCCTAACACCCAGCCTAAACTGCAAAATTGTTTTAGAATCATAGAATTGTTGGGGTTGGAGGAGACCTCAAGGATCATCCAGTTCCAACCCCCCTGCCATGGGCAGGGACAGCTCACACTAGATCAGGTTGCCCAGAGCCACATCCAGCCTGGGCTTAAAAACTCCCAGGGACGAGGCTTCCACCACCTGGGCAACCTGTGCCAGTGTCTCACCACCCTCAGGGGAAGAACTTCTTCCTAACATCCAATCTGAATCTACCCATTCCTGTATTTTTTTTCCATTCCCCCTATTCCTATCATTACCGGACACCCTAAAAGCCCCTCACCTGCCCCATTTCCCCCCCTTTTTCCCCTTAAGTCCCAGAGCACCTGGGCTCTGTTGGAGTCTCCTCCCCTCCTCCCAGGTGTGACCACTTGGCCCTCCCCACCCACTCTCCTATTTAATCCCCCCCAGGAAAAGCAGAAGCCCAAGCTGAGCCCATCTGGGCTGGAGGATCCTCCTCTCATCGCTGGTGAGTGCCCATGGTGCACACTGGGTGATGGTGGTGGTGACAACAAAGGCCGGGGGGCCTGGTGGCCCCCCGGCTAGATAGGGCAATGATTGATGACTCCTGCAGTATCATCCGTGGGTGCTGGCTGAGCCTTCTCACTGGGGATAAGGTTCTCTGTGTGGTATCTGTGACTCCAATTGGCCCCAGCTTGCTGCTCTCACTAAAGCAACAGGTTTGCTAATGTAGCTGCAGGATGCTGTGGGAAACCTCTCTAGAGAGGCTCTGTTTGTGTCTGAAGTAAAGGCTGCTGAAAAGGAGGGTGAGGAGCTGTGAGCGAGCTGCTATCAGCCCTGCTCATGGAACTGATCAAACACTCACTGGAAGAGGAGAGACCTCATGGGCAATCCAAGGCTTGCAGCACTGCAGCCTGTGCCTGCACAGCAAGGGGAGAGCAGCAGCTCAGCTAACACTGTCTCAATCCTCTTTCAGGCAAGAAGGAGTCTTGGCTGAAGAAACTGAAGTTGAAACAAATTTTCCTGTGCTTTCCCAAACTATCAGGATAACAAAAAATCCTTTTTCGATGTGTGCTTTGGCTTTCTGTGCCAGAAAGTTGCTGGGGCCCTTGTTAGCGACACAGGTTCTCCTTTCTCTCAGATCGCTTGCAGAAGGTCCTGCCTGAATCTTGTTTGGCTGCGGGATGACACCAGGATTCAGCCCATAAAAGGTTATTGACCTGGGAAGAGACAGTTTCTAGAATTTAAGGGCTGGGCAACTTCTTGGAAACTGCCTTATCAGCACAGCTACAAGCTGGAGCTTAAAGAGCCCTTCTCTGGTTCCTATTCCTGCAGTTTGGTATTTCTCTCGGCACATTTATTTTGCAAGCTGCTGTTTAAAACAGCTTTGGGCCGAGACTGCCACAAGACCACAAAGCCAAGCTCAACTGCTTTCCTGTTTCTGAACTAGGTGTCAGCTAAGTCCTGAAGCAAACCAGTCGAAGGGAGCAGACATTTGTGCATGGAGACTGGGTAAAGGCTGGTGCAATGAGCCTTAGATGTTCTCCTCTTTTGCTGGGGGAGAAGGGAATTGCCAGAGGATGTCAAGGGTGGTTAGCAGAAACGAAAGGTGGTAAAACAGGAAGAGGAGGCACTGACTTTACATAGCAAGGAGTGTCACCAGGGTGCATGCTGGTGTCCAGGAGCAGTGGAGCACTGGGAAGGAATGGATGAGTGCAGTACTCCAATGACTGAAACCAAAACCTGATGATACGTTAAGGTCTGCTGGAAGCATGAGCCTGTGCTTACACAGAGATGGACTTGTTCTTTTTTTTCCCCCAGCAAGAGTGGTCAGGCACTGGAATGTGCTGCCCAAGGAGGTGGTTGAGTCACCAACTCTGGATGTGTTTAAAGGTTGTTTGGATGTGGTGCTTGGGGATATGGTTTAGGGGTGAGCCTTGTAGAGTAGGGTTATCAGTTGGACTTGATGATCCTGAGGGTCTTTTCCAACCTGAATGATTCTGTGAAATTTCACAGTCAGGAGGGGCTGGTTCACAATAAACCCCAGGGAGATCTGCAGTGCCTCAAGTCTTCCCTGCCAGAGCAGGTCTGGCAGCTCAACCAAGGCTACTGCCTCTCCTCCTCCTCCAGCAACAAAATCAGTGCCTTGGCCCAGGTTTTGGGCTGATGTTAGCTGCTGCACAGCAGAGCAGTCTCCATCCCACCTGTCAAATGGTGAGCTGGGGAAGGCCTCTTTCAAGGGGAGCTGTAGAGAGCATGGGCTTTGCATCTGGTATCCGGCACTTGTTTCCAAGGGGCACAGCAGAGATCTGAGCAAGCAATGAAGGAGCTGGCCAACAAAGCCTTCGGTGCCAACAGCTCACCCACTCACTGGGGCAGGCTGCTCAGCAAAGCCAGCATCAGCCTCAGAAATAAAGGTCTGCAGAGCCATGGCTGCACAGCACCAGTAACTTCACCTCCTGGCTCGCTGCTGTGATAATCCTGTTTGATCAGCCGTAGTGGCTGAAGAGAGCCATAACCAAGAAAAACAGCAGGATTATCCCCCAGCACCTGTTCCCACTGAAAGGATTATCACAGCTGGCCAGGCTGGGTGATGTCCTCTAGGTATCACCATGAAATCAGCCTGGGCAACATGACAGTCCACCAGAAGATGACCTCACTCCCCTTCTGCATGCCCCTTTCCCAGGTATTTCCAGCACAGCAGCTGGAAGCTCCTCGCAGCTGGAGACCGTTTCACGTGGATTACAAGTGCCAGTGTTTGCACATCTCCAGCACAGAGAGTTGCTTTTCAAATAGCATCATCTCTTGTCTGACTGTCTAATGGGGAGACCGTGTGAAAAGTATGAGCTGTAAGCTGTGAGGCTCAGAAGACAGACAGCAGCTTTAGAACTCTTTAAAGCAAGTTGTTTTCCTGCTCATCATTGTACTTTTGTTGTTCAAGCACAGGATCTGACCCACTCACCTCACAACATGTAAGGGCTCTCTTTTGCTGCACCTGCATCCACAACACAAAGGGAGCTGATGTAAGAGCTGTTTCACTGCAGAACTCAATGTCTGACTACTGAATAGGAGTTCTTTGACATGGGAAAGCAGGAGAGAACAGACAGGGCCCAGAGAAGCTTTGGAGGGGCTCAGATCATCAATACATGGTGAGCAAAGGCAATAGGAATGCAACTCTAATGTAGATCATAGAATTTAAGAATAGTTAGGGCTGGAAGGGACCTTAAGGATCATTTCATTCCAACCCCCTGCCATGGGCAGGGACACCTCGCACTACATCAGGTTGCTCAGAGCCACATCCAGCCTGGCCTTAAAAAATTCCGGAGATGGGGCTTCTACCAGTTCCTGGGGCAACCTGTTCCAGTCTCTCACCACCCTCATGGGGAAGAACTTCTTCCTGACATCCAATCTGAATCTACCCATTTCTAGTTTTGCTCCATTCCCCCCAGTCCTGACACCCTAAGAAGTCCCTCCCCAGCTTTCTTGTAGCCCCCTTAAGATACTGGAAGGCCACAATAAGATCTCCTCAGAGGACTGCTATTTAACCTTACCTTCTAGACCTGAGATCTGTTTCACTGTGTTCTCTTGGCTTTCCTTTGGGGTCACTGTGAATATCAAGGTTAACTCAACGGTCATGAAGTTGCCACCAGGCTTTGCAGCAGTGTCCCAAGCACTGGTTCTGCCCCCAGCCTTGAAACCTGAAAAGGAACCTTTTAGAAGGGAGGAGGGATGCTCCAGAAAGGAGGAGGTGGCCACCATCTTCACGCTTGGAGGAATGATTTAAGTGGGGGAGTCTTAGTGCAAAAGAAGTCCCATGTGCCACTGAAGCCTGAGGCCAGACCCCTCTAGTTCAGGACCACTGCATAAATGTGTGATTCTCTGAAGGAATGCTAGTGTCCTGCTCTCATCATGCTGCACTGGTAGTGTCACAGCAGCGTGGGAACTTTGCCTGTGACCAAGTACCTTTGTTTCCTTTTTACAATACAATACACCAGGTTGGAAGAGACCTTCAAGATCATCACGTCCAACCCATCAACCAATCCAACCCACCTAAACAACTAAACCATGGCACCAAGCACCCCATCAAGTCTCCTTTGCCAACACCAAATCAAGCGTCGTGAGCCCTTTTGAGGCAACACATTTTCCAGCCGTGGACATTTTTAGTCCCCCATGAAGGTACAAGAAAGGCACAGTGTCCCTTAGAATAGAATTAACCAGGTTGGAAGAGACCTTTGACATCATCAAGTCCAACCTAGTATCCAACACACTCTAATCAACTAAACCACAGCACCAAGTGCTCCATCCAATCTCTTCTTAAACACCTCCAGTGATGGTGACTCCACCACCCGTCTGGGCAGCACATTCCAATGGCCAGTAACTCTTTCTATGAAGAAATTCTTCCTAATATCCAGCCTGAACCTCTCCTCATGCAGCTTGAGACTGTCCTCTTGTTCTGGTGCAGGTTGCCTGGGAGAAGAGACCAACCCCCACCTGGCTACAACCTCCCTTCAGGTAGTTGTAGACAGCAAAAAGGTCTCCCCTGAGCCTCCTCTTCTCCAGGCTAAGCAACCCCAGCTCCCTCAGCCTCTCCTCACAGGGCTGTGCTCCAAAGCCCTCCCCAGCTTTGTTGCCCTTCTCTGGACATGTTCCAGCAACTCAACATCTTTCCTAAACTGAGGGGCCCCGAACTGGACACAGGACTCAAGACATGGCCTAACCAGTGCTGAGTACAGGGGCACAATGACCTCCCTGCTCCTGCTGGCCACACTGTTCCTGATGCAGGCCAGGATGCCATTGGCCTTCTTGGCCACCTGGGCACACTGCAGGCTCATGTTCAGCTTACTCTTGACTAATACCCCCAGGTCCCTTTCTGCCTGGCTGCTCTCCAGCCACTCTGACCCCAGCCTGTAGCCCTGCATGGGGTTGTTGTGGCCAATGTGTAGAACCCTTAATGGTGCAGAGAGGTGCTGTGACAGCCCCAAAGCCTCTGGGACACAAGCTAATGCCTGCCTTCATTGTTCTTCTCAAGAGCACCCTCCCATCTCTTAAGTGGAGGCCTTGGTGAACGAATTACTGCAGTCACAGCTGACTTTTTTGTCTTTCCCATAGTGGAATGTAACATTAAACTAAACACTGGAACATGGAGAAAAACAAAGGAAAAACAATATAAAAACATTTTTTAAAAAAGAGAGAGAGAAATAATCCTTAGCTTATAATGACTTCTGCAAAACATTGCTGAAATGAGGTTTTAATGGAACAATAAAATGTATTTATCATATCTGTCAGCAGCAGAAAATTATGTTTAAATTAAAACTTCATTTCAAAACTTGAAGATGACCCAGAAATGATATTGTATTTATAAATAGCTTAGCATACACCACACAATTCATCCTCCTGCTATGGAGTCAAGTTCATTGTTATATATGGGATGGGAATTAGTTTTACCCTTCTAACTATCAAAACAGAGAGGAAAATGAAAACCACAGGGAGGAGAGCAACAGCAGCCCATGAGTCAGCCTCTTGTGAAAAGGACCACAGGAAAACGGTCCCCAGTGGAAAAGGCCATCCTGATGACAAACCTTGTCTAGGTCTGGGCCAAGACTAGGCAGTACCAAGCAGCACAGACCTCTGCTCCCCACCATTGTGCACAGGATGTCAGCCTCTGCTGTGCTTAAAAGCTGTACTCAAGCCTCGAGCCAGCCAGCTCCCCGTTTAAACTCGCTTACGCTGTGTACGGGTGGCTCTTTCCAAAGCCTTCACCATGTTGTTTTTGGCCATGCCTTTGACAGGACAGCAGGACTGCAGACAGCTTCTTGTGCCAGCTCAGCTTCAAAGCAAGAAATATCCTGTGGCCCTGATACCAAGCTCTGCAAAGGCTCTTCTGACAAGGCTGTGTAGCACGTTGTATAAATTGGGCACAAGAATAACCACGCAGATGTCATGAAGGGTTTTCAGGGGTGCCAGCTGAGAGCTCAAGCAGCCCCAGTGCAGCAGGGAGGATGCCTCTGCTAGAGGACACCAGTGGCTGACAGGCAGCGAAGGCTGATATTGTCTCCTAGACTCAACAGATGGGATTTAGGAGAGCTCTTGCAAAAGCTTCTCTTCAGAAATACTCTGCTTGGGTATTTTGGTCTTTGAACCACAAATAGAGGAGACTGCATTCCTTTATCTGGGCTGCATCAATATCCCGCTTAAAAAAGGACAAATGTTCTCCTTCCCTTGGGCCAAGCAGAGTCAGTGTGCTCTTGCTCTGCTTGTGCCTGTGGCCACTGCCCAGCTGGCTGTATGTGTAGAGGATGGAGATGATGGGCTCAGTTACAGCAGCCCATCAGGATGGCTGGTGGCTGTAGACCATGAAGCAACCTGGTCCTAGTGCTCCAGCAAGCAATGCAGAGGCCACCACTGAAGTGACAGAGAGCCAAGGATAATGCTGTGAAGCTGCCTGGAGAGGGGAGATGGGAAGCTGATGGGCAGAACTGAGCCCTGGCTGGTAGGAAGCTCCAAGCAGCAGAAGCCAGGAGCTGGATGGTGACATGGGAAGATGAGGCTCTGGATGGATGGACCTCAGAAGGTTTGAGAGTTTTTGTTCAGTTTGGATAAGCAGTCAATTATTCACACAGGTAAGATCAGACATGTTTCTGAACTGAAGCCCTTTGTACTTAAAAAGCAGGGCTGGAAATAGAACAGGAGAATTCTTCTAGGGCTTTGCTGTCTCCTGGTTTTTCCTGCATCAGTCCCAGGCTGTCCAGAACTACCCATGCAGGCAAATCACAGCTCTAACAGCCAGACCCTTCTTCGAACCTCAGGCATTCAGCTGTGTGGAGTTACTGACCTTACTCACAGCCTGGAGAATAGCAAAGATGGTCCTGTGCTTAGTTACTGTCTTCCCTTTGTCATCTTGGTTCACATAGCTGTTATGGGTGGTTTAAAACCCTGTTAAGGGTTAGCTCTTGCTAACATTTGTGTATATCTTGAGATATCTGTTGGCACAGAGTTTCTATATCTTAAGAGGACCTACAAGAAAGCTGGGGAGGGACTTTTTAGGGTGTCAGGGAGTGATAGGATTAGGGGGAATGAAACAAAACTAGAAATGGGTTGATTCAGATTGGATGTTAGGAAGAAGTTCTTCCCCATGAGGGTGGTGAGACACTGGCACAGGTTGCCCAGGGAGGTGGTAGAAGCCTCATCCCTGGAGGGTTTTAAGGCCAGGCTGGATGTGACTCTGAGCAACCTGATCTAGTGTGAGGTGTCCCTGCCCATTGGCAGGGGTGTTGGAACTGAATGATCCTTGAGGTCCCTTCCAACCCTAACAATTCTATGATTCTATATCTTTGCCTGGCACCTCTTCCCCAGCAGTTATACCCACATCGAGCACCCCATTGCATGCAAAGATCTGCAGTAACCTGCTGTTGCTGGTGGCAAGACCAGACAGCAGCACAGAGGATCTCAGCAGACTCCTGCCCTCCTTGTGCACCATGCTCAGACCTAGCTGAGGGCTGCAGGCAGCAATTATCCTGCAAGTTTAAAGTGCAGTGCTTGAGTGGAGTGCTTCTGGAGAGTGCATCATTTCCTTGGAAATCAATTATGACGTTATACTTTACTCCAGTGAGTTTCCTTGTACCTGAAGTTGTTTAAATGTTTTCTCATTATACATTTCCCATTTGGACCTAAACCAGACCTGAAAGCCTGAAGCACCAAGGCTGGGAGGAAAACGGAAATCCTGCTCCAACCGTCTGAGCGGTCAGAGAGCATCTCCCCAGCTCTAGGCAAGCACTGGTGGACCCAGTGAAGGTTTGGTGCAGAAAGGGACAGGCAGGAGCAGTAGTAACTTGTGGCTCTGCAGAAAGTCTTCAGGTGACCCAAACATCTTTCAGGTTTTTAACAAACAAGACTCCTGATCAGTTATGTAGGTTTCTTTCTGAGCATCCTCCCACTTTGGGGGTGCCTTCAGTTGGACCCAGGTCCACACTCTGAGGGCAGAGTAGCAGAGGGCTTCCAGCAAGCCAAAGGAGTCCACCCCATTCAGGGTCAACCGGCAGGAGTAGAGAGGTGATTGTCCCCTTGTACTCAGCATCGGTGAGGCCATACCTCGAGCATTGAGTTCAGTTTTGGGCACCTCAATACAAGAGAGACGTTGAGGTGCTGGAGTGAGTGCAGGGGAGGCAGAGAAGCTGATGAGGAGCCTGGAGAATAAATTGTAATACGAAGGGTGACCGAAGGGGCTGAGGCTGCTTAGTTTGAAGAGGAGGCTGAGGGGAGACCTCATTGCTCTCTACAACCACCTGAAAGGACATTGTGGAGAGGCTGGTGCTGGTCTCTTCTCACAGGTCATTAGTGATAGAATATGAGGGAATGGCCTAAAGCTGCACCAGGGTAGGTTTAGACTGAATATGAGGAAAAAAAAATCACAGCAAGAGTGGTCAGGCATTGGAATGAGCTGCCCAGGGAGGTGGCTGAGTCACCAACCCTGGATGTGTTTAAAGATTGCTCAGATGTGGTGCTTGGGGATATGGTTTAGGGGTGAACCTCATAGAGAAGGGTTCTTGGTTGGACTTGGTGATCCTGAGGGTCTTTTCCAACCTGAATGTTTCTGTGATTCTGTGTGATTGCTTCTCCTTCCCCAGTGTCCCTCCCTAGGCTTCCAGATTTGCTATTTATATCTTTGCCCTAATGAGTCTCCTCCATCCACCCCCTAGCTTTAACCTTTTCCTTGCCAAGCTGTGTTTGGAGTTCACATGCGAAAGTTGTTTACGTTATATAGCTTTGTAATAGTTTCCTCCTTCACCACCTCCCTTCCTTCCCCAATAAAAGGCCCTGCAGCATACTCAGCAAAACCTGTAAACAAAGGAGGGGTTTGGAGACCCAACCAGTTTTTGGTCAACCCAGTGGGGAAATAATGTCTGTCTTGAAGGACATTAAAGCCTGAGCTCATAATAGTAGGAAACTAGCGTCCACCCTAATTAAGGAATTGTCTACTTGCAGCTACCTAGCAGAAAATACAGATGTCCATGCAGCAGGTCACAAAGCATTACTGGATGCAGGGGGTTAAGTGTTTTCCTCTGGTCAGGATAGTGCTGGTGACAGTAAACCAATGTGTCCACTAAGCTCCAAATATTTGAAGTTGTGGCAAGTGAGCAGGGAAAGGAGAGCACCAAAAGGCAGCAGTGTTTTGAACTCACCTAGATTGATGAACAGAAGCAGAAGGCAATGAAAATCCATTAGCCTGACTGATCCCTGCAGAGGAAAAAACAGGCACACAAAATCCAATTCATTATTCTTTTTCTTATTTAATGCTAAGTAAGTCATTGAACTTTACTGCTTGATCTATCCATTTTCCTCAGGAGTAGGGCTGCAGGAAATCTTTCCCTTCTCAAAGGGGGTTTCAAGTTTCTCACTGATACCGTGGTAAAAAAATATTTGGAGTGTATGAGTAAAAAATAATCACATTTCAAAGGGAGCTTGAGCCATGCAGATAATGATAATTTTTCTCTTCTGAAGCACAGAACCAAGGAGTGGAGGTCCCTGGGAGCTCGGAGCACCATTGTTCTTCTTCCAGGCTGTTATCTGAAGACAGGCCCTGCGATAGACTCCAGTGAGGCCACCACAGGGATTATCTGCTCAGAGTGCTAATGGCGTGCATTTGACAACATCAACCACTTAATTTATGAGGTGCCTCATAACATAAAGGCCAAAAAATAAAATAATAATATTCCATACCAATCAACAGCCCAAGCACATCCAGTGCAATTAAAAACTACCTGATCAAAGCTCAACCTGCTCTGCAACGCCACTTGCTTAATTACGGCTATGCAGAAACGTTCCACCTTCCTAAAAGGCACCTTAGCAGATTTTGTACAGTCATGGCAGTGTTATATAATGAGAAATGTATTAATGGAAACTACCCAGCATTGAAACCATTCCAGCCTTTTTTATCACCACATTCCTTGCTCCCACATGAGCGAAGAGCACAGGAATAAAAGCAGTTAAACATCATCCGCCAGAAGACACGCATGACAGGGATTACTCACAAGTCACCAGCAGCTCAGTAGTGCCCATCAGTGTTAGGATGCACACAAAGACATTGGGCAAACAGAGCTGCTCTTCCTGGGGAATTATTTTTCCACTGACCGTGGCTCGTTGCCATGTCACCCTCTTGCAGTTGGAGACAGCTTAGTGCTGTCACCCGGTACCTGAGTTGCTCTTTCAGCTCTCCTGGTCCTGATCTCTGCCAAAAGTGGAGGAGTCTGCTCCGTGCTCTTCACTGTGATCTAGCTACACAGCAGATAATCAGCCTTAAATCGTATTTTTCTTCTATTGCACAAATATTTGTTCAAAAATTACATTTATTTTCCCTTTCCACATGCAATGAGAAGCTTAATGGCTTAGTCATTCAGCTTAGGAATATAATATTCAGAGCAGCCCTTGAAGGGAGGGAAGGTTTGGGTGCAGGTCCTGCTTTTGCAGTGTGGATCAGGCAAAACAACAGGCCACAGGGTATTGGTCTGGGTCTCAGCTTCTGCAGTATCACCACTAGACTTGAGTTTCCTAACTGCTGCAATGAATCCAGGGTTGAACAGGCAATCTGAGCCCCAGCACTCTGCATGCTCCCATGCCCCTTGTGCCATTACCTCTGCTCATGCAATTTGCATGGATCAGATGAAACAAATCTTTTCTGAAAGAGCTGGTTTTCATCCAGAGGATCCCATTGCCCATGTGTTTGCATAGTCAGTAGAGCCAGTCCAGGCAGCAGGACGTGCAACAGGGGATTGAGGGCTGGGGAGGGGAGGGTGTGAGCACCAGCCCTGGGCTGAGCTGATGCTGAAAACCAGAGATGCGCATTCACCCTGTTGCCAGCAAGCTGATAACTCTCTGGTGATGAAACTGGAACAAAACCTCTCCCATGGATCCTCTCAAGGTGCTTTAGAGCACTGTTAAAATACCTGTTGCTACTGGCAATTACTGCAGCAGCAGATGCCTTGCATCAAAGATTAGCTAAAAGCTCCAAAAAGCCCAAGGATTCGACACAAGCTGACTCACGAGCAGATCAGATGCTCCCCTGCCCGATCCAGGATTCCAGGTGCAGCCTGGGCACACTGGTGTTGTGAATGTCCCGGTCTGATGAAGGAAATCTGTCAGGGTGCCAGCGATGCTTCAGTCAGAGGGGGATGTGAGCAACAGGTCCCTCCACCAGCCCTCCTGCCTCCCCCTCTCTTCCAGCGCCGTGCTGCAGCGAGAGCAGCCACCTGCCAGGGACTGCATCCCACACCAAGCTTCCTGTTGTTAGACAGTTAATTGGGATTTTATTTGATGGCTCCCAATCCAGTACTTAGGGGAAGGGCAGACAAACAAAATATCCCTCGCTGAAGGCGGGCTTTGTAAGTGGGTGAGCTGTTAAACAATGGGATGTCTTCCAGTTTACCTGCTCCAATCCAAGAGGAAGCACTCCTCCCTTCACAGGACAATGGAGGGTCAGTGAGACCAACGAGGGGACGTGGACTGGCATGCACCTTTGTGTCACAGGACACTTCTGGGGTGTCTTCCAACACTTGGGCAAGTGAGAGGGGGTGTGTCATACACCTACATGGGAGCAGAAGGAGCACCAGGGGGGGCTGGGGTGGCAGCATTTGTCCACCACCACAGCGCGCATGCTCGGACTGGTCAACAAAGGGTTCCATCTGTACAGGGAAACTTTAACCCAGAACATTGCTATCCCTTCCCCACTAGGAAATCCTGCCAGAGGCTTGTCTCAATTCCTTCTTCTTAACGAGTGCTCTTTAAATTTTGGTGATGAAGCACTATTAAATTTTACCACCTGGCAAATCTCTTGTCGTGAGCTGTGTGCTGTCCTTGCAATTTTTCCTTACAGTGGCAGCGTCTTCTGCAGTCCCACTTGGAGGGAGGGCAGCTGACAGCCTCTGAGAGGTCTGCAGCACTTGCATGGCCCTGCAAAATGACTTGTTGATAGCTGAAATATTTATACAGCTAGCAGCTCCCGAGATTTTTGAACTCTTCAGTGGTTCTGATTGCCTCTTTGGTGTATACACTTAAAGCTGCCTGTCAGAGTACTGTGCCAATGAGCTTAAGGTAACTTATCAAAATAATTTTGGTAGCAAGAAGTCTACACATCACAGCTGTGAGAAAGACACTGCACCAGGCAAGCAAAGGTGCATCACTGCCTGGAGACACACAACAGTGGCTAATGGCTGGCGCACCAAACTAGTAGAAAATCCTCATTTAATCTCATTAAGGACAACGGGATTCAGTGCATTACACAGGATCAGAAGGGAAAGGCACATCATTATGTCTGGGATGCTCTGCTAACCATGGCAGTGGCAAAAATCTGGGTAAGAGCCTGTTTTCTCCTTCAGGTTGTGGATCTGGAGGTCAGGACTAACTTCCCGTTTATCAAGTGTGTTTGCACTTTGGTGCAGCTGCTGTTAGCAACTCCGAGCATCAGCCCTGGAAGGAAAGGGTACGCCCAAACTTAGACACTGCCTGGCACCAAGTACCATTCGTGTCTGGATGCAGAGTGCTGGGGCATGGCTGAAAAACTCGTGCTGCTGGGTGCTAAGGCCAAGTAAGCAAACACCACCACAAAAAACCTGGGAGCCAAGCAGGGAGGAAGAGAAAATGGCAGTTTGCGAAATGAAGGTGTGTACCAAACTGCCAGTTTCTGTGAACCAGGAAGCTGATCACCAGTTTACATAACAAACCCAAACACTTTTCCATTTCCAGCTCAATGGGCCCAATTCTGTTGCTGCTGTTTGCAGGGCAGAGTGATGAGTCAGGGCAGTGGTGTGGCTGGCGGCTTGCACCAGCACGCCCGGCACAGCTGAGGCAGCGTGGGCGTATCCAGCAGCACCCACACATCCACCCCACAGCACTCCTGCTCCTGAGGGTGCCAGGGGGCACCTCCTGCTGGGGAAATGCTCCAGGTCCTGCACAACGCAGTGTAAGCTGAAGTCCCTCAGAGGGGAGGGGGGACATGCCAAGTGGGAGGCAGACATCCTGGAAGGCCAGGGAGCTGTGCAGAATTACAGCATCTAAGAAGCCACTCAGATATGCTTTAGTCTGCTGCTATTAAAAAATCATATGTTTGTGGCATGTTTCAGGTGCCAGTTGCCCTTGGTGGCATTGTCCTGGGTTGAAAATGTCTCACCTCTCACACTTCTTGAACTGTGTTTCTGTAGTCTATCTGCTTGGTACACCTCTATCCGGTGGTGAGACACTGGAACAGGTTGCCCAGGGAGGTGGTAGAAGCCTCATCCCTGGAGGTTTTTCAGCCCAGGCTGGATGTGGCTGTGAGCAGCCTGATCTAGTGTGAGGTGTCCCTGCCCATGGCAGGGGGTTGGAACTGGATGATCCTTGAGTTCCCTTCCAACTCTAACAATTCTATGATTCTATTCAAACCAGTTAGACTTCACCAGTAAAAGGTAACCCCTGGAGTATGGCAGAAGATGCCCCAGTTTTTTCTTTGTTATGTTTGCAATGACAAACCTGTGTTTTCTCGCCAGCATCATCCTTTCTATCCTTTTTTCCCATCTTGGTGACTTTTTGAGCAGTTGGACAGCCTGAAGTTACCAAATTGCACAAGTAAATCACCTGTTGTTGCCATGGCTGCTCCTCGTAGAGGCCTCTTGATTAAAAAGTGTATCCATTTCTTCTGCAAGAGGGTTGATCTTCCATTACATATGAGAGGGTTGAGCTTACATTATATATGTGATTGTTTACATAAAGAGAAAGACTCCTCACTTCTTCCTGGGGCGTTCAGGAATTTGGCAGGCTCTGAAAGCGACTCAGTGGTGCATAGGGTAATGCTCCTTGGGGGGAAGTGTGCTCAGTGCTATTGCAGGAGGTCACATTAGTACTATTTGACATGACCAAACAGAAAGTTCTAGCTCAACAATGAGGTTTTAGGATGACAAGCGAAGGTGTGTTACGGCCTCCGTGAATTCGCTTCATTTCGCTCATTGATGTGGTGGTAACAGAACTATTTTTAGGTGTAGTCCTTCAAACAGAACATGACTTCTTCTTTCTGATTAGTACAAAGCTGGCTGCTAGTCAGAGGATAATTATTTCCCAACACATCACCTAACACACACCAGCAAACAAAACACTCATTATTTGAGCTATCCAACGTTAACTGTTGTTTAGCAGTTAACATTTTCAGGACAGCGTTGAACAGGACTAATTGCTCCACCTTCATTAGCAGAGGTCATTTGCTGCTGGTAACAATACTTTCCTGGAGATAGTCTCTGGTGTAAGATTAGATTATCAGGTCAAATTCAGCTCCCAGTGGCAATGATGCCTGACCTCATTTGGCCTCAAGAAGGTCTGCTCTTTCAGTTTATAGCTGCACCATCTCCAGCCCTGCAGCTGATACGTTACATGAAGGAAGTAAAGCGTACTCCCCTGGACGGGAAATTACAATGAACTAAGAAAGTGTGCAGCTTGCAAAATAGCCACTTAGAAGTTATTCATTAAAACTTTGACTTCAGAGAGGGTTTAGGGGGGAATTAAAAAAAAAATAAAAAAGAAAAAGAGCTGATAAAGAAGTTACCCCTCTGCTTGAAAACACATGCATACCCAAAAGGGACAGCAGTGTCTGCAGCAGAACCATGAGCCATGGGCACAGCTCAGAGATCAATTTTAAGCCACATTTGGTTTTTTGCCTGTAGTTTCATCCCTTCATGAGTTACTGCTTGGAGCTGCAGACAGTTGGTGCTGAGGGTTGCAGTCTCAAGACATCCTTCACAGAATCGTAGAATTTCAGGGGCTGGAAGGGACCTCGAAAGATCATCCAGTCCAACCCCTCTGCCAGAGCAGGATCACCTACACCAGATCACACAGGAATGCTTCCAGGCAAGTTTTGAATATCTCCGGAGAGGGAGACTCCACAACCCCCCTGGGCAGCCTGTTCCAGTGCTCTGTCACCCTCACAAGGAAAAAAAATTTCCTCATATTTACATGAAACTTCCTCTGCCTCAACTTCCACCTATTGCCCCTTGTCCTGTCACTGGGCACCACTGAGCAGAGCCTGGCTCCATCCTCTCAGGATTCACCCTTTACATCTTTATGAGCATTGATGAGGTCACCTCTCAGTCTCCTCTTCTCTAAGCTAAAGAGCTCTCAGCTCCCTCAGGCTCTCCTCATACAGAAGATGTTCCACTCCTTTAATCATCCTTAACTTCCCTGAACACACAGAGCACTGCAGCCAGGCTTTCCATCCAATATATTCCCATTTAAGCACGTGGAGAGATGCAGCCTTCTTTTCAGGAGTGCTGAGCAAACACTGCTTGGAGTGCAGTCGGCGCCTTTGAGAATCGGACGTCTTGCACGTGGGAGTCTCAGTCACCCTCGCCAAATAACTTTGGTCCTGGCAGAGGCAGGACATTTTCTTTGAGTGGTTTTCTGTTTTACCTATGTCTCCCTTCGCTGCAGGTCTGTGGCTGTTTGCTGTTACTCGCCTGTCCCCGTACGTGTGCAGCCGCATGCCTACCACCTATACTTTCTGACTTGCAGCTCCCTGTCTGCTAATCCATGTCTGGTTTTTGTCAGGAAAAAAATACTCCTTGTGAGCTTTTGACTCATTGCCTCCGGAGTATTTCAGCTGCCCCATAACACTTTTCAGAGTATCCTTCTCCTCCGTGGAGAGAACAGCCTGTTCTGAGAGTGATCCGTGGCAGACTGCTCGCCAGCAGCCTCCCCTTGCTCACACACGTGCGTGCCACATGTCCTGCTCTGTCCACACTGTTACTGTGCCACCACCTTTTTTACACCGTGCAAGACAGGCCGGCATCTGCCACCCGAGCTGCCAGGTGGATTATCTGAGCTGTCTATCAGGGGACCCAACACAACAGCCTCCAGACTATTCCAGCAGGACCTCAACTGGCCAAAACTCAGCAGCAGCAAAATCCTGACCACCTTGGTCACACAGCTGGCCCTCCTGAGGCCTGTGGGCACAACTCATTCTATCGTTCAGCTTCTCAGTGTCATTACACTCGTCCAGGGAAAGCATGGCACAGCACAAGCTTCAGCAGGAGAAGCCAAGCAAGTTCTGGACATAAATTTCCTGCCTAAGTTGGACCCTGTTGAGCCAAAATTTTCATTACCTTTTGAAGTCTAAAGACATGAATGTTCAGAAGGTTAAAATGATGTGTGTAGACTGATTTATAAGACAAAGAACCAAGTCCATTAGGGTGTCCCACACCATGCAGTAGGTACCATACTTCCCCAGGATCCATCATCCTGCTAAGGATGAGGGCTTGACAGTCGCTTCAGCTCCCAGATGGGTGCTGGGACCACATCCTGCCCTGCTCTATGTAGCAGGCAGGGACTCAGTCCTGCTCTGGCTTCCTACAATCCACACTGTGCAGGATGGCTGAACTGCCTCCTCATGGTTTAGTTGATTAGATAGTGTTGGATGATAGGTTGGACTCGATGATCTCAAAGGTCTCTTCCAACCTGGTTAATTCTGTTCTATCCCATCCCATCCTGAACCCAACATGTGCAGCCAACATCTTGCTACAATTGGCCAGCATCAGACATTGCCATCCTGTGCACCCTCTTGGTCCAGTTGTCTTTGCTGAAATCACAGACAAAAGCAGGTTAAAAAAGAAAGACAAATAAAAGTTTAGTGGCAGAGCCTACTTCACTTGGCCCTTAATGTGATATCACCACAGCATTTTAAGGAACCCAGCTGACTGTTATCAAGGGAGACACCATTAACTGCAGCTCACATCAAACCCCAGTGTGACATCAATGGACAGATATTATTTACTTCCCTGATCCCTTTATTTTGTCCTTGCACAAAAAGTGTAACTGTTTTTTCCTCCTTTATTTTTTTCCCCCTGAAAATACATCTTTAGAATTGCAAAGGATAAATTCCTTACTTTAAAAAATAAAAGAAAGAAAGAAAGAAAGAAGGAAAGAAAGAAGAAAGAAGAAGAAAGAAAGAAGGAAAGAAAGAAGGAAAGAAAGAAGGAAAGAAAGAAGGAAAGAAAGAAGGAAAGAAAGAAAAGAAAGAAGGAAAGAAAGAAGGAAAGAAAGAAGGAAAGAAAGAAGGAAAGAAAGAAGAAAGAAAGAAAGAAAGAAAGAAAGAAGAAAAAAAGAAGAAAGAAGAAGAAAAGAAGAAAGAAGAAGAAAAGAAGAAAGAAGAAGAAAGAAAGAAGAAAGAAGAAGGAAAGAAAGAAGGAAAGAAAGAAGGAAAGAAAGAAAGAAAGAAAGAAAGAAAGAAAGAAGGAAAGAAAGAAGGCAAATAGTTTCCAAAACAACTCACTGGCCACCACCCTCAAGAACTTGCTTTGGAAAGTCCTCTTCCTGGGAGCTGATTTCTAGTTTAAGTGGATTTCTGAGCTTAATAAAGTTAAAAATGGTTTTACTTTTCTTCTGCACTGCCTTTTTGTTGCTCTCTCTGCCATGCATTCATTGCAGCCATGAAAAAAATTTATGAAACCACAAGGATACAGTGTACCTTCATAAAGCAATAAAGGACGACAGTTTTTGGGCCAGGGATGCAAATCTGCAGCCCTTCTGCTCACAATGCCTCCTTCCTTGGATCAGTCCACAGTATAACTTTCAGTTCTTGTAACCTGGCCCTCAAGGAATATGTGGCTGTCAGCAGCACACTGAAGCCACAGGGCCATTAGCCTCATGATCTACAAACTAGGCAGCTTTATTTCATCCAGTGACAAAGAAGGGGTTTCAGTGGTGTTTAAGTCTGTCCCAGTGTCTGATCCTGCTCCAGTTATGCCCCAGCCATTGCCTCGGAGGTTAACTCCTTTTTCACAGTAAGAGAGATTCAAAGTCAGGACTCCTGCGACTGGCTCCCTGGCTGCATTCTCCCTTTACAGGGTGCTAAACCTCCTCCAGCTGCTTTTTGGGCAGGGGGTCTCACCCAGCCTCCACACTCAGCACCAGGACTTGGTCTCATCAAGCAGACACCACCCACCGCACTTGGGCAGGATCAAGCCCACCACTGGCGTGAGGTGGACTTGGGGCGGTGTGCACAGCATGCGGGGATTTCTTTCTACTCAAGACCATTTTTAGCTCTCAAATTAAGCATCCTCTGTAATGTTAAACATTCTGCTCCCCTGACTCCCAGCTGCACGCTCCTAACAAACAAGACAAAAACAAACAACCCACCCAACCCAAATGAAAAACACAAGCCAAAACAAACCCCCTGAAAAACCAAGCCAAACCAATAAACCCCCCCCCAAACCCCCAAAACCCAAACCAAACAAAAAAAAGAAAGAAAAGAAAGAAAAACAACGGCAGCAACAACAAAAAAATAAGAATGTATTCTAGAAAGCAATAGTTACAGAAAACGAGTGTATTCATTATCAGAGTGGAAACACCTTGCCTCTAGCCATTAATTTTAAGGGAAGTCAGCAGACCTCGGTGCAACAGGAACACAACCTTATTAGGTTCAAAACACGTTTTTTTTTTTTAACACCACCCTGTGTCAGGAAAATCCATTAGGTAGAGTTGTATTAGTGATCTGAGCCATCT
Source organism: Colaptes auratus (assembly GCA_015227895.2). Lineage (NCBI taxonomy): Eukaryota > Metazoa > Chordata > Aves > Piciformes > Picidae > Colaptes > Colaptes auratus. Next base: position 8,944,175 of record CM026886.1, read on the forward strand.
CTGGACAAAAACAAACGCTGTTCTTCCCATTACAGGTAGGTATTGTTTCAAAACCTATAGAGACACGCTTGCTTGTGCTGCAATGGTATTTATTGCACATCGACCAATTACTTACACAGTAGTAAATTGCACCAGAGTATAAATATGCTATAAAACACACACACAGAGAAGGAGAATGGAAAGGACACACGAGTGCTAAAATAACAGCAGGTTCACGTGGGCACTTGGGAATAGAAAATAATAAAGTCTCTCAAGGTATTTTAATTTATCATGTGGGTCTATTTACAGTACCTTCATAAAATAACATTTATTTATTTATCTTTAAAGTCACTCTCTCAGTAAAAACTATAACAGATCAGACAAAACCAGAAACTATCTCCAGGGCTGGTGTTACTCAAACCTCTGTCTCATTTTCACTTTGCGTGTGTGGTACGTGTGTGTGCAAGTAACATCCTCAGACAACTTTACAACTCTTAACACTGTGCAAAAAAAGGAAAATAATAAATGGCTTTGGTTGCCATTTAAAAAAATAAAATAAAATAGATGTGCAGTCAATTTTTGTTGTTGCCAGGATTTCCCCCCCTCACCCCGCCCCCCACCCTTCTCCCCATTCATCTGTAATTGCAACGAACGGCAGAAGGCTCCTCGCCCCTGCCCCCCTTTCATAAAACACTCTTAGTGGTATGTAGATACGCTGTTTAATATAAACATGGTCCGTTTATTCCCCTGTACAATATGCACAGTTTGAGGTAGAAGTTTCTCAGCCTGACTGCAATTGTCTGGCCAAGGGAGATAAGCACAATAGCTCGCTGCTTGCTGATGCAGAAGGAAAAAGCACTGGAGTGCGAGTTGGGTTTAAATTTTTTACCCCCTTCCGAAATACACCTGCGCTCCTCGTTACTCAGTATCTTCCTTCATTGCTTCCCTGAAGAAAAGGGGAGCACGGCTACCCCATGCTTAAAGCTCACCTTGTCCCCGAGTCCGTACTCTCTGCCTGGAGCACCTGCAGCACGGACCCTGCACCTCCCCCCCAAAAATCCTGCCCGGAGCTGTGGGTAAGGGAAAGACGCTCGGGGTGTTCAACTGCCCCGGGAAAGGTAGGGGGGCAGCTGGCACCCCAGCTGCAGCCGAGCACAGCAGCCAAAGGTCAGCACCTCCACGCTCCGGTTTAGCCACCGGCACGGTCCTGGGACAAGTCACACGAGCGAAGGGTGCCGCAGCCACTGCCTCTTCCGAAAGCACTTCTCCTAAACACTAGCTGGCTGTCTTTGGGATGGGCTGTTTATTTTCTTTGTTCTCCGGTCAGTGGGTTTCCTGTTTGCTGTAGTTTCGGATGAGGTATGTCTACACCAGTTCACCTGCTTTTATTCCTAAGTAAACACCCGCTCTCTCCCTGCTAAGCCAGGGATCAGTTTTGCTTGGCATCAGCCTTACCACCACGCAGCTGCCGGGGATTTCTCTGCTCCTCTCTGTACTCCCTGCCTGCCTTTCCCCGTGCCCCGGCTCTGACACGGCCCCCACACACCCACCCTATACCTTGGACTCCGAATCGGATGTTTTGCTATTTCTCTCCTCCAGGCTGGATTCGCTGCCGCCCCTCGTGCCCCCGTTGTAGTCAGACCAGGTCCCTCCCAGGCTGCGCTCAGGGGAGCCCACGGTGCTGATGAAGCCCCCAGGCAGGTGGGCCAGTTCCCCACCGCTGCTGTGCAGCCGTCGGTCGGCCTTCCGTGGGCAGGAGAGCAGCCTCTTGAAAGCTCTACGAAAGTCAGGGCTGCGGCAGTAGATGATGGGGTTGAAAGCAGAGTTGGCATAGCCCAGCCAGTTGAAGAAAACGAAGAGCCAGTCTGGGACCAGGTCCCTGTTGAATACGTTGACAATGTTCACCAGGAAGAAAGGGAGCCAGCAGAGGGTGAACACCCCCATGATGATGCCCAAAGTCTTGAGGGCTTTCTGCTCCTTCATGGCCATGATGCGGGAAGTCTTCCGCTTGCTGCCTCGGCCGTTGCCGAGGATGGGCTGGTGGTGAGGAGGTGGGGGTGGCTGCGGCTGCTCCTGGCTGCCATAGAACCGGCCCTCGCACTTATCAATCTTCCTAATCTGCTCCTTGGCCTCCCTGTACACTCGGAGGTACACAAAGATCATGATGAGGAGGGGGATGTAGAAAGAAATGATGGAAGAGGCGATGGCGTAAGCCCTGTTGGTGACAAAGTCACAGCATCCCGGGTCCTGGTAGCACTCCAACGCCTGGGGGTCCTCGTCTCGCCACCAGTGCATCATGATGGGCAAGAAGGAGACCAAGGCAGAGATGGCCCAGACGGTGCATATAATGCCCTTGGCCCGACCCTTGGTCATGAGGCTCTGGTAGCGGAAAGGCGAGGTGATGGCCAGGTAGCGGTCAATGGCGATGACACACAAGGTCTCAATGCTGGCTGTCACGCAGAGCACATCCAGGGAGGTCCAGCACTCGCAGAGGAAGGATCCCCAGAGCCAGGTGCCCCGCACCACCAGCGTGGCCCCGAAGGGCACCACCAGCAGCCCCATCACCAGGTCTGCGCAGGCTAGCGAGGTGATGAAGAGGTTGGTAAGGGTCTGCAGCCTCTGCGTCCGCCCGATGGCTGCGATGACCAGCACGTTACCGGCCACGATAAGCAGCACCACCAGGGCCATCAGCAGGCTCATCCCCACAGCCCACTGCTGCGACAGCAGTTCGGCGGGCAGCTGCCTGCTCCCGGGCGGCGGCGCCGCCGTCACCCCGCCGCCGGCCACGGAGCGGTTCTGGGGGCCGCAGTCGGGCGGCAGCCACCCATCGCCCATGGCTCTGCGGGGCGCTCCGGCCGCCGCCGCGCCGCGGGCAGGAAGGCGGCCCCGCCGCCGCTGCCGCTGCCGCCGCTGCCGCCGCCGCCCCGGGCTGCCGCATGGCCCCGCGCCGCGCCGCCGGCCCGCCCTGCCCCGCGTCACCGCCCGCCGCCAACCGGCACTTCGGGGGCGGGGTCGCCCCGCCTTGCCCGCGCGCTGCCCGCCCTGCCCGTGCCCGTGCCCGTGCCGTCCCGCCGCCTGGTCCCCCAGCCCGTACCTCTGTCTCTGCCGCTGCCCGTAGCCCTGTCTGTCCGCCTGTCCCGATCCCTGGCCGTCCCGTTGCCTCTTCCCTGCCCGTACCCCTATCTCTGCTCCGCCAGCGTCCTGCTTGCCGCTGCCGCGCACAGGCACAGGCTGGCTGTGGGCAGCAGCTGTGGGACAGGCAGGGGGTGCTGGCAGGGTGGGTGCCGGGGCTTGGTGCATGCTCCCATGCTCGGCGGGAGCGTGCTGTGAGCCCCAAGGGAAGTGGGCTCTGAGCGCCCAGCATTGGGGAGGTGGCATAAGTGCTGGGGAGAACATCTCAAGCCAGAGATCCCCCTCTGCAACGCCTCCATTGCTCTCCAACGCCAGGCACACCTATGCAGGTTGCTGGAGCAGGTGCTCCCCCTCTTTACACCTGGAAAGCATCAAATACCAGATACCAGCACTTTCATCATCGTTCTCCATTGAAAAACAATGGATACTCTCCCACGGGATGTCCCATCGGGGACAAGCCCCATCCTTGCAGTCTTCTGTCACCAATGTCTCCTGCTCCAGCCTGGACACCCCGGGAATCCCTCCTTCTGGGCCCTCATGTAAAACCTGGAAGGCTTTGCAGATGTGTCTTGTCCCATACATCTCATCGTCATGAGTCCTCTGTGCTCCAGCTTCCCCTCCCTGTCAGAACAACCCACTGCAGGGCTGCAGCTGGAAGTCCCTGCTACAGTTTCTGGCTTTCCTCTGCCTCACCCAACAGATTTCTCTGGACTTTAAAAAAATGCAGGCAGTAGCTTTTACCCAGTCTGATCAAACCACACTGAACCTAGGGACCGCCCTTAGTGCTGTTACTTCATAAGCAGCAGCAAAGTACCTGAAGCATCCTAGGGCTGTAATGCCCCAAAACCAGACCCTGAGCAAATCCCTGCCTGCCTCCCATCTCTTTCCATGAAACCTGCTGCTGCTAGGAACTAGTTGGGGTGGATTTTCATTGATCTGATTCATTCGGCTCCAAAATTGAAAGAATACTCTTGGGTGCATTTAACTGTTTTACTTCTGTTTTCAACCTCTTAGAATAATTTGAAAGAGCTGTTGGATAAAGGAGAGCAATGTCCCCTCTCTGTTTTCTTGTAATCGTTGGCATGTCTCACAGCAACACCCAACTTTCTCCACAGCACTGGCAGTAACTGGAAGGCACAGTTATTCCCATAAAAATCCCTTCCAGGCTTGATTTACAAGGTTGAAACCTAGGAACAATTTATTTATTTACTTACTTATTTGTTTGCATGGTGTTTATGTAACCCTGACTAAAGGGCACACACCAGCACGGACCTGCTGCTTGGCAAACCATTCCCTCATGTTCCCATGGACTTTGCTTCGCTGGTCATCATTTGCTGGACCAAAGTGCGACTCTGTTTGGTGGGAAGGGCAGGATGCATGACATCTTCAAGACCAGGGGGAGACCTTGTGCTGAATGGAAAGCAGAAAGATTAGGAATACTTGCCAGGCACAAGTACTTGTAGTCTTGATTTTAAAAACAATAATAACATGAAACCAGGTTAGGGGAGTGGGGCTGTGGGATAGAAACAATTCTTTGTTTCCTAAACCTAGCCAAAATGCTTAAAGCAGATACGAGCCCTGCCATGCATCACCGCACCAGAGCCTTCACAGCTGAGATGCTTGGATGAAGTCTGGGAATGTGCATGGCCCATTTTAGGGAAAAATCAGTCAGATAAAAATCTGATTTAAACAAATTAAATAGTTTTCCAAAAATGACCCTGACAGTGGGAAGCAGTGTTGGGGATACCATGTAGCTGCTTTGCTTTCTATCCCTGGAGCACCATCCATCTGTTGCCTGTTCAGACCCATTATGGCCATAGTATACTGTTAATAAATGTCCTAAACTAACCAAATGCCAGCTCTTTGCCCATCAAGCTGTCCTGTCAGATTTCCAGCTGGACATCCTCTTCTCACCATAAGAGAACATACACTTAAAGGCTGGAGAAAGAAAGGAAATTACTAGCAAGTGTGCAATATAGGAGGAGGCTTGATGGAGTGCTTGGTGCCATGGTTTAGTTGATTACATGGTGTTGGATGATGGGTTGGACATGATGATCTTGAAGGTCTCTTCCAAGGTCTATTCTATCTATTCTAATTCTATTCTATCTATTCTATTCTATTCTTTCTATTATATTCTAACTTCTATTCTATTCTATTCTATTCTCTCTATTCTATTCTATTCTATTCTTCTACTCAACTATTCTACTTCTATTCTATTCTATTCTATTCTATTCTATTCTACTCTATTCTATTCTATTCTATTCTATTCTATTCTATTCTATTCTATTCTATTCTATTCTACTCTATTCTATTCTACTCTATTCTATTGTAATAAGCCAGAAGTCACATAATTGTGTGTTGCTTCCTAGTATCTTTGTTGGTTCAGCATGTGTCAATCTGCAATGCCAGATCAGAGCGGAGCCAGAATATCTTTGGGAAATTATGGATCTCCAAAGGAAAAAAAAACCCCAAACAAACAACCAAATTAATGATTTCTGTACAGAACATCCCTCTGGCCCTTGCAGCACAGAGCAGCCAAAGAATCACCGTGGGCTTGACCCCTTTCCCAGTGTTACCTGTTGCAAATCTCCTTTCACTCCAAATTTCATCGTTGTTGGGGTTATGGAGGGAGTTTTGTTTGTTTGTTTGCTTGTTTGGTTTTGTTTTGTTGTTGTTTATTGTTTGAGGGTTTTGTGGTGGGGCTTTTGTGTGTGTGTGTGTGTGTGTGTTGGTAATCCAGACAGCTCTTTAAAGTGATTTTAATATACCCCTTTGTTTGCATATTATTTAAGGATGTCAGTTAAAAAAACCAAGGGCTTACAGAACTGAAATGGTTTGTTTCTACTTGCTCTCCAGATCACAGTTTTTAATGAGCAACTAATTTATTTTTTCCCTTGGAAGTCATTAAAAAGAAGGGGAAAAAAACCAGCCCAAACTCTCAGTAATTATAAGGACAGATCAGTCTTGTGTTGCAGAGAGGATAATGAATTGATCCAATGAAAATAAAAATGTATTCATGTATTTCATTTCAGGAACTCTGCTGGCATGAGCTGTGAAGCTTCAACATTTCAGGAACTGAAGTGGGTTATCTAGGTATATTTTTAAACCCAGTCCTTTGAGATGCTTTGCACACAGCTTCCTGCTTGTCCTGCCTCTCTCTCCATGCAGAACAGATTGCCAGATGAGGGTCCTGTTGCATGAGTATGTATCTACAGGCAGAGCACTGCCCTGGGTAATGTCAGCAGCACCAGCAGTGGGGCAGGAGACAGGGAATGGGGCTGGGCCTTGGAGCTAACCCCTTCCTTTGTTGTTGCAGTGTTAGGGTAGCACTGGAGGCAGGGGATTTGCTTTTGCCAGCTCGGTGTTTTGGGGCAGGCAGGTGATTTGTTGCTGGAGACCATCCGTGGATCTCCAGGGATGCTCTGAGCTCTGTGTACTAGGTCTTGGCACTCTTACGTGGCCTGTGAGGTTGGTTGGAGAGGGAGGGTGTTGGCAGAGAGGTGATGAACATTTAAAGAGGATGGTTGGGTGAGCAGATCCAGAGAGTGAAGAGGCATTTTTACCTTGTGGGTGGAAGAAAACATTGTCAGGGAGGGAGAGGAGTAATTTAGATGAACACAAGGAGATTTAATGAGTGATAATGTGATGAAAGGGAAAATTTGATACGAATATCTGAAAGAGCTTTTGGGATGTCAAAGCCATTTTGTTGCCAGGAGTAGCAGTGGATGTCTCATCACTCAGGCCCTTATAGTTAGGTTTGACAAAACTGATTCCAGGATCTGGGCATTTCCAGCTATATTATCTTTAACATGGTTTCTTACCAGCAACTTGTGAGAAATAATCTTCTGTTCTCCCCATGCAAAGAAAAGAAAATCAATTACCTTTGCTACTGGGTAACCAGGTGGACTTAAGGAAGCTTTACTGGAGAAGTGAAGGAACAACTTTTCTGTGGCTGTGAGGTTGATGCAGACAGTGCAGAAATCTCCTGTGGGCCAGCAGATGGGATGAGCAGTTGCCTGCCAGGCTCAAGGGATGTCTGTGCTGCTGCTCATGACCCAGACGGATCTTGTCTTCCTTGTTCACCCTTAGTCCAGACTTGCCCTCATTGCAAACAAATTCAGACACCACCATTATTAGCATTCTATCCCCTTAAAATATTAACTGTTTGTTCTCTTAAAGCATTAGTCAAAGCCCTCTGAAATGCCTGGAATGCCTCCCTTTGACTTCAGTGAGCCTCATGTTATTATCATTCATCCTCTGGAGAAAAAGAGCTATGTAAAAGCCAATTAAACATGCATTTGATGTCCCTTTTCCTTCCTGCTGTCCTCTGAAATCTCTTGCTGTCCTTTTAAATCTCTTTGTAAACTTTGCATGCATAGAATCACAGAATGGTCATGGGTGGAAGAGAACACCAAGATCATCACACATCTGAGAAACCATTTTCTGTTCATTATCTGGACAGCATGACTAAAAACTGAGCTGAAGGGAAGTAAAAGGAACTGAGAAACAACTCTGCAGGTCTTCACGTGAAGCAGTCTGGGGTGCATCAAGAAAAGTGTGTCCAGCAGGTCTAGGGAGGTTCTTCTCCCCCTCTACTCTGCCCTGATGAGACCACTCCTGGAATACTGCATCCAGTTTTGGGCTCCCCAGTTCAAGAAAGACAGAGAACTGCAGGAGAGAATCCAACAGAGAACCACGAGGATGATTAGGAGACTTGAGCATCTCCCCTGTGAAGAGAGACCGAGAGCCCTGGGGCTATTTAGTCATGAGAAGACTGAGAGGAGATCTCATCAATGCCTGTAAATATCTAATGGGTGGGTGTCAAGTGGAGGGGGCCAAGCTCTTTTCAGTGGTGCACAGTAATAAGACAAGAAGCAACAGGTACAAGCTTGAACATAGAAGATTTCACCTCAACATGAGGAGAAATTTCTTTGCAGTGAGGGTGATGAAGCCCTGGAGCAGGCTGCCCAGGGGGGTTGTGGAGTCTCCTTCTCTGGAGACTTTCCAAACCCACCTGGATGCATTCCTGTGTGGACTACCCTGGGTGTTCCTCCTTTGGCAGGGGGGTTGGACTGGATGATCTCTGGAGGTCCTTTCCAACCTCTAATGTACTGTGAGACTGCGATGAGACTTCACCCTCTCCATGCCGTCCCAGGAAGAAGCTGTCATTCGCCTCTATTCACGTTGGACATTTGTTATTAGAGAAATGGAGACATGATGGAACCTTGCCACAAGATCCATGCCTCTTGTTTTTAAAATAAACATCTTGGCTTTGACTTGACGTTTATTTTCCATAAATGCCTCGGCTTCAATTTGGTATTTCAGCAACAGCGGGAGGCTGTTACCCTGTGACAACATGCAATTCCATGCACATTATCTCCTGATTACATGTGATGGTGTGCCAAATACTCTATGCAGTTGCTTTTAGTCAAACAATGCCATGAAAACATAAAACAAATGTATTAGATAACAGCAGTCATCCTTTCCAGCCCTGTACTCTGTTTCTGACACCATAATTAACTGAGGTATGCTGTGTAGTAGCAAGTGCGACGTTAGTTGTCTTAGGGGGGTCCAAAGTGGTGAATGCCTCTTAATTCCTATTGACTGGAGGGCTGTAGGTGATGTGTTGGTTGGCATGTAAAGGACTGAGAGTATCAACATTTTGGAAAGCTCTAAACCAATTTGAACACACACAAGTAAGTCCTGATACTCTGGAAGACCCTGCCACAGTAACCCAGCCCTTGTTTAGAGCACTTCTTGTCGGGAAACTCTCTGACAAGCTGATTTTATCAGCAATGCTGATTTTATCACCCTTCAGGTGATAAAAGAGATGCAAGGTCTATTTGTCTTTCTGTCTCTCTCTCATACACTGCATAAAAGGATGCTGAGGAACAGCCTAGCCAAAGCATTTTTGTCTCCAGAAATCTGTGTTGCATTGTTGCTAAAAAGCCAGAACTCAGGAAGAGGCTGAGTCTGACAATGGAGTTCCACTCCATTCAATCCTCCTAGAATGGACTGAGAACTTTTATTTTTTTCCTTGGTGCTCATTAGATGTGCCCAGATTTTAAAGATCCTCGAATTTACACCAGATCTTTATTTTCCTGTGTTTCATGAGAGTTGTGAAGGACCCTGCACTGAGGTCTCATGAGGGGAGTGAAGGAAGGGGCTGTTGCGACTCTGGGAGTATGCATCTGTCAGAAAAGAGGTTTGGTCTTGTACAGGCAGAAGTTTGACCTCAGAGTAAAGCTTCTGGCTCATGCAGGGTATTGATTTGTCATACACAAGCCTAAAACAAAAAGAATTGCACCAGTTTATGCTAGTTGAAGAGCTGGCTCTTTGCCTACCTAGGTGAGAGTTTACAGCATTCCCTCACCCAGCCTCATTGCATCCCTTCTAGAGCTCAGCTTTGAAGTAGCTCACCCAGTCACCTTTCTCAGCGACACTTTGCTATCTGCCTGATCTAGACTGGCTGCTGCTGGCTGGGGCCCTGACTGGTGTCCCAGTTCAAAGAGTGCTCTTACCATTGTCTTACCATTCGTCCTGCAGGAATGAATTCTCCTTGGGCAAAAGCAGCGTTCAAACTTCACCAAGAACGAGCCAGGCTTTTTGTTTCTGGAAGCAGGTTGTTCTTTTGCTATGGATGCTATCTTCATCAAGCTAATACCCAGAATTGTTTTATAGAATTTACATAATTATTTTGCAGTCTGGACTAATACTAATCTGGAGAAATAATAATGTGCTCATTAATCTTAGTTTATAACTAGGAGTTGCTTTAGTTGCTCAGTTCACCTATACTTGTCTGCATCTCCCTATACTTTCTTGACAACCAGACTCCTAGGCAGACACTGGCACTGTGAGAAAAGCCTGACCAAGGCTCCCTCTTTTTTTTTTTTTAAGCATCAGTGATTCCTTTGAGAGGGTGGCAAAACATTTTACAGCAGGCCAGGAAACACTGTGGTGGCCAGAGCCTTTGTTTATACAGAGAGAATGTGGTTGGAGATCAGAGCAGAAGAGTGATGACTAGGAGTCCTCTGAGATTTTAGTCTATTCCTGCTTCAGTGCATAGTGGTTGCAAGAAGTTGCTGTATTTCTCCATCCTGAAGTTTAGCCATCTGTAGGGTGAAAGTCACATGGTTTGGAAAACGTTGTCTTAACTTTTAATTGGCACAAAAAGCTAATCCTATACAGGCACTCACTGAGGTGTGGGGGTGAGGTGCAGTGAAAAGGTGCAGTGACAGCATTACAGCGTACAAGTCAAGAACCCATTTCTTTCCCCTGCACCTCATGGAGAACTAGATCAGGTAACCTAGTGGCTGGAACATGCAAGAAGGCTAATTCAGACGGCTTGGGGTGGAGCCAGCATTTTGAGATGTGTGAGCAATCTGTGTATACGTTCTGGATGGCAAAAGACCGACTTGAGCAGCATGGCTGAAGTTCCACCTCCAGCTGGCTGGTGGGATGGATGCCTGAGCAGCCAAGTGCTGTTGGCTGAGTGTCTCCAGATGTAGGACTGAGGCTTTGGATTCTGCAGGGAAATGGGTTAGGGCTCCCACTGGGAGAAAATATATTCTGGATTATTTTTTTTTTAAGCAAGAAAAGTCATCTGCAGTTCATGTCTGACTTAGGGCAGGACCCTGGGGAAGGGCTCTGAATAGCTGAGACTATGTCACAACATGTGAAAAAGCTGAATGGTTATTCCTTTTTGGTGGCACTAAAGAGTGCCTTTTGAATCTTTTTGGGAGGATGCAGAGTTATGGGTTTTATTTTCAAACCTATCTTTCAGGCAGTCCACAATGTTCACTGACAGGTTTTTGTTTCCAAGTAATGATCCTCCTAAGTTGCCTTAGTACCTTTTAAAGCAGCTTTGATTTTTTTCTGGTTAGGAGGAAAACCAAGTCTTGTCTTTGATTTCATAAGCAGTAATTTTTGCCTGTTAACATTCATCTGCAGCCCTGTGTGTCCTCTCAGATGCCTATTACATACACACTCTGACCTGCCATGGCACATACTCAGATGGATGTTAAGTTTACTATGTGTCAGACAAAGCAAAGCTACCTTACGTGAGGGATAGGATAGGATAGGATAGGATAGGATAGGATAGGATAGGATAGGATAGGATAGGATAGGATAGGATAGCATAGCATAGGATAGCATAGGATAGCATAGGATAGCATAGCATAGGATAGAATGGAATGGAATGGAATAGAATAGAATAGAATAGAATAGAATAGAATAGAATAGAATAGAATAGAATAGAATTAACCAGGTTGGATGAGACCTTCGAGATCATCCAGTCCAACCTATCACCCAACATCATCTAATCAACTAAACCATGGCACCAAGCACCCCATCCAGTCTCCTTTTAAACACCTCCAGTGATGGTGACTCCACCACCTTCCTGGGCAGCACATTCCAATGGCCAATCTCTCTTTCTGGGAAGAATTTCTTCCTAACATCCAGCCTAAACCTCCCCTGGTGCAGCTTGGGACTGTGTCCTCTTGTCCTGTTGGTGGTTGCATGGGAGAAGAGACCAACCCCCACCTGGCTACAGCCTCCCTTCAGGTAGTTGTAGAGAGCAGTTAAGTCTCCCCTGAGTCTCCTCTTCTCCAGGCTAAGCAACCCCAGCTCCCTCAGCCTCTCCTCACAGGGCTGTGCTCCAGATCCCTCCCCAGCTTTGTTGCCCTTCTCTGGACACGTTCCAGCAACTCAACATCTTTCCTAAACTGAGGGGCCCAGAACTGGACACAGGACTCAAGGTGTGGCCTGACCAGTGCTGAAAACCCTCCAAAGACTGTAGGGATCCTGTCTGCCTTTATTTGGTGCAAATAGTCATAGTAACAGCTAAAAGATGAAGAACTAGTAGGCTGTATCAATGTTAGAGAGCTTGCAGAGCCACGTGGCATCACTATTCTCTACCACACAAAACCCCAAAAGACAGCAGTTACCTTAAAAGATCTCTCCATGGAAATCTATTGTTCTGTGTTCTGTTCTAGTTCTGTGGGGTTTGGTATTTTGGGTTTTTTTTTGATTATTGTTTTTTCTCCTCCCCTAAGCTGTAGCTTTGGACCTCTCTCAGCTTAATTAGACCTCCCCCCTCCTCTTCAATCAGCAAAATATTGTATAATATATCTTGCTGTGGCTTCAAGCTGGATTCATTTATGACCCAGTGACATGAATATGACACCTGGGAGAATTTCATGATATACCTTCTATTTATATGCATGCTTTAGGACCCCCCCAAAAAGGGGAGTTTTCTCTGTTAGGTATTCTACTTAACGCATACAACTCCCTCACAAACCTTGCAGCAAAAACTTTACACCTGCCAATACATTGGTAAGGCATTAGCAACAATGGCCATGATTACATCTAATAAATACTCTGTCTGCCCTCGCTGGGCTTTTGTGAAGCTGAATAGCTGTGAACCACTTTGCAGTCCTCATCTGAAAGGTCTCCTGTGGACAGAATAATATCACTGTTTTAAATGGCAGAGCCGTTACTGAGGCACCCCTGCGTTCAAGCTGTTCCTGACAGTAACCACAGGCTGCTCACTGCAGCCTCGAAGCCTCTAACTGCTAAGCTGGTAGCTAGTGTAGCCATTCTCACTCAGCAAGCACCTTGTTCCTTACAGCTGATTAATCTTTTCAGTCTGCAGACCATCGAGGAGTTGAGATTGGGGTTTTTTATTTACACGTTAGTTATGCATAATGGTTCAAGGAGTTTGTTTATGCAGACATCTTTCAGGCCACAGGTTCTCTACGAACTCTTTGTCTTCTTCACCGCTTTGTGTAGCTGCTGCTCATCATGTGCTGCCTGCAGAACTCACGGGTCACTGCAAACCATATCATGTGGCATTGCTACAGGCTGGGGTCAGAGTGGCTGGAGAGCGGCCAGGCGGAAAGGGACTTGGGGGTCCTGGTTGATGGTAGGCTGAACATGAGCCAGCAGTGTGCCCAGGTGGCCAAGAAGGCCAATGGCATCCTGGCCTGTGTCAGGAACAGTGTGGCCAGCAGGAGCAGGGAGGTCATTCTGCCCCTGTACTCAGCACTGGTTAGGCCACACCTTGAGTCCTGTGTCCAGTTCTGGGCCCCTCAGTTTAGGAAAGATGGTGAGTTGCTGGAACGTGTCCAGAGAAGGGCAACAAAGCTGGGGAGGGGTTTGGAGCACAGCCCTATGAGGAGAGGCTGAGGGAGCTGGGATTGCTTAGCCTGGAGGGGAGGATGCTCAGGGGAGATCTTATTGCTGTCTACAACTACCTGAAGGTAGTGGGGCTTGGTCTGTTCTCCCATGCAACCAGAACAAGAGGACAGAGTCCCAAGCTGCACCAGGGGAGGTTTAGGCTGGATGTTAGGAAGAAGTTCTTCACAGAAAGAGTTACTGGCCATTGGAATGTGCTGCCCAGGCATGTGGTGGAGTCACCATCCCTGGAGGTGCTTAGGAAGAGCCTGGATGAGGCACTTGGTGCCATGGTTTAGTTGATTAGATGGTGTTGGGTGATAGGTTGGACTGGATGATCTCGAAGGTCTTTTCCAACCTGGTTAATTCTATTCTATTCTATTCTATTCTATTCTATTCTATTCTATTCTATTCTATTCCATTCCATTCCATTCCATTCCATTCCATTCCATTCCATTCCATTCCCTTTACTCCATGACTGATGAGTATCAAATCCAGGAAAGGTACAGCAACTGGCTTGAGAGCAGCTCTGAGGAAAAGGACTCAGGGGTGCTGGTGGATGAGAAGCTCAACGTGAGCCACCAGTGGGCACTTGCAGCCCAGAAAGCCAATCACATCCTGGGCTGCACTAAGAGAAGCATAGCCAGAAGGTTGAGGGAAGTGATTCTCCCCCTCTACTCTGCTCTGGTGTCATCCCACTTGGATTACTGTGTCCGGTTCTGGAGGTGCTGGAACATGTCCAGAGAAGGGCCACGAGGATGATTAGAGAGCTGGAGCATCTCTCCAATGGAGACAGACTGCGGGAGAGAAGGCTCCAAGGAGACCTTATTGTGGCCTTCCAGTATCGGAAGGGGGCCTACAAGAAAGATGGGAAGGGACTTCTTAGGGTGTCAGGCAATGATAGGACTAGGGGGAATGGAACAAAACTAGAAATGGGTAGATTCAGATTGGATGTTAGGAAGAAGTTCTTCCCCATGAGGGTGGTGAGACACTGGCACAGGTTGCCCAGGGAGGTGGTAGAAGCCTCATCCCTGGAGGGTTTTAAGGCCAGGCTGGATGTGGCTCTGAGCAACCTGATCTAGTGTGAGGTGTCCCTGCCCATGGCAGGGGTGTTGGAACTAGATGACCCTTGAGGTCCCTTCCAACCCTAACAAATCTGTGATTCTGCCATGAACATTAGGGCACCTTGCTGTTGTCCAGGTCTCTGCAGCTCTCATTCAACTGTTTCTGAAATCACAGATGTACTCTCACATATTTTTGGAGGCTGGGTTGACCAGCTGGCATGGCTTTCAACTTTCTACTTCAGCTGCTGCTAGCAGCTGTACTACAGTGGAGGTCAAACTACTGAGTGAGATAGAAGAATGACTGAATCTGGCACATGGTAACACAGGTGCCTTCCTGCAGACCTAAACCAAGCTAGTTAGGTAAAAGTCAGGAGGAGAATCAGAGAGACAGGTTAAATATCCTTCCCAGTGGCACCCAGGACTGCTCAAGGTGAGATCTGAGTGTTTGGTCTGTGGGATTACTGCCTGCTGATTCCACCAAACTCTCCTTTTGCTCTTTACTCTTGGCGCCAGCTACTGTACCATGAAAAGACGTACTTGTGGGAGTAGGACTAGATGGGTAGGGCCCTTATTTCTCTCTTGGTGAAAAGGTCTGATCATCTTGACATGGTGTGGGTTCTTTGGGGAGTGGTGGCTGCTCTTACACAAACATCACAAGTAGGAGTTTCGGGCAAGACATGAAATAATCCTTCCACTCTATTGAAAATCGAGCAGCAAATCAATGCCTGGCACTAGTCTGCTGGCAATGTCTGTGTCCAGATTTGAGTGCCAGCTTTTGGTGGCATGATCCCAAAAGCAAGCAGTGAGAACAACCACAGGCCTTAATACTGGCTGGAGTGGAAAGACTGAAAGGACTAAGTTTGTTTACTCCGGACACATCACTAAGGGGACACAGCGACAGTATAAAATGTTCCTGCAAAGAAGAGAGGAATAAACTGTTCTCTGCAGGACAAGAAGGAATGGGCATGCATTGCAGCAAGAACCATTTAGGCAGCAGTGGAGGCAACTGGGCTCCAGCCTGAGTTGCCTGGGAAGGGTGTAATTTTGTGCACTTAAGTCTCCAGGCTAGGAGCATCATTGAATGTTAGAGTTAAGACTTCTTCTATGTGTAGTAAAGAGGGATATTAATTCTGCTGTGCTTCAACTCTCTCTGATAAAGCTTTTTTCTCTACACTGACTACTCAGTAAGCCCAGTTTCCTACATCAGCCAATTCCATTGGGTTAAATGGGATGGATCTGGGACTCAGTGACTTACCTTTACCCTTTTTTTAGCCTGGAGAAGAGGAGGCTCAGAGGAGACCTTATTCCTGTCTACAACTACCTGTAGGGAGGTTGTAGACAGGCAGAGGTTGGTCTGTTCTTCCAGGCAACCACCAACAGAACAAGAGGACACAGTCTCAAGCTGTGCCAGGGGAGGTTTAGGCTGGATGTTAGGAAGAAGTTCTTCCCAGAAAGAGAGACTGGCCATTGGAATGTGCTGCCCAGGGAGGTGGTGGAGTCACCATCACTGGGGGTGTTTAGAAAGAGACTGGATGAGGCCCTTGGTGCTGTGGTTTAGTTGATTAGATGGTGTTGGATGATAGGTTGGACTGGATGATCTCAAAGGTCTTTTCCAACCTGGTTACTTCTATTCTATTCTACTCTATTTTGCCTCATCATCAGACTCCATGAGCCCTATGTCATGGTCTCCAGTTTCTCCTTCATCATGGCTTTTCAGTTTCCTTGATGTGTTCAGCAGAGAAGTTCAAACAACCTTAGCAAAATAAATATTTCCTGCTCCTCAGGAAGGATAAAGCTTTGTTTATTGCACCTAACTTTTTAATCATGCTTTGAGTACGATTCTGAAAGATCTATCAGCTAATAAATTTCTCTTCCAAAATAATTGATGATGGTGACGATGAAGAACATTTTACCTCATGGGGCATGTTCCAGTGTAAGTGCTAAAAGCAAAGTGAGATAAAGGGGAAATAGATTTAGTCATGATCAAGTAGAGTGAAAAAACCCCAGAAAAAATACCATGGCAACATCCTGATAATCTCAATGTCCTATCAGGTCCGAAGATGGAGCATTAAAAAGAAGTCCATTTATAACCCCACTACTGTGGCAGTATTGGGAATTGTCTTAGTTTAGTTCACACCATTGTTCTGTAGCAGAGCAAAGATCCCCTTACCAGAGTAAGCTCTTGAGGTTGTACATTTAGGAAAGTTGAGGTCTATCTTAAATGCTCTCTGTTTGGTTTCTGTTCTATTTTTGTGCCTTTTTTGTTGTTGGTTGTCTTAATTTTTCTTGTTCTTCCCTAAGCCTTTGGGGTGAGCCTGTTGTGTTTTTCACTTTGCATACCTATAAGGAAGTAAAAGATGAGGGTCTCCAATGACTTTTCTGGAGCTGGGGAAAGCATGGGCTTGAGATTTAAAGCTAGAATCAAACCAGTTGCATTGGAAAAGCTGCTGCAGTGTGAGAGGAGGTCTGTGATGTGTATGTCACATCCATGCTTCCACAGTCCCTGTCAGCAGCAGGAATGAATACTGATGGAATGACTGCAAGGTGTGCTGATGATTCTACTGTGTCTTCTCAAGGAATCAAAGCTTGCAAACCCACACTCTGGGTAATGTGTGCACATACAGGACTTTCTTCCTTGTGGCTAACTTCAAATGAGGATGACAGAAGACAAAGGATCTGTCAGGCTGGATGTTAGGAGGAAATTCTTCCCAGAAAGAGTGATTGGCCATTGGAATGTGCTGCAGGGGGGTGGTGGAGTCACCATCCCTGGAGGTGCTCAAAAAAGGACTGGAAGTGGCACTTGAAGCCATGGTTTAGTTGTCATGAGGTGTTAGGTATTAGGTCTTTTCCAACCTGGTTGATTCTATGATCTCCAGTGGAATAAGCTTCTAGAGGTGTCAATGGCAATAGGAGATGGGTAGAGTGAAGAGAACCTACTAGTGCGTCGCTTAGGGGAAGGCAGCTGCAGAGCTCCTTTTGCAGCAGATACTGAAGAACCCACATGGCAGAGACCTATTTGAAATAAAGATTCCAACAGCTTTAATTCTCACAGGAGTAATAGTTTAAAATAGGTATGGTTGGAGTCACGGCAGGTAGAGCTTCTGCTGCCACCTGCTTTTAGTCTCCCCAGCCCCAAGTATTTTGCTTCCTATCAGCAAATGAAAATAGACAAGTTAAAGCACCTCCTGAGGAATTACATTTCTCTCTTCTGTGTTTGTTCCCTCAAACTAATCTTTATTTCATACTCACTGCAGTGAGTGACTTTTTTTGGCTTGCCAGCTCAACCAGGTCTACTTTTGATACCTTACAATCGAGCTGCATTTTCCTTCTAGCTCTATAAACAGCAAAGCTCCTGGTCTCGGCCAGACTATAGCTACTGCTCTTACACTGCTGTAAAGGCATGAGCTGTATCAGAGCACAGCTTGCTCCTGCAGCTGCTTTGGCTCCAGAGGGGTGTTTATGTCAGTAAACTAATCACACATGACTTGGACAAGAGGCAGGCAGGAGCAGATAAGAGGCTGTTTTTGCAGAGTCCGTTCTTTGTCCAGGACCATGTTTTGGTGAATGAAATCATCGCAGTGCAGACAGCAGTGTGACTGAACAGGAAAGGAGTCTGGTTGCCCCTCAGTTACAGTTCCCACTTGGATATGAGCTCCCAGACTTGGACAAGTTGTTTAACCCCTGTGTGACAACTTCTCTGAGCAGTCAAGTTTTGTGTAAGAACAGTGGCCTGGTGGCTGGAGCTTGAACAGCCTTTAAAATAACATCTGTACTAACCAGCCAGGCAAATGGGAAACATGCTTTAGGTTCCACTTAGAAAAGAGGGGGAAAAAAACCCAACTTCCCAGTGATTTCCTTGTATGTATGACAGAATAGGAAGAAATAGGTATTTTTGTAGGGCAAGATTTGTCCTTTCAGTATGAGAGGTAAGCTAACAACTGAGACAAGGTTAGTCCAAGTGCCATGAACTCCTTAAGGCACAGTGGAGTTCCACTGAAAACCATATATGCTGCCTCTCTCCCCTAGATGCAATGTCAGTAGTTTCCCAGCTCAGAAGTTCCCACATATTTCATTTTGGTGAGTGAAATGGAGACAGTCTGTCTGTGTCCTGCTCACAACAAAGCAGCCTGGCTTTCTCCCCCAGAACAGACCCCTTGCTTCCCAGACCCTGCTTTGAAACAAGGGAGTCCCATCTTGTTTCCCTGCATAAACACCACGACCCTTTGTAGCTTGATGTCCCAGATAAGGAACCATAATTTATTGTCCTGGTTTTATGGGGTGCTCACAGTGGCCACCTGGTCTATGACTCATTTTGAACCATTGTGAGAAGCAAGGTGGCCGCAGAGGAAAATTCTTCTGGCCGCACTGGACCTCCAAGTGCTTGAGATCTTGCCCAGTCATCAGAATGACACAGTTTTCAATGGCAACTTGGAAACAGAGGGGAATCTCAAAGAGAGGAATCAAAAAACTGGTGACAGGGTGGTTTTTTTCTGTGGCAAAGTTGACAAGAAATGTTCACTTCCGAGTGGAAGTGAGACACATGCCCAGTGTGGAAATTCTGGTTTTACCAGAGGTGAGGGTTTTACCTCCTACATGAGATCAGAATTGTTGGGAATCCTTCTCTGGTGCTCAAGTATCCAGCAGAGTCTGTTCTCAACAACCACAGTGAGAGAGCAATGGTGTGTCCTACAGGGCATGAAAGCAGGTGTGCCTTCAAAACAGGACCTAGCCTTGAAACTGGGATTGGCAGTATGTGTTCTCAATTTCACAGGAAGAGGACTGCAGGAAGGAAAAGGGCTCAGGTGAGATGGGAAGTGAAAGAAGATCAATACTATGTGGCAGATATCAGTCCCCTTGTGCTGCTGAAGAGGACTGCAGTGAACACAAATGGAGAACTTGCTTGAAAGGGAGTGAGGTTAGCAGCTTAATGGGAGATGTCCCAAAGAACAGCTTTGAATGAGGCACCTGAACATACCTTGGCCAGCTGAAGGAGAAGGAGGAACATCAAGTGAAACTTCCTGTTAATGTGATCTAGTAGACTATGGAGTAGCCTTAGAGAAGTGGAAGAGATCCCCAGCGTTACAAAGGAGGACACAAATGTGATCAGCCAAGTAGAAAAATATAGACCATTCCTGCTTTTGAAATTCAACACAGCAAGGGATGTCTGTTTCGAGAGAGAGAGGCAGGCAACACTGGGACTGGAGAAGGCTAGCTAAAGATTAATTTTTGTGCAAATGGAAGATCCATGGACAGGCCAATCCACACAGGTTGTTAGACATGGCAGGCTGGCCTCCAGAGTTCCTTGTTGTTTGATATGTCTGCCCTGCAAAGCTCAAAAATGGGAATCTTATCGATCAAACTGTGCTGGATGTAGCTGTAAAACTTTGCCTAAGAACCAAATCCAGAGACTCAAGACAGCTGACTGGATCTGAGCCAGTGGGGTTTGACTTGAAAACAATGAAAAGCCTCCTATGAACTAAGAGGTCCATTGCTATCAGTTAGTCTTTGTTCAAAATGAACTACTGTCTGCTTCCTTAGGATCAGAGGTAAACAGGTCACAAACACAAGAGAAAAGGCAAAAGGGAATCCTCTAGGCAGAGACCAGTACATCTTGAGACAGCCTGCTGCCAGGTCATGGCATGGCATTCCCAGGGTCACTGGCCTGATTAAGCAGGGTACTAGGTTAAAAATTTGAATAAACTCAGCACATTTCATAGGCACTGTCCTCTTGTGACCGGCATCCAAGGTCTCCAGGCTGTGACTGCTGGGCTTGTACACTGTCCCTCCAATTTCAACTTTGCCCAGGCTGCAAAGAAAGCCTGGGTGAGTAGTGTGATTGTGAGAGATGTAGAGAGCACTGTGCCAGAACACACTCTTGGTGTGTATGTTTCTTAGCACTTTTGTTGAGTTGTCTTCTAATTCTCTCTGTTTTCCACCTCTTATACAGTCTCAAGACATTAGACTGTGCTATATGAAAGAGACTGGATGAGGCACCTAGTGCCATGGTTTAGTTGATTAGTTGGTGTTGGGTGATAGGTTGGACTTGATGATCTCGAAGGTCTTGTCCAACCTGGTTTATTCTGCACTCTATATTTGATCTGGAGGCATTTCCTGGTTGGGTGGGTTGAGTGGCATTGCAACCAGGCAGAAGAATCAGTCTGCAGGTGTGAGGTCAGGCTGGAACAGCTTCCTCTGGGCAGAGTGGGTGCATTAATAGGGAGGGCAAATTGCTGCTGTAGGTCCTCAACTTCTAGGCCATCCCTTCCTAATTAATCTCTGTTTTCCCATAGCCTGCTGAGGCAGGGCAGGTGTTTGGGATCTTGACCAGGTGGGCATTGCTGGTTCACTGCATGGCCAGCCATCCCTTGATGTGACCAGCACAGGTTCTGGAGACTCTTGTATATCAGGGGGTCTGTTATCACTGGGAGGATACATAACTAACTGCTTGATACTGAATAAAATACCTCTGGCTGAAAGTGTTGTAGGGGCATGACAGAGGTATTGTGGAGTTTTCTGTAGCTGATGGTGTAGAAACAACTGCTTACTGACTATAAGCAGGCAGGAGAGGAGCAGAAAATCCAATTACTATCACATTTTCCTCTTGAGCTTGGTTGTAACAAGCCACCCTGATGTTCTCTACATGATACTTTCCCCCCAGTAATAATTTTAATCAAGCAACCTGTCCTGATGCTTCTTTCTTACAAGCTCAGTGATCCAGTCCACATCGTGGGTGGAGATAATACAATACAATAAACCAGGTTGGAAGAGACCTTCAAGATCATCGTGTCCAACCCATCAACCAATCCAACCCACCTAAACAACTAGATCATGGCACCAAGCACCCCATCAAGTCTCCTCCTGATCACCTCCAATGATGGTGACTCCACCACCTCCCTGGGCAGCACATTCCAATGGCAATCACTCTCTCTGTATAGAACTTCTTCCTAACATCCAGCCTAAACCTCCCCTGGCACAGCTTGAGACTGTGTCCTCTTGTTCTGGTACTGGCTGCCTGGGAGAAGAGACCAACCTCTGCCTGTCTACAACCTCCCTTCAGGTAGTTGTAGACAGCAATAAGGGCACCCCTGAGTTTCCTCTTCTCCAGGCTAAGCAACCCCAACTCCCTCAGCCTCTCCTCATAGGGCTGTGCTCCAACCCCCTCACCAACTTCGTCGCCCTTCTCTGGACCCCTTCCAGCAAGTCAACCTCCTTCCTAAACTGGGGGGCCCTACACTGATATTTGCCTAAACTGAGATTTGCATGGTGGCACTGCAAGCCTCATATTTCACTCTGTAGACTGGCATTTAGTCCATAGAATAGATTTTGATTTTCTGCTAATATAAGAGGAGTCTGAATTAGTCCATGAGACCTAGGTTGGACTGTGGACACAGCCTGCACCGATCCTTCTCTGTGCCTCATGGCACTAGAGCACTATTGTCCATCAGTACAGGTAGGAAAGTTTGGATCCTTCCATCATAGTATCATAGTATCATAGTATCATAGTATCAGTCAGGGTTGGAAGGGACCACAAGGATCATCCAGTTCCAACCCCCCTGCCATGGGCAGGGACACCCCACACTAGATCAGGCTGGCCAGAGCCTCATCCAGCCTGGGCTTAAACACTTCCAGCGATGGGGCCTCAACCACCTCCCTGGATAACCCATTCCAGGGCTTCACCACTCTCATGGTGAAGAACTTCCTCCTCACATCCAGCCTGAATCTCCCCACCTCCAGCTTCATTCCATTCCCCCTAGTCCTATCACTCCCTGATAGCCTGAAAAGTCCCTCCCCAGCCTTCTTGTAGGCCCCCTTCAGATACTGGAATAATATCAATAACATCAATAACAGATAATTTGTCTCTACTGTTACTACATTTCAGACTCTCTGCTGCTTTGCTCCTCAACACAGTCAGATCTATCAAGTGTTTACTGCTGTCCTGGTTACCTTCCTTTCAATGCATCAGCCATGCAGAGAAGCCCCCATTTTTTAATCACACTCATTGTCATGACAACATGTTTGTGCTCTGCTGCTCTCCATTTTATAGCCTGTAAAGCTGGGGAAACAACACTGCTGCACTTCAGCTCTATGAGCCACTGTACTTTTGTCCACTCTTGTTTTGCTCCAGGCTCTTTCCTGAGCTCATGTCAACTTCTATTTACTCCCTCTTCTCTGGGGAAAACAGGAGGATAAGGGGCCAAACTGTTTAAAATATGTGGTGAGGTCAGGATGGGCCAAGGTGAGAATGAAGGGAAAACAAGACATGGCATCAAAATGATTGAGACAAACCTCTGCTGTCATAGTGCTGCTGGGTCTCATCTCCCAGGAAACCACCAACAGAACAAGAGGACACAGTCTCAAACTGCACCAGGGGAAGTTTAGGCTTGAGGTGAGGGGAAAGTTCTTCACAGAGAGAGTTGTTGGCCATTGGAATGTGCTGTCCAGGGAGGTGGTGGAGTCACAGTCCCTGGAGGTGTTCAAAAGGGGATTGGATGTGGCACTTAGAGCCATGGTTTAGTTGTCAGGAGGTGTTAGGTATTAGGCAATAGGTTGGACTTGATGATCTATGAGGTCTTTTCCAACCTGGTAGATTCTGTGATTCTATGTGGGACAAATCCTCTTCTCACTTTGGATGCACAAACATCACATTGTATGTAGGTAATCCATTGTCTCTCAGCCTTCCCTTTGCTGATTCTACAGCTTGATGGAATGAAAGAACCTTACTTTTTTGAGTATCTTTATTCCTTCTTATCTTCAGTTTCCCCATTTGTAACTGAGGCAGCAATTTTAGCCTAGCTCAGTATGCTGTGTGAGCCAGGGATTATGGATAAGGGATGTTTTCCAACAGTGGGATCATGGCCAGCACTATGTTCTGACTGCTGTTCTAAGCACTAAGGACCCCATTTCTAAATTATAGAGAAATGCTAGTGATTATGTTAATCAATATCACATTCTCAATAGGTTTTTAAATAGCACTTCACAGCTTCAACAAACCTGCTTCAAAATTTCCTTGCAAATGAGAGAGTTAGCACCTGGCTGGGAAATTCATTAAACTTGCAAATGTTAATTTGCTTCCAGCTTGACTTGGACCACTCAGCTTCTACAAGAAGATTGAACACAAAGATTTGACCCAAAATACTGAATTATTTGGAGAACTTTAATATCATTCACATTGAGAGTCTTGAACGTGTCCAGAGAAGGGCAATGAGGCTGGGAAGAGGCCTTGAGCACAAGCCCTACGAGGAGAGGCTGAGGGAGCTGGGGTTGTTTAGCCTGGAGAAGAGGAGGCTCAGGGGAGACCTCATTGCTCTCTACAACTACCTGAAGGGAGGTTGTAGCCAGGTGGGGTTTGGTCTCTTCTCCCAGGCAAGCAGCACCAGAACAAGAGGACACAGTCTCAAACTGCACCAGGGGAAGTTCAGCCTGGAGGTGAGGAGAAAGTTCTTCACAGAAAGAGTTGCTGGCCATTGGAATGTGCTGTCCAGGGAGGTGGTGGAGTCACCATCCCTGGAGGTGTTCAAGAGGGGATTGGATGTGGCACTTGGTGCCATGGTTTAGTAGTCATGAGGTGTTGGGTGGCAGGTTGGACTTCATGATCTCTGAGGTCTTTTCCAACCTTACTGATTCTGTGATTCTATGATCAAGAAGATCTGATCTGGTGAAAACTGTAATGAAATCTTCTTTAGAATACATTGATCAGAGCCTCCAGGTGTTACAGAGCTTTCTAAAGTGGCCTGGTGGTTGTCTCCAGGGGGTTCACTTACACTACCTCATGGACAGTTCCTGTCACACAATTATGATTTTTAGTATAAGTTTTTGTTTTGAAGGGAACCAGGGCTTCTCCTGCCACTTGCAGGCCACTTTGCCATAGCCAAAAAGCACATAGGAGTACCACTCCTGGTGAAGGAAAGTTGTGTCTGACACACAAATGATGATATGGAATTGGAAATGAAGCTGTCTCTGGGAACAGAATCTGCAGCCTTGAATGTTCTGCCAAACCCCTCATGGCCATAGGACTGTTTTCTGCATTACTGACACAGAACACAAAGATTTGTGTTACCATATGGCCATTGAAAGGGGACTGAGAAGCTTTTTTGGCCCTTGGCAAATGAAAAGTGGCACATAACAAGATCTGGACATTAAGTTGGATGGAGTGTCCTTTATTTGTCCTGATCCAATGAGGATATAAATCAGTCACCCCTCTGAGTTCCTTCATCTAATTTGATACCTCAAGTCATGCCTTCTGGGTTTGGGGAGGATTCTGGAGTACAGTCTTTGCAGACCCTCCCCATGCCTTCTGGGTTTTGGGGAGGATTCTGGAGTACAATCTTTGCAGCTACCCTCACTTCATCTCTCATAACTCCAAGTCAGGGTGACAGGCTCGGGTAAGACAGATGGACTGGAGATGAGGAGGCTCAGGGGAGACCTTATTGCTCTCTAGAACTAACTACCTGAAAGGAGGTTGTAGCCAGCTGGGGGTTGGTCTCTTCTCCCAGGCAACCTGTGACAGAACAAGAGGACACAGCCTCAAGCTGTGCCAGGAGAGGTTTAGGCTGGATGTTAGGAAGAAGTTCTTCACAGAAAGAGTGATTTGCCATTGGAATGTGCTGCCCAGGGAGGTGGTGGAGTCACCACCCCTGGAAGTGTTTAAAAAGAGACTGGATGAGGCACTTAGTGCCATGATTTAGTTGATTAGATAGTGCTGGGTGATAGATTGGACTCAAAGGTCTTTTCCAACCTGGTTAATTCTGTATTCTGTACTCTGACTGCATCTCCTGGTGATGTTCTTGCCATCCCTATTTTCTGTTATTCTGTATAAATGACAATAGTTTGGCCCAGTACAACTCCCTGTGTTGAATTTCCCCAGCACACATTAAGTTCTGCCCTTCCTGGTACAAGACCTAGTTTGTTCCTGTACCCCAGGGACTAAGATATCATCCCAGTGGATCTGTCCAGATCTCTCTGGCTCTGTCCCTCCACTGGGTGAGGCCATTTGGGTGCCAAGACTCACAGATACTCCTTCCTCTCAGCAGCTGATGTTACTTTGGCATGAGGAGAAAACAAAGTAGGCTGAGCTTGATTTTAATTAAATATTTCCTGCTTTCACAATGAAAGTGGAAAACACATGTGGGTGTCTCCTCACTAAGTATGAAGGACAAAACAATGCTTTATAGGAATGGCGCAGATGTTAAACCCTTTGGCACATCTTGTCCAGCTCACTTTCCTTTGAAGTCAGGCTGGGCTGATTTACTTAAAATGCTTCCCTCCTGTGTGTGTCATAGAGTCCTGCAGATGATGAGGAAAAATGAAGACATCCTTAGTAAGCATGCTCTTTCAAACAGAAAGGATTCTGCAGGGAACTAGTCTGTCATCTTGGGTGTCTAGCTCTGTGAGGGATGGTAGGATGTATGGTGTCATTTAGACTCAGGCTCAGAAAGGGGTGTCACAGTCTCACAGTATATTAGAGGTTGGAAGGGACCTCAAGAGAGCATCCAGTCCAACCCCCCTGCCAAAGCAGGATCACCCAGGGTAGTCCACACAGGAATGCATCCAGGTGGGTTTGGAAAGTCTCCAGAGAAGGAGACTCCACACCCACCCTGGGCAGCCTGCTCCAGGGCTTCGTCACCCTCACTGTAAAGAAGTTTCTCCTCATGTTGAGGTGAAATCTTCTATGTTCAAGCTTGTACCTGTTGCTTCTCATCTTATTACTGTGCACCACTGAAAAGAGCTTGGCCCCCTCCACTTGACACCCACCCATTAGATATTTACAGGCATTGATGAGATCTCCTCTCAGTCTTCTCAATACTAAACAGCCCCAGGGCTCTCAGTCTCTCTTCATAGGGGAGATGCTCAAGTCCCTTAACCATCCTTATGGCTCTCTGTTGGATTCTCTCCAGCACATCTCCATCTCTCTTGAACTGGGGAGCCCAAAACTGGATGCAGGAGTGGTCTCAGCAGGGCAGAGTAGATGGGGAGAAGAACCTCCCTAGACCTGCTGGGGACAGCTTTCTTGATGCACCCCAGGATCCCACTGGCTCTCTTGGCCACAAGGGCACATTGCTGTCCCATGGAGAACTTGCTGGTTTCAGGATGGTTTGATATGATCATTTCTTGCAACCTTGTGCAGACAAGTTATGATGCTGCCACCAGAGCAAAGCCACCCATGACTGCAAGAAACCACTATAGCCCTGCTGCCTTCCTGCCACTTCCCAGTACCTGAGACTACCTCCAAAGGTGCCTTCCCAGAGAAAAGAGCTGTTTCACACAAGTACACAGTCAGAGCTTGGCTAACTACTGGGCTACTGATGGCTCAGGATGACACTTTATGGGCTTGCATATCTCATGGATGTGATAAGGAACACTTATGTGTAAACTCACACTTCCTAGAAGACATGGAGTTAAGTGGTTGTTTTAGGGTTGTTTTGGCTTAAGGAACTGAACCCAACTTGTTGATCATGTGAACTGCTCAACACTCTGGCACTAGGCTGGAATGAGTTGGCCTGTTGAGCAAGCAGATGGATTAACTAGGGGCACTGAATGTCAGTCAGGGATGTTTTCCTTGGAGTGCTGCCTTCCTCTTTATGTTGTGCAGCCCTGTGAGCAATGAATGAAAATGAAGACACTCCGAGGAAGTGGGCAGAAAACACACAGGTGTTTCTCCACAACAGGTGGCCCTGCACAAATTGTGTAGATACACCTGGCTCTGACCTCTCATGAGGTCTCATTTGGCTCTGAGACCTCAAACACTAGCAGAGCAACCAAAGACATGACCATGAAAAATAGGAGAGGAGGGCTCCCCTGGCCCCTGCCCCTCCTCCAGGACAGAACCAGCTTTGCCACTGTCATTTTCACCCATTCCCCAATTCACCACGCCCCCTCCCCCCCACATCTCTTGTGATGTAGATTCTGTGTCATCCCCAAGCAATCTACTGCACTGTTTCCTTATGCTTTCAATTAAAGACTTTTTGTAAGTAAGACTGTCCCATGTTGCAGCTGCTGCTGCAGTTCAGGTGTTTCCCCAGCCTGTGTGCAGCAGGGCTGGTCCAGCTGCTTTTGCAGCCTGAGCTCCCAGCCTGGGCAGGCCAGCGTGCTGCTCACCTCTTTTGCAAAGGGACATCATCAAGATCAGCTTATCACTGACTTTGCCTCCTTTTCTGCAGCTATAGGGTCATGGAATGATTTAGGTTTGAAAAGACCTTTAAGCCCATCAAGTGCAACCACTAGCCCAACACTGCCAAGTCCACCACTAAACCATGTCTCTGAGCATCACACCTACAAGTCTTCTAAACACCTCCTGGAATGGTGACTCAACCACTTCCCTAGACAGACAGTTTCAGTGTTTAACAATACTGTCACTGAGGTATTTTTCCTAATATGCAATCTTCCTGGCACAACTTGAAACCATTTTCTCTTGTCCTACCACTTCATTTTTCCCCCTGCCCTCCTCTAGTCCCTGCAGAATGATCTTTTCCCAGGCTTTCTTTTCCTATCTGCCAAGACATTGACTTACAGTCCCTCTCAGTTTAGCAGCCTCTGCCAATCTATTGGGTATGGTCTTGGTGGAATTGTGAGGTTTGAAATCCTCTATACAGCAAAGCTATGAAACTGGAAGTGAACCTGGCATCCAAATTGTTTAGCTCTCCCAAAACCCAAGGGGCACTGCCTGAACTTTAAACGGCCTGCATTAGCATCAAGGAGTACAATTGTGGCTTGACACAAAGCTATTGTTAGAGATGTTTGCACTTGCCCAATAGAATATAAATGTCCTCAGAAAACAAAGCTTCAGTGAGGCTTTCTTAGAGCAGGCTAGTGAAGCTGAGGGGGTGGAAAGGTTAGCTAATGGCTTTCAGGTCTGTGCCCTTTTCCTCATCTGTTTGCAGTTCTATTCCAGTGTTCATATGGCCTTGGTACAGATAAAACCCCTATTGGTGTGTAGTGAGGAAGCAATACTCACTGCCTCGTGTTTGGACACGGCTAGGGGCACAAAACCATATTTCTTTCTTATGCACACAGACAGATACTTCTCAACAAGGTAGACTATGTCCAAATATTAAGGAATTATGCTCCAAGAAACAGTTTCTGTTCTTTCTGGTACTAATCTTCACTTCAGTCTTTTATTTAAAGTCAAAAAGGCTATTTACTCTTACTTTGACAAGGTGTTGTGAGATGTGCAGCCCTGCACCGGTAGTGCCTGAAGGGATATTGTGACAGCACAAACCATAATGCTATCCATCCAGTCCATCAATCACATTTCCCCAAACACCCAAGGAAACAGAGTGGGATTCTACCCACTTTCAGATTGTTTTTACTCAAAATAGTCAGAAACTAGATGAAGATTTCCTCAGGTTCTGCAAACTGAGTCAGTGCAACCCTGACTCCAAACTCCCTGCTCTTAAGATAGATCTATTGCAACTGCAGATGATGGTGGCATTCACTTCTGTCACAAAATACCATGCTGCCCTTTTGCTCTTGGACCCTGGACTTTGCTTTCTCTCTTAGTAAGACAGGTCCAAGGGCAGGGACAGAGTCCCAGAGTTTCTTATTAGCTTACCCTAATGCCCTGCAGGTCTCCTTGCCAAGTGGGAGAAGAACCTGAGTTGCAATAAAAATTACCAGAGCTGTGTTGATTTCTGTGGAGTCAGGATGATTTGTGCCAGCACAGGTTATGTTAGGACTCTTAAGAGGAAAGAAACTTAGAGGATTACAGGGAAAACTGTACTGGCATTCATGGAAACAGCTAATCTTGTGTGTGAATATGGTCATGCTCTGACTAAAGTAATTCCTGGCACTGGAGAGTAGCAGAAGTTGGAGTCTGTCATTGAGAACAATATGTCCTGGCTCATCTTGCACTGGTTATCATGAGAGCTGTGGATGGGGGCAGATTATGCTGACCCAGTCCCATCTGGCAGGGTCAGCTTATCCATGATTGTGATGCTCTGGAGACAGCACTGGAGGGATCAGAGCAGGAAGCTCATTTGCCCTTGTAGAGGAACTTAGTAGTGCTCTCTTGTGCAGTCCTCAGCAGAAGGCAGCAGTAAGCAGAACAAGGGAGAAGGCAGAGGATACACGGTGTCCAAAGACAGGCCCTGAACCGTGGTTTGTCAAAGTGAAGCTGAGCAGCTGGGACTTGTTAGGAGGTCTTGAAAGGACAAAACAAGAGAAGGGGAACTGTTGCAGCATTAGAATAGAATAGAATAGAATAGAATAGAATAGAATAGAATAGAATAGAATAGAATTAACCAGGTTGGAAAAGACCTTTGAGATCATCAAGTCCAACCTATCACCCAACACCATCTAATCAACTAAACTATGGCACCAAGCACCCCATCCAGTCTCCTTTTAAACGCCTCCAGGGATGGCAACTCCACCACCTGTCTGGGCAGCACATTCCAATGGCCAATCACTCTTTCTGTGAAGAACTTCTTCCTAACATCCAGCCTAAACCTCCCCTGGTGCAGCTTGAGACTCTGTCCTCTTGTTCTGGTGCTGGTTGACTGGGAGAAGAGACCAACCCCCACCCGGCTACAACCTCCCTTCAGGTAGTTGTAGACAGCAATAAGGTCTCCCCTGAGCCTCCTCTTCTCCAGGCTAAGCAACCCCAGCTCCCTCAGCCTCTCCTCAAAGGGCTGTGCTCCAAACCCCTCCCCAGCTTTCTTGCTTTTCTCTGGTCATGTTCCAGCATCTCAACATCTTTCCTAAACTGAGGGGCCCAGAACTGGACACAGTACTCAAGGTGTGGCCTAACCAGTGCAGTGTACAGGACAGAATGACCTCCCTGCTCCTGCTGGCCACACTGTTCCTGACACAGGCCAGGATGCCATTGGCCTTCTTGGCCACCTGTGCGCACTGCTGGCTCATGTTCAGCCTACTATCAACCAGTACCCCCAGGTCCCTTTCTGCCTGGCTGTTCTCCAGCCACTCTGACCCCAGCCTACAGCAATGTCTGGGGTTGCTGTGGCCAATGTGTAGAACCTGGCACTTAGCTGTGTTCAAGCCCTTGGACTCTGCCCATCTGTCCAGCCTGTCAAGGTCCCTCTGCAGAGCTCTCCTACCCTCTAACAGATCAACACCTGCCCCCAGCTTGGTGTCATCTGCAAGCTTACTGATGATGGACTCAATCCCCTTGTCCAGATCGTTGATAAAGATATTAAAGTAGTGACCATGCAAGTTCAGAAAAGCACCTGCAGAATGCCAACACAGGCAGGCACAGCTATAGCTCCAAATTAAGCTGACAAAACAAAGGGCTTTGTTGTCCATGTCCTGAGATACCCCAAATCCCATCAGAAGTCAGTAGCACAGCCAGGAAGAGAATGTTTCCAATGATTGATGATTTTGTTTACTTAAAAATAAATAAATAACTAAATAAATAATTTAAAGCCCCTCCAACTCCCCATCCCCCAAGCTTCTGGCATTGGATGTAAAGAAAAGATTTCATTTCAGATGCAGGCATTGCAGGATGTTCTAACATCTATTTTCTTGAATAAAAGGGAAGGGACTTTCTAAATGAAGAGCCATTTCCAACTGGAAACCAAATGTTCTGGCTGGAATTGGCAACATGAAAACTTTCAGCTTTCACCATTTATTGTGGTTTGTTATTCATGGACAGCTCAGCCCAAATGAGACAAATTCACAAAACATTTGTTGCTGGCAGGTCTCCTGATGCTCTGTTGAGTCCCATCAAGAAGAATATTGAGACACTTGAACATGTCCAGTGAAGGGCAACGAGGCTGAGGAGAGGCCTCGAGCACAAGCCCTAAGAGGGGAGGCTGAGGGAACTGGGATTGTTTAGCCAACTGGGATTGTTAGGAGAAGAGGAGGCTCAGGGAAGACCTTATTGCTCTTTACAACTGCCTGAAATGAGGTTGTAGCCAGGTGGGGGTTTGTCTCTTCTCCCAGGCAACCAGCACCAGAACAAGAGGACACAGTCTCAAGCTGTGCCTGGGGAGGTTTAGGCTGGAGGTGAGGAGAAAGTTCTTCATAGAAAGAATGATTGGCCATTGGAATGTGCTGCCCAGGGAGGTGGTGGAGTGACCATCCCTGGAGGTGTTCAAGAGGGGATTGGATGTGGCACTTGGTGCCATGGTTTAGTCATGAGGTCTGTGGTGACAGGTTGGACTTGATGATCTTTGAGGTCTCTTCCAACCTTGGTGATTCTGTGATCATGAGGTGCTCCTCCTGCATGCGGCCTGCTAGGGCAATTTGCTTAATCTACCATTTTCCACTAGGCACTTGACTGTTACCATTACCCCATGGCCTGCACCACTTGACATAGTAGCAGCAGAAGACAGAATCATAGAACCATAGAATTGTTGGGGTTGGAAGGGGCCTCAAGGATCATCTAGTTCCAGCCCCCTGCCATGGGCAGGGACACATCACACTACATCAGGTTGCTCAGAGCCACTTCCAGCCTGGCCTTAAAAGCCTCCAGGGATGAGGCTTCTAGACCTAGAGGCTCTAGAAAGCCAAATGGGTGTCAGTTCTCTGTGTATATTCAGTAGACATGATCACAACACGAGCTTGGGCTATGGTGGAAAGCCCATGACAGCTACCTACCCCAGCTGTACTACATGTGCTGGGTGGTATTGTATAAAATTGAGGACCACTAGAGTGGCTGTCATAGGGTGCTGTTGCAGTTGAAGCTGATTTGTGGCCAGCTGGACTCTGCAGTTCAAGAAAGTCCCCAGCTTGCTTGACTGAATCATTCCAGGGGTGTCTGCAAGTTGGACTGCCTGTAGGACAGTTTAATTATGCCAGTGATTATTCAGTAGCCAGGGAATCTCTCTTAGGTATTGAAGAAGCCTTTGGTTTCTTCATTGTAAGAAAAGAGAGGTCAAACTCTCACTTGTCCATAGTTTTATTACAATATCCATTCTCACCTAATTTTTGCCACAGAAATGCCACCACAGTGCTAAAAAGAAGCTTAGATTGGCTAGGTTGAGACTGGACATCAGGAAATAATTTTTCACAGCAAGAGTGGTCAGGCATTGGAATGAGCTGCCCAGGGAGCTGTCACCAACCCTGGATGTGTTTAAAGGTCTTTAGGATGTGGTGCTTGGGGATATGGTTTAGGGGTGAACTTTGTAGAGCAGGATTCTCAGTTGGACTTGGTGATCCTGAGGGTCTTTCCCAACCTGAATGTTTCTGTGATTCTGTAAACTGGGTATTTGAGCAGGAAAAAAATATACCTAGCAGCTGTTTGTGGCTTGACAGGTATTAAAATGACATAAAACTGTCTCTTCCTTCAGACAAATCTCTAAGCTATTTATAGCTATTAGTTATTTATCCATTATGTGTTTGCTCTTCACAGCTGTTTACAGCATCAGGTAGGACTTCAGCACTCCTGGGAGTTGCCATGGTATTTGCAGGGACCAGAATACGAGGACCTGAGCTTTAGCGCTGGTTTTGTTTTGCAGCACACACACACACGTTTCTGGTGCAAGTTAGAATAGAATAGAATAGAATAGAATAGAATAGAATAGAATAGAATAGAATAGAATTAGGCTGGATGTTAGGAAGAAGTTCTATACAGAGAGAGTGATTGCCCATTGGAATCGGCTGCCCGTGGACGTGGTGGAGTCACCTTCATTGGAGGTGTTCAGGAGACATGATGGGGTGCTTGGTGCCATGGTTTAGTTGTTTGGGTGGGTTGGATTGGTTGATAGGTTGGATGCGATGATCTTGAAGGTCTCTTTCAACCTGGTGTATTGGATAGGATAGGATAGGATAGGATAGGATAGGATAGGATAGGATAGGATAGGATAGGATAGGATAGGATAGGATTAACCAGGTTGGAAAAGACCTCTGAGATAATCAAGTCCAACCTATCACCCAACATCATCTAATCAATTAAACCATGGCACCAAGTGCCTCATTCAGTCTCAAACACCTCCAATGATGGTGACTCCACCACCTCCCTGGGCAGCACATTCCAATGGCAAATCTCTCTTCCTGGGAAGAATTTCTTCCTAACATCCAACCTAAACCTCCCCTGGTGCAGTTTGAGACTGTGTCTTCTTGTTCTGGTGCTGGTTGCCTGGGAGAAGTGACCAACCCCCACCTTTCTACAACCTCCTTTCAGGTAGTTGTAGACAGCAATAAAGTCTCCCCTGAGTGTCCTCCTCTCCAGGCTAAGCAACCCCAGCTCCCTCAGCCTCTCCTCATAGGGCTGTGCTCCAAACCCCTCCCCAGCTTTGTTGCCCTTCTCTGGACACGTTCCAGCAACTCACCATCTTTCCTAAACTGAGAGGCCCAGAACTGGACACAGGACTCAAGGTATGGCCTGACCAGTGCTGAGTACAGGGGCAGAATGACCTCCCTGTTCCTGCTGGCCACACTATTCCTGATGCAGGCCAGGATGCCATTGGCCTTCTTGGCCACCTGGTCACACTGCTGGCTCATATTCAGCCTTCTATCAACCAGTACCCCCAGCTCCACTTTCTAGTACAAAAGGATGAAGGTCTCTGGAGCTCCTGGAGCAGCACCCATTTACATCAGCAGGCAGTTTGGCCTGTATGATTTATGCCATGCTGCCTCAGGCAGGTACTAGTGCGATATCTGCTGAAGATGGGAATGGAAAAACTTGTGTGTCTTGCAGCAGCTGCAAGAAGGTGTAACCAGAGTGCACTGAAGTTTGGATAAAGGTTTCAACAACACTGCTGTTGAGTAGTGTTCTGTACATACTCCTGGGCTGCTGGGGGCTGTGTCATAAACAACATCAGAAAAGGAAACCAACATCTCTGCATGGAGCACACAAAGTCTTGAGAAGAGGGATAATTGGGAATCTTGTGAGTCCAAAGATCAAGAGCTGCTCTTTGTTCAAGAATAGGAGTAACATAGATTTATGCTTTTAAACATGAACATTTCCTTTAATAACAGGTTCTTTCTTTTCTTTCTTTTCCCTACTTTTCTCTTTTTTTCTCCTAATTTTTCTTTTTTTCTTTTTTTTTCTTGTTTCATCTTCTTTTCCTTTTCCCATTTTCTTTCCTCTTTCCTTTCTTCTTTCTTTTTCTTTTTCTTTTTCTTTTTCTTTTTTTTCTTTCTTCTTTTTCTTTTTCTTTTCTTTTTCTTTTTTTTTCTTTTTCTTTTTCTTTTTTTTTTTTTTTTTTTTCTTTTTCTTTTCTTTTTCTTTTTCTTTTTCTTTTTTTTTCTTTTTCTATTCTTTTTTTTTCTCTTTTCTCTTTCTCTTTCTCTTTCTCTTTCTCTTTCTCTTTCTCTTTCTCTTTCTCTTTCTTTTCTTCTCTTTCTCTTTCTCTTCTCTTCTCTTTCTCTTTCTCTTTCTCTTTCTCTTTTCTCTTTTCTCTTTCTCTTTTCTTTTTTTCTTTCTTTCTCTTCTTTCTTTCTCTTTCTCTTTTCTTTTCTTTTTCTTTTCTTTTTCTTTTCTTTTTCTTTTTCTTTTTCTTTTTCTTTTTCTTTTTCTTTTTCTTTTTTTTTCTTTTTCTTTCTTTTCCTTTTCCTTTTCCTTTTTCTTTTTCTTTTCTTTTTCTTTTTCTTTCTTTTTCTTTTCCCCCTCTTTTTCTTTTTTTCTTTTTCTTTTTCTTTTCTTTTTCTTTTCTTCTCTTTCTCTTTCTCTTTCTCTTTCTCTTTCTCTTTCTCTTCTCTTTCTCTTTCTCTTTCTCTTTCTCTTTCTCTTTCTCTTTCTCTCTCTCTCTTCTTCTCTCTCTTTTTCTCTCTCTTTTCTCTTTTTTTTTCTTTTTCTCCTTTTCTCTCTTTCATTTTCTCTCTCTCCCTCTTTCTTTTTCTTCTTCTTGTTCTTCTTCTTTTCCTTTCACTTTCTATTTATTGTCCTTTTCTTTTTTCCTACACAGAAGGAACTCAGAACAGAGAGATTTAACCTGCAGTGGTGTCCACTGTTGTTTTCCACCTCTGACCATTTTAGGTAATGACACAGATAAATGGAATTCACTGGAATCTGGGTTTAAGCTCCTGGCTCATGTTCCCAGGAGTGTTGCCAGATTAATGAACTTTGCCCCAAGTTCTGTTTGGAGTTTTCACCCATGGTTTGACAAAAGTGAAAGCTATTAATGATCTAAGGAGTTAGTGCTTTCCATCTAAGATGCCAATGTTAGATCATCAAGCTTCATAAACAAAGGGCCAGATTCTTATTTATAGTCAAGATGCCTTGTGGACAAGTCAGCATGTCATGCCCAGAAACTGCATGAAGGCTGCTGCCATATTCCTCTTGTTTTCCTCCTGCTTAGCACAGGCTGATTTACCTATGCTGTCCTTGAGCAGTCAGAGGTGCTTCATCTTACATTACCCTTCAGTAAAAGGCAATTGCCAATTCAGTCAATGAGTAATCAGAGGAACACGAATCATACAGTTCTCACAGCCTCCCACAAAACAGAAGCTCTACATGGCTGAGGCAGCATCCTTGCCCTGAAGTGATCTGCACTGGGCAGGAGTGCTGTTGCAGAGAGGCTGTGCCTAGCAGCGAGAAGCAACGGCTTTCCACGGGAAAATCTAATCCTTGTTCAAGGGGATAGTTAAAAAAACCCCACACTGGTGTTTCTCTTTAAACTCACAGGCTTTGGTTAATAAAACAGGCTCTTTATATCTCAGCTTTATGGAAAATATTGTAGGATAGCTTAACCCAAGGAGTAAGCAGCCTTGAGCTTACAGCTCCTCTGAAATGTGCTATATGTGAGCACTCAGAGAAATTTGTTGTCCTGAGGATCACCATGGTCACTTGCCACTTGCTAGAAAAATATCTGAGTTAACATATCACCAAGAGGACAAACTCCAGCTTCATTTCCTGTCTAAGGGGCGCAGCCAGGTTAGCTTGTTTTCATTGCCGTTTCAGGTAAGGAGTTGGCTTTTTCCTGGACACCGGTCAGAGCTACTTGGGAAGCTGATTTTATTCCCAGACACACTCCTAGGATAATATTGCTATAGTTCTTAATGTGAAATGCTCTCAAAACTTCTCCTGAGACATAATACAGGTCTGAAATTGGAGGTGAAGATAGAACACATGGAGTTAAAGCCTCCTACACATCTGAAAATTCCCACCATAAAACCTTCCCCTACCTTTTGAGCCCAAGAAAATAGGACTAGGATTGGTTTGTACTCCACTCAGGCCATTCAAATCAAAGAGCCTTGCAGGACTGCCATGGCTCTTTCTACACAGCAGTAGCACCACAGTGACAATGGTATTTCTTTTTTCCCCCTTTCCTTTAGGGTAAAGATGAATCAAAGACATCCTAGTGTGTGAGACACAGCTGAGAGAAGTAATAGGCTTTCTGTGACATATTATAAGTGGATGCAAGGAAATTGAAATAGCTAAAACCTGGTGTGACACAAAGCCCATAGTCCCAGCAAGGCTTCCAGTGGCTGTGGGGAGCTCTGGGACGGTGATACCTTTGCAGAGCTCACAGGAACTGATGCTGCCTGCTGCTGTGGGACACAGGCAGAAAGGGAACTGCTGGGAGCCCTTGATGACAGATCATTGATTTCCTGGTTTTTTTCCTCCAGCTTATCTGCACTTGTGTAGAGAAGAAGGGGGGTGGATGGGAAATAAAGCTAGCACTTTCTATTGTGTTTTCCCAGCTTTTTGCTTTTTCCAACTGACCTGTGATTAAAAGAAAAAATCAATTTCAGCTTAGAATAGCAGAAATGGTATCAGAGATCTCACAGACAAAAGAAACGTTTTTAGGTGCAATTATGTGTAAAAGGATTGCTTTCCCTAAAGCAATTCATCCTCCACATTTCCTTCAAGCCAGCTGACAGCAGTAAGTGGAGGTGTTTCCCCTGTGTACAAGAAAGAGGGGAGGATGCTGAGAAAGTGTTAGCCCTGAGAGCCCTGTAGCTCCCCATTCATCAGTGTGCCAGGTGCTTTTAGTACAATACAAGTATACTGTCACTTAGAATCATGGGATTGTCAGGGCTGGAAGGGACCTCAAGGACCATCTAATTCCAACTCTGCTGCCAAGGCCAGGGACACCTCACACTGCATCAGGTTGCTCAGAGCCACATCCAGCCTGGCCTTAAAAACCTCCAGGGATGAGGCTTCCACCACCTCCCTGGGCAACCTGTGCCAGTGTCTCACCACCCTCATGGGGAAGAACTTTTTCCTGACATCCAATCTGAATCTACCCATTTGTAGTTTTGTTCCCATCCCCCTAGTCCTATCACTACTCAACACCCTAAAAAGTCCCTCCCCAGCTTTCTTGTAGCCCCCTTCAGATAATCAAAGGCCACAATGAGGTCCTCTCAGAGCCTTCTCTTCTCCACACTGAATAGCCCCAACTCTCTCAGTCTGTCCTCATAGGAGAGGTGCTCCAGTCCTCTGCTCATCCTTGTGGCTTTAGGAGAAACAGAAACTAGTAAATATTTAGGAAGGTGAAAAGATATGGTGTTAAATTTGGAACTGGAATGGGACACATGCTGATAGATGCAAAGAGGTACAACAGAGATTTGCTGGGAGTGCTGGTAAGGGCTTTGGTACAAGGTCGCTTTTCACTGTGAATTGCTGCTGTGATGCAGACAGTGTCAAAGAGCAAGGTGGACTGGTTGGATGTGCCTGCCTGCTTGCTAGAGACATGGTAAACCTCCATCTTCCAGTGCCTGGTAAGCCTCCATCTTCCTGTGCCTTTCCTTCACCTCCCAGCTGTGGCCTTGGTAAGCACTTTGAGAAGGATGTGGAGGATTCTTCCTACAAGTCATCTTCACAGAGCCCAGAAGAGGAGGACCACAAGCCTCAGGTGGAAGCTGTTGTTGCTAACATAATTCTGCCAGATAGCACACAGGATTTCAAGATCCTTTGTGAACAAGTTGTATCCCCTCCAGTCACACTGCCCTTATTTCTGCTGCACTTTATGTAAACAGAAAAGTGTGTGGGTTTATTAATGATTGTGTGGGTAGTAAAATTTTCACCAGCACCAAACATCCAAGTCACAAATTCATTGTTGGATGATTGGGTTCTGCTGCTGGTAGCTGAAAGTTGTGGGGTTTTTTCACATAACATTAAGCCTCTCATTTCTTTCACAACCAAGTGTTATCCATATTAATATTTGTGTGAAACCAGCACTCACAGCTCTTTACAATGGAATTTTTTAGTAGCTTTAAAAGCAAGACTTGGCAGAGGGAGATGTTAGATAACCTCTAGGTCTAGCTATAGAGAGGTCCTATGCATGCACATATGTGCATACAGCTATGAATTTTTCCCTTCATACAGCACTTTTCACCTAATGCTAAACTTTGCATGACTCCATTCTGGTAGGGAGTTCATTCCTGGCACATATTTATATTCATATATCAATGATAAGAGTAACTAATGTCAGTCAGTCCTAGAGACATTAAGCAAGACTAGCAATGCAGTAAGGTTCTGAGGTCTGTATTTCTATGCAGAAAGAGTATAATCTCTAAATCTTCTGCTGTAACTCTAAATCCAAGCACCTATGAAGTACCATGGATATTCTTTTAACCTGTGTTTTCATAGTTTCATAGTTTCATAGTTTCAGTTAGGGTTGGAAGGGACCACAAGGATCATCTAGTTCCAACCCCCCTGCCATGGGCAGGGACACTCTACCCTAGATCAGGCTGGACAGAGCCTCATCCAGCCTGGGCTTAAACACCTCAAGGGACGGGGCCTCAACCACCTCCCTGGATAACCCATTCCAGGCCTTCACCACTCTCACGGTGAAGAACTTCCTCCTCACATCTAGCCTGAATCTCCCCACCTCCAGCTTCATCCCATTCCCCCCTAGTCCTATCACTCCCTGATAGCCTGAGAAGTCCCTCCCCAGCCTTCTTGGAGGCCCCCTTCAGATACTGGAAGGCCACAATGAGGTCACCTCGGAGCCTTCTCTTCTCCAGACTGAACAGCCCCAACTCCTTCAGTCTGTCCTCATAGGAGAGGTGCTCCAGCCCTCTGCTCATCCTCGTGGCCCTTCTCTGGACACCTTCCAGCACCTCCAGATCCCTCTTGTAATAGGGGCTCCAGAACTGGAGGCAGTACTCCAGGTGGGGTCTCACCAGAGCTGAGTAGAGGGGGAGAATCACCTCCCTTGACCTGCTGGCCACACTTCTCCTGATGCAGCCCAGGATCTGATTGGCTTTCCGGGCTGCAAGTGCACATTGAGAGCTCCTGTTGAGCTTCTCGTCCACCAGCACCCCCAAGTCTCTCTCCTCTGGGCTGCTCCCCAGCCAGTCACTGCCCAGCCTGTATTTGTGCCTGGGATTGCCTCGACCCAGATGCAGGACCCTGCACTTGGTCTTGTTGAAGCTCCTGAGGTTGGCTTGTGCCCACCTCTCCAGCCTGTCCAGGTCCCTCTGGATGGCATCCCTTCCCTCCAGCGTGTCTGCTGCACCACACAGCTTGGTGTCATCAGCAAACTTGCTGAGGGTGCACTCAATGCCACTGTCCATGTCACCCACAAAGATGTTGAACAAGCCTGGTCCCAGGACTGATCCCTGAGGGACCATGGTGGAGAAGCAGGTTCCACACTTGCTGTGGTGCTAATGGTTGAGCAGTAGCAACCTTAGCTCCCATTTTATTGACTTTTTATTTTAGTGAGGCGTGGCTGAGGGCTGGCAATGCACTATGCCCAGGGGGCTAAGGTGGTCACCAGTACCCTGGGTGGTGTCAGCAAGAGTGTGGCAGCAGTGCCAGAGCAGGGATTGCCCTCTTGTACTGGGCACTGGTGAGACCACGCCTCAAATCCTGGGGTCAGTTTTGGGCCTCTCACTCTAATAAGGACATTGAGGGGTTGGAGAATGTCCAGAGAAGGGCAGTGAAGCTGCTGAAGGGTCTGGAGAACAGGGCTGGTGAGGAGCAACTGAGGGAGGGAGATGGTGTTTAAGAGGTGTTTAAGACCAGGCTGGATGAGGCTCTAGCCAGCCTGATCTAGTGTAGAGTGTCCCTGCCCATGGCAGGGGGGTTGGAACTAGATGATCCTTGTGGTCCCTTCCAACCCTAACTGAAACTATGAAACTATGAAACTATGACTGTGCACTGACAGTCATGCAGGATGCTTTTAATGAACAAGCAGCAAGAGAAAATCTGTCCCAAAGAATGTTATGCCTTGAGCCAGCTTATAAGTCCATCATCAGTAAGTTTGCAGATGACACCGAGTTAGGAGCTGGTGTTGATCTGTTGGAGGCTAGAAGGGCCCTGCAGAGCAACCCTGACAGGCTGGATGGGTGGGCAGAGGCCAATGGGATGAGATTTAATAAGACTAAGTGCAGCATTCTACACCTTGGCCACAACAACCCCAGACATCGCTGTAGGCTGGGGTCAAAGTGGCTGGAGAGCAGCCAGGCTGAAACGGACCTTGGGGTGCTGGTACATAGTAGGCTGAATGTGAGCCAGCAGTGTGCCCAGGTGGCCAGGAGAGCCAATGGCATCCTGGCCTGTATCAGGAATAATGTGGCCAGCAGGACAAGGGAGTTTATTCTTCTCCTGTACTCAGCACTGATCAAGCCACACCTTGAGTACTGTGTCCAGTTCTGGCCCCTCAATTCAAGAGAGATGTTGAGGTACTGGAACATGTCCAGAGAAGGGCAATGAAACTGGTGAGGTGAACACAAGCCCTGTCTTGTGGCCAGGTGGGGGTTGGTCTGTTCTCCCAGGCAAGCAGCAAGAGAATGAGGGGACACAGTCTCAAGTTGTGCCAGGGGAGGTTCAGGCTGGATATTAGGAAGAAGTTCTTCACAGAGAGAGTGATTTGGCCATTGGAATGGGCAGCCCAGGGAGGTGGTGCAGTCACTGTCCCTGAAGATCTTCAAGAAGAGACTGGATGAGGCACTTAGTGCCATGGTCTAGCTGACTGGATAGGGCTGGGTGATTAGAATAGAATAGAACAGAATAGACCAGATTGAAAGAGACCTTCGAGATCATCGTGTCCAACCTATCACCCAACACCATCTAATCAACTAAACCATGGCACCAAGTGCCTCATCAAGTCTCCTCCTAAACACCCCTAGTGATGGTGACTCCACCACCTCCCTGGGCAGCACATTCCAAGGGCCAGTCTCTCTTTCTGGGAAGAACTTCTTCCTAACATCCAGCCTGAACCTCCCCTGGTGCAGCTTGAGACTGTGTCCTCTTGTTCTGGTGCTGGTTGCCTGGAAGAAGAGACCAACCCCCACCTGGCTACAACCTCCCTTCAGGTAGGTGTAGAGAGCAATAAGGTCTCCCCTGAGCCTCTTCTTCTCCAGGCTCAGCAATCCCAGCTCCCTCTCCTCATAGGGCTGGGCTCCAGACCCCTCCCCAGCTTTGTTGCCCTCCTCTGGACACGTTCTGAGAACCTGAGTCCAGCAGGATCTTTGCAAAGGAGCAAGTGTGTTTCTCCTCTCCAGTGCTATTTATAAAAATCCCCAGCAGCTGGTGAAAAATTGAAGTCTGCATATCTCACACTGCTCCAGGAGTTGTGAACAGCAGCTCAATGCAATCCTGACAGGCCGCGGAGATGCTGTGAGCCAGAAGCTGCATCTGTTCAGTTCCACCCTGGGAAATAGATGAGTATGAAGGCAGGGAGTGAGAAACCTGTTCTGGCTCTTTCTTCACTGCTTGATCCAAAGAAAGGATGGAGGAAAACAAATTTCCTATAACTTAAGAGAGCAGTTTGAAGGTAGGGGAGAGGCCTGACTGGTTCCCTACCATCTAGCTGAGCCTTTTGAGTCCTTGGACTGGTGCTGCAGTTATTCCAGGAAGCTAAATTATTCCCACCCTTGCAACACTGAAACAAAATTAGAACATAATTCAGAAGCCTTAATTAGGATCCCAAGTGGCTGCTGCCCACACAGCTTCTCTGAATTGGCAAAACTCTTAGAAGAGCAGAGGAACACAAATCAACGCAGGAAAGCCCGTGAGGTGTCGAGAAGATGCCTTTAATCTTTGCCTCACCTCCCCACTGCAAAAACATCATCATCATCATAAAAAAAACCCCAAGCTCATTTGCAGTTTTACTTTCCACTAGCTACTCAGCGGTTTTTTACACCCCATCTTGTAACTGGTGGCACAGAGTTTGCATCTCGCCAAGTCGAAACAGGAATGCTTTCCCTCGGAACCAAGCTTTACGGTGTCACCACGTGCCACTTAAAAACCACACAGGAGCCCCGACTGCTCCTTCAAACACAGAGCAGAACATCTGTGTAGAGTGCTGTGCCATTACGCCTACTTTGCACAATAATGCTGCAATCATGACGTTTAAACTGCAAGATACAAGAAGTTAGATCTGAAAAAAAACCACTGCCTCTCTCCAGCTAGGGAGGCTGAGGGAGCTGGGCTTGCTTACCCAGGAGAAGAGGAGGCTCAGGGGAGACCTTATTGATGTCTACAACTACCCGAAGGGAGGTTGGAGCCAGGTGGGGGTTGGTCTCTTCTCCCAGGCAAGCAGCACCAGAACAAGAGGACA
Source organism: Colaptes auratus (assembly GCA_015227895.2). Classification (NCBI taxonomy): domain Eukaryota; kingdom Metazoa; phylum Chordata; class Aves; order Piciformes; family Picidae; genus Colaptes; species Colaptes auratus. Next base: position 8,986,872 of record CM026886.1, read on the forward strand.
CAGTCTCAAGCTCAGTTTAGGAAAGATGTTGAGTTGCTGGAACGTGTCCAGAGAAGGGCAACAAATCTGGGGAAGGCTTTGAAGCACAAACCCCATGAGGAGAGGCTGAGGGAGCTGGGCTTGCTTAGCTTGGAGAAGAGGTTCAGGGAAGACCTTATTGTTGAATACAACTACATGAAGGGAGGTTGTAGCCAGGTCGGAGCTGGTCTCGTCTCCTAGGCAAGCAGCACCAGAACAAGAGGACACAGTCTCAAGCTGCACCAGGAGAGGTCTAGCCTGGATGGTAGGAAGAAGTTCTTCACAGAAAGAGACATTTTCCATTGGAATGGGCTGCCCCAGGGAGGTGGTGGAGTCACCATCACTGGAGGTGTTTAGGAAGCGACTGGATGGGGCACCTGGTGCCATGGTTTAGTTGATGAGATGGTGTTGGCTGATAGGTTGGACTTGATGATCTTGAAGGCCTTTTCAACCTGGTTAATTCTGTATTCTGTCCTTACTGGCAGGCAGCAGTAACTCCCTTGTCACTTCTGTACTACTGAAAGATTAGTGCCAAGTCAGACTGGCAGGGTGTAAAGCATTATGATTTAAGGCTCCAGTTTAAGAAACCATGCAAATACACTGGTATTAGTTTATGCACACAGATCCCTAGGAACAAAGAGCCAAATCCTCCTCTTCTCCAATGTAAACCTTGCACCATCTGAGATGCCAGAAGTCCAGTTTCTTCAGATTTGTACTATGCTAAGCAGGATTTGCTGGGTGCTTTCTGTCTGATATTATTTCTTTCTCCTCTTTGGTCCCTCTCTGACAAGAGTCTCATATGGCAAAGGGAACAAGAAAAGAAAAACAGCTGCTACCCAAACTGCTCAATAATCACCAACTTTCCCACTTCTTTCACCACTTCACTAAGTGCTCCTGCTATGGTAACATTAATAAAGGTCAAACTTCTGCAGCCCAGGTTTAAAAAGGCTACCACCATTAATCAGTTAAAAGACAATTAATTAGTCAAGCAGACTGACAGACTAGTCAACCCAAGCAGCTGTGTAATCTTTGCCAGGGCCAGTTCCCAGCTCTGTGGCAGCACTAGTAATGGATCTGCTGAGCTGATGACATTTTCTGGTATGTCACACTTAACTAAAGAAGGAGAAAGGGGGAAAAAAGTTTGAAATTTATGTTGGCATCTGCCTGCTGCAAAGATCAGCGTTAGAGTTTAGGCAATAAGGAGCAGAAAAGAATAGAAGTAACCCAAATTGAAGCTGCCTGGATTGCTCATTATAATTTAAGAAGCTCCCTCTGGTCTCCTTAATCCTCTCCATAAAAACCCTACACTGACACATAAAAAGTAACACACCCTTACAGCAACAGATGTTATTCTTCCAGCACTGCTTTTTGCTCCAGAATAGGAAGGAACCAGAGAGTGAAGCTTTCTCCAGTATTTAGGTAGGTTGTGAGGGGTTTGGAGCACAAGCCCTATGAGGAGAGGCTGAGGGAGCTGGGGTTGCTTAGCCTGGAGAAGAAGAGGCTCAGGGGAGACCTTATTGCTGAATACAACTACCTGAAGGGAGGTTGTAGACAGGTCGGAGTTGGTCTCTTCTCCCAGGCAACCAGCACCAGAACAAGAAGACACAGTCTCAAGCTGCACCAGGGGAGGTTGAGGCTGGATGTTAGGAAGAAGTTCTTCCCAGAAAGAGAGATTTGCCATTGGAATGTGCTGCCCTGGGAGGTGGTGGAGTCACCATCACTGGAAGTGTTTAGGAGGAGACTGGATGGGGTGCTTGGTGCCATGGTTTAGTTGATTAGATGGTGTTGGGTGATAGGTTGGACTCAATGATCTTAAAGGTCTTTTCCAACCTGGTTAGTTCTATTCTATTCTATTCTATTCTATTCTATTCTATTCTATTCTATTCTATTCTATTCTATTCCATTCTATTCCATTCTATGCTATGCTATGCTATGCTATGCCATGCTATGCTATGCCATTCTATTCTATTCTATTCTATTCTATTCATTCTATTCTATTCTATTCTATTCTATGTGAATTCTAGTGGGATTCTTTGTAGATGGCCATTCTGAGGACTGCAGCTGAACTTGCTTAATTAGGTTCTCTGGACACCTTTTGAGTGGGGGTGTAAATAGACAGTCATCTTGTAAAAAGCATCTGGAAAGCTCCTATAGTTATTCTCTGGTCCCTCTCAGACAGGGAATGAAGTTACTGCTCTGGATGACCCCTGGAATTTAGGTAGGGGTGGGAATGGACCACACAACTGAGCATGCAGTTCTCTGGTCTTCTGGTCTGGATTATATTGCTTTGGGGTGGGAGGGTAGGGGGATGGGACACGGGACAGCTTGGTTTTCTTCACAGTGCAGCAATGAAATTCAGAGGCAGTCAGAATACAGAATTAACCAGGTTGGAAAAGACCTTGGAGATCATTGAGTCCAACCTATTACCCAACACCATCTAATCAACTAAACCATGGCACCAAGTGCCTCATCCAGTCTCTTTTTAAACACCTCCAGTGACGGTGACTCCACCACCTCCCTGGGCAGCACATTCCAATGGCCAATCACTCTTCCTGGGAAGAATTTCTTCCCAAAATCCATCCTAAACCTCCACTGGTGCAGCTTGAGGCTGTGTCCTCTTGTTCTGGTGCTGGTTGCCTGGTAGAAGAGACCAACCCCTACCTTTCTGCAACCTGCCTTCGGGTAGTTGTAGAGAGCAATAAGGTCTCCCCTAAGCCTCCTCCAGGCTAAGCAACCCCAGCTCCCTCAGCCTCTCCTCACAGGGCTGTGCTCCAAACCCCTCATCAGCTTTGTTGCCCTTCTGTGGACATTTTCCAGCATCTCAACATCTTTCTTAAATCAGTTGCACCCCAAATCAGTCTTGAAAGGGAGAGATAGGATTCTTATCTTTGATGACTCTGTCATGCATCTAGGTTATCATCTCTATTTTTTCAACATATATGTGTTGGGCCATGATACTATTTTAATCCAGAGGCATTTTCTTATCTGTAAGAAAAATTGCTTTGAAGTTGTGCAAAAGCAAACCACCTATAAATAGAAGACACATGACAGAAATCACTTTTTAATAAGGACCTGAGAGGTTCAATAAAGGTTCTAGTATTTCAGCCCTCTGCACAGCACATCTTGCCTTTAAAAGAGAATTTTTCATGCTGTCTTTAAGAGGGAATTTACAGCAAGTTTGTGATTTAGTCCTCCCACAACATTGCCACCAGCTGCACATGGGAAAATTCTCCAGAGGGTGACAAATCTTTTCTTGCAGTACCTGGGAAACCTTTAGCTGCTTAGCACTAGAAGCATGGAGGAAAGATCACACAGCAATTAGCTTACTGCTGAAAATTCAACACCTGCTTGATATTTGATGCAGTTTTTTTGCCTGTCTCTGGGATGTTTTGGGTGTGGGGAGGGAAAAAAAGTCACTCCAGCAGCACTACCTACGGTAAATGGGCATACAAAGAGTATTTCAGAAACTTGTTAAGTTTGTGTAGTGCTACCTTTCCTGGATGAAGACAATATGTGTAGTGCTGGAGATGATCTATGAGAAGAAACAGAGCCTAAAGAGATCTGAAGATACAAGGCAGAAAGCTTTGGAGGGACCAAAAAGCAGGTATCAAAGCAGCTGGCCTCGGAACAGAGAGTCCCCTGCTGAACAACTCTTTTATCTGCTTGGCTGGCACTGGGGATGTAATCTTGCTGTAGTTTCACTGGCACTGGCAGTGAACAGAGAAAGGTTTAATATTCCTTTTCCTTTACTGGGAAAGGATACCATGTAAAAATATGGTATGGTTAAAGAAAGAAAAAAAAAAGACAAAAAAATAGGAAGAGTGTGGGCAGAAAAGAACAAAGGGGATCCTGAAATAATAAAAAAGGTTTCCCAGTAAAATGAGATAAATATATCATAGCTGAAAACAAAAGAATAAAACAACCCTCAATTCATCCAATGCATGATTGAAAGAGGTAGAATAGAATAGAATAGAATAGAATAGAATAGAATAGAATAGAATAGAATAGAACAGAATAGAATAGAATAGAATTAACCAGGGTGGAAGAGACCTTCGAGATCATCACATCCAACCTATCGTCGAACACCGCCTAATCAACTAAATCATGGCACCAATACCCCATCAAGTCTCCTCCTGAATACCTCCAATGATGGTGACTCCACCACCTCCACAGGCAGCACATTCCAATGGGCAATCACTCTTTCTGGGTAGAATTTCTTCCTAACATCCAGCCTAAACCTCCCCCTGGTGCAGCCTCAGACTGTGTCCTCTTGTTCTGGTGCTGGTTGCCTGGGAGAAGAGATCCACCCCCACCTGGCTACAACCTCCCTTCAGGTAGTTGTAGACAGCAATAAAGTCTCCCCTGAGCCTCCTCTTCTCCAGGCTAAGCAACCCCAGCTCCCTCAGCCTCTCCTCACAGGGCTTGTGCTCCAAACCCCTCACCAACTTTGTTGCCCTTCTCTGGACACCTTCCAGCAACTTAACATCTTTCCTAAACTGAGGGGCCCAGAACTGGACACAGTACTCAAGGTGCAGCCTAACCAGTGCAGTGTACAGGGGCAGAATGACCTCCCTGCTCCTGCTGGCCACACTGTTCTTGATCCAGGCCAGGATGCCATTGGCCCTCTTGGCCACCTGGGCACACTGCAGGCTCATGTTCAGCCTGCAGAGATACCACCCATTTTCCTTCTACATTTTTCCCCCACTATAATGTTTAAATTCAGCATTTGTTGGTGAAAGAGAACATAAAGATTTCTGACACGGCAATCTTGCTGCTTTTCATCTCAGTAGGACAAGTGCAAGGCTTTGATTCTTAGGGGAAGGTGGACTTCACAGAATGGTGAATGTGTGAATGGGAAGAGACCTCTGGAGGTCAACTTGTCCAATCACCGAGCAGGGTGGTGTGCAAGACTATGTTCAGCTGATAATGTCCACTTCAAACACCATGTGAACTGCTACTGTGGGGATCAACACTGACATAAAGGTTCCCATCCTGGTTCTCACTTGAGTCTTGTGATCTATTTTCTGTATAAACAGACAATACATGCCCTATGAGGAGAGGCTGAGGGAGCTGGGATTGTTTAGCTTAAAGAGAAGGCTCAGGGGAGACCTTATTGCTCTCTACAACTACCTGAAGGGCGGTTGTATCCAGGAGGGGGTTGGTTTCTTCTCCCAGGCAACCAGCACCAGAACAAGAGGACACAGTCTCAAGCTGTGCCAGGGGAAGTTTAGGCTGGAGGTGAGGAGAAAATTCTTCACTGAGAGAGTTGTTAGCCATTGGAATGGGCTGCCCAGGGAGGTGGTGGAGTCACCATCCCTGGAGGTGTTCAAGAAGGGATTGGATGTGGCACTTGGTGCCATGGTTTAGTCATGAGGTCTGTGTGACAGGTTGGACTTGATGATCTTTGTGGTCTCTTCCAACCTTCGTGATACTGTGATTCTGTGTGAGATCATCAGATGTTCTAGTTCAGCAGAAGGAACAAGAATGACAACATGAGTGAATGAAGTTCTAGGGCATGAAAGAAAACACGAGTCAGCTTTCAAAGTCATTACCTCTGAGTTTGCAGCATGTAAAGCAGAGCATGCTAAGCCTCAGATAATTTGTTAATTTGTTCTTTGTAAAAGCACACAGAAGGTTTGATACTGCGTCAGCCAGTCCAGTATGCTCCGTTTACAGCATCCAAGGGATGTGAACTTGAACCTCAGCTGAAACAGAGACCATTCCAGATAGTGCCCTAAGATTAAGATTAAGCAATGTTTAGAGATCAAGTTCAACGTAAGTCTTCTGCTCTCTGTGGAGGAAGTTCTGCAAACAGAAAAAGAATATCTTACGTTTCCCAGAGCAAAAGGGACTCCACAAGCTGAGAATCCAGCCCCGAGCAGGACAGCTTTCACTGTATATCATGTTTATTTTAGCTGTATATCTTGGGTTAATGAAGTAATAGCTTTTGCAGTGGGCAAAAGGACAATATTTACAAAGGTTCTGGCAAGCAAGCATGATTTTGCTGTAGGCACACACATCTTTCTGAGGTAACAAACATACAGCAGGCTGAATGTTTCTCCCACTTGAAACAGGAGGGAAGCTGAAGAGGCTGAAGAGCCATTGTGTTTTAAGTACCATGGAATGGATGGGTGCATTTCATATCTATAAATAGGCATGATAAATACTGCATGCAGAGATTCATGAACGTGGAGAGTGTACTGAAACCCTCTTGTGCTCTCGTAAGAAATGGAGCAATACTTGTTCTCTCAGGCAAAATGAAGTAACTGTTTAATGTGAAGAAGGAGACATAACAGTTCCCCAGAAAACTATCTTGTGGTTACCACAGATGTGAAGAGAGACTGTCAGTTCATAAATCCTGCTGGAATCATGCACCACTCTTCCTTTTTCACACAATCACAGAACAGTGTCTGGTTGGAAGAGACCTCCAAGATCATCCAGTTCATCCTTCAAACCGGCACTGAAAGGTCAATACTAAACCTGGTCCTTAAACACCAGGTCCACACACTGCTTAGACACCTCCAGGGATGGTGACTCCACCAGTCCCCTGGTACAGCTTGAAACCATTTCCTCTCTAGTCCTGTTGCTTGTCATCAAGTAGAAGACATTGCTCCCTCCTCATTCCAACATCCCTTCAGGTAGTTGTAGAGAGTGATGAGGTCTCCCCTCAGCCTTCTCTTCTGCAGACTGAATAACCCCAGCTCCCTCAGATGGTCCTCACAGGCCATGTGCTCCAGGCCCTTCATCAGCCTCATTGCCTTTCTCTGAATACGCTCCAGAACCTCAATGTCCCTCCGGTAGTGAGGGGTCCGGAACTGAACACAGTACTCAAGGTGTGGCCTAACCAGTGCTGAGCACAGGAGCAGCATGACCTCCCTGCTTCTGCTGGCCACTCTATTCCTGATACAGGCCAGGATGCCATTTGCCTTCTTGTCCACCTGGGAACACTGCTGGCTCATGTTCAGCCTACTGTCAAGCAGTACCCCTAGGTCCCTTTCCACCTGACCGTTCTCCAGCCACTCTGGCCCCAACCTGTAGTGCTGCATGGGTTTGCTGTGGCCAATGTGTAGAAGGACCCACTTGTCTCAAAACCATGCCAGAGGCCCAGAGAAGACAGGCCACAGAGCTGCCTACTTCTGACTTCAGGTCATTCAAAGTCCTGTGACAATGTGCATCACTTCGCATGACAGAGTATTACACAGCTTGATGCATCTCCCACAAACCTTAAAAGGCTGGTGTCCAAAGTGTCTTTGTTCTACATGGCTGCAGGTGAGACACTTCCTTGCATGCCTAAATTGGTTAAAGAGGAGTAGAGAGTCACACAGGCAAGCCAGCACTGGCAGGTGTGGAGGCTTGCTTTGCACCTGCAAGTACTGAAGCATGTCACAGAAGGCTGGACGGACGCTCCTGCCAGTGCTGCTGTCACGTAAGGGCATCAATCTGAGTAACAGCTTGAAATCACATCTTTTACTAAATTTGCCCACGCATGATATGCAGTTTTCTTCCTCCTTTGCCTTTGTCTGGGTACAGAGGTATGACCAATGTGCCTGGTGACTCATTCCAAGAGGCAAAAATAGCATCAATGAATTACTTGGGTTGTTTACGGCAGGACTTGCCTGAAAGGTGCCTCGTTCACAATTTAAGATAAGACTCAACTGCAGTTTGTCATCCAGAGACCATTGCTCTGAAACCTGGAAAACTGTGACTTTATTAAGCTTGTCTCAGCTGAAAGTTGCCATTCCCCTATCTTACATTAGCCGAACTTCCACACGGACCTTGTATTATTGCAGGACTGTCAGAAATCTCTCAGCAGGAGCAGTAAATGCCAGTGAAGTGTGGAAGTGAACCATCCATTTCTAATAGCCTACTGAAGGAGGCTGATAACTTGTTGAGCAGATTATCAGGAAACTTTCTTGCATGATAAGTCTCTGTAGTCATTCAAGAACACAGAGAGACTAAAAGAGGCCTGGAGAAAACAACTTATGTAATGCAGATATCCTCAGCAAGGTTTTTTCCTCATTCCTAGCTTTATTACCAGTGTTGTTACAACTCTCCAGGGGAGGCTGTGCACACCATACCTGTGAATGTTCTGCCTGTGATACAAGGGTACCAGTTCAGATGTTTGTCATTAGAATAGAATAGAATAGAATAGAATAGAATAGAATAGAATAGAATTAACCAGGTTGGAAAAGACCTTTGAAATCATCAAGTCCAACCTATCATCCAACACTATCTAATCACCTAAACCATGGCACCAAATGCCTCATCCAGTCTCCTTCTAAACACCTCCAATGATGGCAACTCTACCACCTCCCTGGGCAGCACATTCCAATGGCCAATCACTCTTTCTATGAAGAACTTTCTCCTCACCTTGAGCCTAAACCTCCCCTGGCAGAGCTTGAGACCGTGTCCTCCTGTTCTGTTGCTGGTTGCCTGAGAGAAGAGACCAACCCCCACCTGGCTACAACCTCCCTTCACGTAGTTGTAGACAGCAATAAGGTCTCCCCTGAGCCTCCTCTTCTCCAGGCTAAGCAACCCCAGCTCCCTCAGCCTCTCCTCACAGGGCTGTGCTCCAAACCACTCCCCAGCTTTGGTGCCCTTCTCTGGACACCTTCCAGCAAGTCAACATCTTTCCTAAACTGAAGGACCCAGAACTGGACACAGTACTCAAGGTGTTACCTAACCAGTGCTGAGGACAGGAGCAGAACAACTTCCCTGCTCCTGCTGGCCACACTATTCCTGATACAGTTCTGCAGAGAATATTCTGGTCAGATGGAAGGACACTTTCATTAAGTTTTAATTTGAAAAATGTTTTAAATCAAATTAAGTTTGGTAGTAATAATCCTCAAAAAAACCCCAAAACAAACACAACAACCATGGGTGTGAACTATTTAGTCTGTGAGTGTAAGACTACGCACAGAGTTATTGTTTCTTAACAAGTGATCTGATGGCAAAACTCCCAGAACTTCCAAAAGGCCTCTTCATCGAGGGATCTCTAATGTCTCCATGCTCCTGTGATCTGAATTGCCCAGCACAAAGATATCTGCAGGCAGAAACAGTGCTAAGGCATAACTACACTGACTTGTCTATGTCTGCCATGTGTATCTAGCTGAGTGCCTCTTTATCCTTTGCCTTCTCTGGTAGGGCCACTGTGGAACTGCTGTTCCTTATGACCATTGCATCACTCTTTTGTGGTGAGAGCAGAGCCTACTCACCTGTGAGTTTGCTGTGGAACTTGTGGTTTCATAACTTAGCAACTTCAAACAGAAATGGGTATGACACTGCTGTTCTAGCTCTAGCAAAGTACGTATCAAGTGCCTGCATGTGCTGTGACCTGGCTGACACAATCAGGTGCTGTTGAAAAAAAAACCCACCCCAACACCCAGCCTTCTCTTTGCAGCCTTTCATTTCATTATTTTGTTTCCCAGTCCCATGCTATGCCTGTCCAACATCTGACCAGTTCATTAAACAAAACGTTTTAGCTCTTGTGGGTAAACACCTCGGAGAACACATTTTCCGCGCTGGGCAGAACAAGGGAGCAGAGCAATAGATTGACCTTCATACATTCCCTAGCTACTGCTTGTCTTTGTAAAGCTCCTGTCTGAATACTGTTTTTTTAAATCACTTTAACAAAGGTGAAACTTTCCCAATAGCTCACCATTCTGAAGCACACTGTCTGTTTTGTGCTCACTTTTTCTCCTTCAGTCCTCAGTCGCGCCAGGTTTACTGCTAGACTAACGAGGACCAGAACCCACTGTGCTGGTACCAGGCTCACAGCTGTTCAATTACCCCCTCACCTTGGAATTCTTAGTATCTGCACACACCAGGTAGGTAAAGGAAATTGGACAGATAGTGGGCTCTGTAGTGATCAGGTATAAATCCAAGTCCCCAGTAGATCCTGCTTCTTCTTATCATAGCATCCTAGGATTGTTAAGGTTGGAAGGGACCTCAAGGATCATCTAGTTCCAGCCCCACTGCCATGGGCAGGGACACCTCACACTAGATCAGGTTGCTCAGAGCCACATCCAGCCTGGCCTTAAAACCCTCCAGGGATGAGGCTTCTACCACCTCCCTGGGCAACCTGTGCCAGTGTCTCACCACCCTCATGGGGAAGAACTTCTTCCTAACATCCAATCTGAACTCTTCTATAATCCCTTTTCTTTATTCCTCCTCGTTGTGGGTCATTTATCTATAATGTCTGCCTTTAGCTCTGAAGTTTTTAGGTGACAGTAGCTCACTTTGAGTGTCTTTGCAGTAAAACTCATCTCAGTTGAGCAAGTGGGAAGACCTAGGCTGGGCTGGGGGAAAGCTTTCAGCAATGTCTATGAATCACACAAACATAATTTGCATTTCAAGCTGACCTGGTGCATTTAAGCTGTTTCTTAATGAGAAATTTACAGAAATGATGCTGTGCCTGCCTACACAGACCCCATAGCAAGGCAATGATTGCATTTGGGATCAGAGTGAGCAGCTTTCATCTGCATTTTGAGATACTTGCCTGTTAAAAAGAAGAAAAAAGAAAGAGAAAATATATCTTGGTGGGTTGTGTGGGTTTTTTTTTAACTGAAAACATTGTCCTCAGAGGAAAAGAAGCAGTGCTGCTGGTCCTCAGAGTACATTTTGCCATGATACTTCCTTTCTTATCCTTATCCTGCCCCTCCAGCTGCAGTGAAGCAGCAGGTGATTTAGTTATATTAGGAAGGATGGCATTTGGTGGCCATAAAGTCATTACATATGGGAAAGAAGACTCAAATTACCCAAAATCTCTGCTGTCAGGGCAGCAGTTTGAATGCCATCCCACTTGCTTACCATCAAGTTGGTTGTGTTTTTTTTTTTCATCTGAGGCTGCAAAGCAGCCATTGAGAGTTTGCCGAATTTACACTAATCCTTAATGGCCATCTGTCTGCATTATGGAACATTTTACCAACCATGGGGTACTTTCAGCAGAGGGGCTGAAGGAAGAGAGGGCAGGAAAACTAAACTGCCCTGTCACCTTGTATCACCACTCCCCCCCAGGCAGCCAGAGCTACAAAGAGGTGAGTGAAGCTTGCACTGAGAAGCAGTCCTAGCCAGGTCTAATAGCAACAGGCTTGTGCCTACACGGCTGTTAATACAACACTCTTCCACTAACTGCAGCCAACCAATTTCCTTCTTCAGGCCACGACCCACTGGGGGTGTGAGACGCTGAATTTGCAGGTCTGAGCCCTGGTGGCAAAGAGACATGCTAAGTGACGGCAGATGCCTGCTCTGAGTGTACATGTGCAGTGTTTGCCAGGGCTTATGAGGAGGGGGGAAAAAGAGCAGGAGGAACAGGCTTGGGTGCGGTGACACAGCCTGCCCTGACTTTTGGTTCAAAGTTGGGAAAGATATAGACCAAGACAGGTGGAAAACTTCAGGAGAGTGGTGATTGAAGTATCAGGCAGTCAGCAGCTATTTCTGGACCAGATGACTTTTAGGGGGACTGTAATTTGTGTTGAATTAGATTATACCTTACAGCCGAGAAAAAAGCTGAGGGAGGACTTCTTTCTTCAGCGTAAACACATTTCCCTTTGACAGCTTTGTAAATGAAATGTTTCCCCTTGGAAGCAGCAAAACATTTCTATTTATTTTTTTTTTTAATGTTGATGTTTTCCAAATGAAAATTCCCCTTTTGAAAAGGAATATTTGGCTGAAATGGCACTTCAAATGAAATGTCTCTGGGGAAAGGAGAAAAAAAAGAGCATTCAATTCGCTGCCGTACTGAACATGTAGAGCTGAAAGAGGAATGAAGCACAAAATGTTCGTGCCCCTGGAACTTTCCTGTCTCATTTTGTCCATAATTAAACCATTTTCCTTTTAGATTTGGGATGCAGGGGGTGAAACCCCCTGATTTTTTTGGTTTTTTTTTTCCCAGAGCACAGCACATCAGTAATGTTGCAGAGCACGAGTGGAGGTTCAGCTCTGCAAAGGTTAGGCGGAGACAGATGGCAGCAATAAACCCTTCCACGGCAACTAATGCAAAAAGACACGTCCTTGGCACTCTTAGATCATTTTTGTTTGAGGAAACCAAAGTAAAATGGCTTGGAGACACGGCCTCAGACTGCAGCATGGAAGGTGTAGACTGGACATTAGGAAGAAAATGTTCACAGCAAGAGTGGTCAGGCATTGGAATGTGCTGCCCAAGGAGGGGGGTGAGTCACCAAGCCTGGATGTGTTTAAAGGTTGTTTAGATGTGCTGCTTGGGAATTTGGTTTAGGGGTGAAGTTTGTAGAGTAAGGTTAGCTGTTGGCTTTGATGATCCCAAGGGTCTTTTCTAACCTGAAGGATTCTGTGGGATGATATCCTGTGTGCTGTTGGTGGTAGGAGCACGCAGGAGGACACAGCAATGGAAAATGTTCCTACAGAAGATACTGTATCTGCTAGGGCCCGTTTCTCTATCACAGACAATAAAACACTATCACAGTATCACCAAGGCTGGAAGAGACCTCTCCTCACAAGCCAAGTCTTAATCAACACAAACAGCAGTAAAGGCTTGACTTCTGGGGTTTCACATAGCTGAAAAACTCACTGTAGTCAGTACCCAGGGAGAAGGGGGATGCAAAACCCTGCATGTTAGCAGCACTGGTTAGGCCACACCTTGAGTACTGTGTCCAGTTCTGGGACCCTCAAAGCAAGAAAGATGTTGAGATGCTGGAACTCCAGAGAAGGGCAACAAAGATGGTGAGGGGTCTGGAGCACAAGCCCTGTGAGAAGAGGCTGAGGGAGTTTAGCCTGGAGAAGAGGAGGTTCAGGGGAGACCTTATTGCTCTCTACAACTACCTGAAGGGAGGTGGTAGACAGGTGGGGGTTGGTCTCTTCTCCCAGGCACCCAGCACCAGAACAAGAGGACACAGTCTCAAGCTGCACCAGGGGAGGTTTAGGCTAGATGTTAGGAAGAAATCTTCACAGAATGTGCTGCCCAGGGAGGTGGTGGAGTCACCATCACTGGAAGTGTCTAAAAAGAGCCTGCATGAAGCACTTGGTGCCATGGTTTAGTTGATTAGATGGTGTTGGGTGATAGGTTGGACTCAGTGATCTCAAAGGTCTTTTTCCATCTGGTTGTTTCTCTATTCTGGTTTTAGACTTATTACCAAAACACAAGCCTTCTCCAAGACATAACTGTGTGCACAGATGGGTGGACCTAAGTAGACTCTGCCTTTTAATTAACCCTGGTGGCAATAAAAAATATGAACAGAAAGCTGCTGGTGCTACTAGATTATAATATACTGCTTGCAAACTCACTGCACTAAGTAGACACTAATTTACTACCTTTCATGTGGCCTTTCAGTATCTGATGGGGGGCCAACATGAATGCTGGGGAGGGACTTTTTAGGTGTCAGGTAATGATAGGACTGGGGGGAATGGGACAAAACTAGAAATGGGTAGATTCAGATTGGATGTCAGGAAGAAATTCTTCTCCATGAGGGTGGTGAGAGACTGGCACAGGTTGCCCAGGGAGGTGGTGGAAGCCTCATCCCTGGAGGTTTTTAAGGCCAGGCTGGATGTGGCTCTGAGCAAACTGATGGAGTGTGAGGTGTCCCTGTCCATGGCAGGGGTGTTGGAACTGGATGATCCTTGAGGTGCCTTCCAACCCTAACCATTCTATGATTGGATGTGAGTTCCCACTCTGCAAATACTGAAAGCGAGTATGGGGCATGGTGTCCTTTTTGAGATCATTGAAGAAAGTACAGGCACAGTTCTGGGCTTCCACATTGATGCTTTCTGCATTTAGGCATATATATAATTACACAAGTACATTGCATTAGGACATCATCTCCAATATCTTTCTGCATCCTTAGCACAATTGTAGGTCATGTTGCCACTAAATAAAGCAGGCACTTGATCGAAAAACCTTCATCCAAACACCAGGAGGAGTTTGTAGCATCACTGAATGGGCCTCGCTCTGCTTTACCTAGTGGCAAACATAACAGTTTACAACTCTTACCTAGACAAGTTCTTACACCTCTCAGAAGGCTGTCCCAGTCTCACAGAGCTCTCTTGTGGTATCAGCTGAGGTATCTACACCACATCTGGTTGTGGAGTGCAGCTGTGCTGAGACCTTTTGGGCAAAGTGATCAGCTTCAGTAGTTCTAAGGACTCAGAGAGCAATTTATCAATGCTAAATGGAGACCAGTAAGTCCCCTTCCTCCTTTATGGTTTTGACATCATTTTTGAAGAGCTTGGCTTGTATTTTAGAATATAAAACAGAGGGTGGTTTCTTCACCCCCCAATTACTCAGCAGCTAAAAGGCCACACCACAACAGCATCTGTAAAACCAGTATCTCTTTTTCTACCTGTTATGAGGCAAAAAAGCCTCCTATGTGTACTGGATAACAATACTTTGGCTTAGCAATTTTTAATGCAGCTGAGAAACACAATGCACAAAGAAGCCACAACAGCTCACTCAGCAAATCAGTCAGCATGCTGTTTTGAATACAAATAGAGGGGAATCAGCCTGTGTCTGGAATGCACTGCATTTCATTTCTGTTCAGCAACGTGAAAACAATTCTAGGACACCGTGAAAACAATTCTAGAACACCATGAAAACATCTCAGTTAGATGTCTGAAGGAATAGTGGAATGTGTCAGGACAGTGGTGCTTTTAATGGCAACCTGATAGAGCATTTTATAGGTTTGTAAGTGAAGAGACTGCATGTATTTCTTGTGTGTCTGTGGACACTCACCTCTTTGACATATACCTAGTAGACAAGCAGTGTAGTAGGCTTTGATTTCTAACATCACTGATGGCCTGGCAGGTTGCTTTTGATTAATTTTCTTTCAATGCACATCCCTCAAGTACTTTTGATTAAGGCTGAACTTGATTGGGATTTAGATTACTGACAGTGTTGTGGAGTTGTTATGAACGCCTGATCTAACCAGTTCAGCATGAAACCTGGAGGATGTTTACCTCTATGTGTTTTTTGTTCCAGTAGAGGTCAGGTAGGGCCAGTTTTGTCATTTGACCCTCAATCAGTCTGATGTCCCAGACTTGCTGTTTTCTGAAGTGCAGCTTTGAGCTGGAGCACAAACCAGTTCAAGGCAGTGGAGTGGAGCTGAGCATGGCCAGAGAAAGCACAGGATCACAGGATGCTAGGGGTTGCAAGGCACCTCTGGAGGTCAAGTCCAACCCCCCTGCCAGAGCAGGGCCATATAACCATATCAAAGAATTGTTAGGGTTGGAAGGGACCTCAAGGATCATCTAGTTCCAACCCCCTGCCATGGGCAGGGACACTTCACACAAGAGGACACAGTCTCAAGCTGTGCCAGGGGAAGTTTAGACTGGATGTTAGGATGAAATTCTTCATAGAGAGAGTGATTGGCCATTGGAATGGGCTGCCCAGGGAGGTGGTGGAGTCGCCATCATTGGGGGTGTTTAGGAGGAGACTGGATGGGGTGCTTGGTGCCATGATTTAGTTGATCAGGTGGTGATGGATGATGGGTTGGACACAATGATCTTGAAGGTCTCTTCCAACCTGGTTTGTTCTATTCTATTCTATTCTATTCTATTCTATTCTATTCTATTCTATCCTATCCTATCCTATCCTATCCTATCCTATCCTATCCTATCCTATCCTATCCTATCCTATCCCATGCTATGCTATGCTATGCTATGCTATTTTACTCTATCAGGTTGCTCACAGCCACATCCAGCCTGCCCTTAAAACCCTCAAGGGGTGAGGCTTCCACCACCTCCCTGGGCAACCTGTTCCAGTGTCTCACCACCTTCATGGTGAAAAACTTCCTAACATCCAATCCGAATCTACCCATTTCTAGTTTTTTTCCCTAGTCCTGTCACTACCTGACACCCTAAAAAGTCCCTCCCCAGCATTCTTGTAGGCCCCCTTCAGATACTGGAAGGCCACTGGAAGCCTTCTCTTCTCCAGTCCGGACCCAACTCCCTCAGTCTGTCCTCATAGGAGAGGTGCTCGTAGTGCAGGTCAAAGAAATCCATCAGAAGTCCATCAGCCTGGCCATGCCCTAGCAGCTGGCTTGCTATACATGTCACATTTGGGGGAGAACAGAAGTAATAGGAAACCTGAGGTGGGCCAGTAATTAGTAGCTCGTGCTTCAAATGAACAATTCAGCATGGCCAGTGTCCATTATTCTAGGAATATAGGAGGTTCCAAATTCGTTTTTCTAAGCAAAGGAACTAAATCACAACGAGTTGAACAGTTTGTGGTTACTTGACAGTGTGGCTTTCTCCAGGAGAAACCAAAGAAGTCTCTTTTATGTCTTCTTTGCAGGGAAGAGTGTGCTCTCTCCTACCACTTGGATCACAGACAGGCCTGAACCGGACCACCAAGCAGCACAAAGTTTGGCTGGTGGCTGATGTAAAAGCAGACTCCAATCCAGAGCTATAAATCCAGGAGTAGGTCCCACCTCTGTCATTTGTCAGATTCTAGCAATTTGGGAGTGCACAAGCTCCAAAGCTTGTCAAATCACATGATTTTCTCTGAAAGGCTTAATAGGAACCTGAGTTTAAACATCGCTCCACGTCCACAGATGATTGCAGGAACCAAACCTGGATTTCAGAAAGGTACCTCGGATTGATCTGTATTTCTCAACCCTTATGTTGATCTTCTTTGCAACTTATTTTCTGCAATGGAAGAGAAAAAGAGGGAAAACCTGCCTTTTGTGATCTGAGAACCAGTTTGGACCATACATGGGGATTAAAATGGGGAGATGGGCACAGGTATTGATCAGTATTTCTCAACCCTTATGTTGATCTCCTTTGCAACTTATTTTCTGTAATGGAAGAGAAAAAGAGGGAAAACCTGCCTTTTGTGATCTGAGAACCAGTTTGGACCATAAATGGGGATTGAAATGGGGAGATGGGCACAGGTCCATCCTAGCCTGGTTTCTGATATAAATAGTCAGTTCTGCAGATGCTCATCAACACGCTCACTCTTCTGAAACACAATGTCTTCTTTACACCCCACATTTCTGTTTGGCAGTGGAAATGCAAGGCATTGTATTAGCAGTGGTAGCTCATGGTCACTGGATGGTACAGACAGTCCTTTCCAGCTCTCTCTGAATATGTGGCAAGCAGCTAGCAGTTGGAGCATAGGCGCTGTCCCTGCAGATTTCCAGCTGGTTCATGAAATAGTCTATCAAAAGGCTGTAAAAAGGAGACTTCTGTCTCGGGTTCCTAAGTCACTGCTGGAAACCAACTGTTCCCAGACTTACTTTATAACCTGCCTCCAGCTTGAAAATGAGAAGAAAAAAAAAACAGCTTTTTTTTTCTTCATATGCATATTCCCAGGATATTGCCTGGTTTAGAACAACACTGTATTACATTAGATGTTCAATATTAGCACAGCACTAAATCATAGATACCGAGCCGAACCCACAGGAAACATTTTCCAGCCTGGACAGCCAGGCCAGAGCTTCGCTGAGCCTGCAGCTTGCTCTGCAGCTCTCAGCAGTTCCCTGGCACAGAGGCAGCCACAGGAGGTGGGTGGGACTGGAAGGGAGCACCACGAATTCCATCAGCAGAGAGTGAAGGATAGGATAAAGGCAGCAGCAGAGGCAGCACAGAAGCAGCCCTTCAGAAATCAGGCTAATATCCTATGGAAAGTTGAACATTACTGGCTTTCAGTCTTTTATTGCTGGTTAGAAAAATCTTTCCCCCCTCCCCCCCCCCCCCAGCAAAAATGATAAATGAAACACAGATCAGATGAGCTCTTCAGCTTTGATACAATACAATACAATACAATACAACACAATACAATAATACAATACACCAGGTTGAAAAGAGACCTTCAAGATCATCGCGTCCAACCCATCAACCAATCCAACCCACCTAAACAACTAAACCATGGCACCAAGCACCCCATCAAGTCTCCTCCTGAACACCTCCAATGAAGGTGACTCCACCACCTCCACGGGTAGCCAATTCCAATGGGCAATCACTCTCTCTGCATAGAATTTCTTCCTAACATCCAGCCTAAAGCTGCCCTGGCAGAGCCTGAGACTGTGTCCTCTTGTTCTGGTACTGGTTGCCTGGGAGAAGAGACCAGCCTCTGCCTGGCTACAACCTCCCTTCAGGTAGTTGTAGAGAGCAATAAGGGCACCCCTGAGTCTCCTCTTCTCCAGGCTAAGCAACCCCAGCTCCCTCAGGCTTTCCTCACAGAGCTTGTCTTCCAAACCCCTCACCAACTTCGTTGCCCTTCTCTGGACATGTTCCATCAAGTCAACATCCTTCCTAAACTGAGGGCCCCACACAAACTCCCGCCCCAAAGAGGCCACGTAGGAGCAGAACAATCCATGCAACTGTGGCCAGCACAGCACCCATGCACAAGCTGAATTTAGTTAGGCATTGGAATACATGGCTGACTGAGATGGAGATGGGTAAGTCATGCTTCTCAAGCTCTGTTTCTTCCTGGCAGAGCTGGAGAAATGCCCCATCAAGCACTCACTCACTTCAGTGTTTCTACCTAGCTAGGGCTTGGAAGAGGGAACCCTCTCCATCATATTCAGGTTTTCTTTGTAACACAAAAGGTTGTGAATAATTACTTAGACCAGACTCTTTGGAAGCTGATAAAGTCATTGGAGAACTGTTGGTAGGGCAGCATCACTTCAATGCAACATGCACACACTGTGAATGCAAATTGACAGACAAAAGTTTAAGCTCTAATTTAACGGTATGCTCAGAGGGGAATATGAGAGGGACCTGGGGGTACTGGTTGATGGGAGGCTGAACATGAGCCTGCAGTGTGCCCAGGCAGCCAAGAAGGCCAATGGCATCCTGGCCTGCATCAGGAACAGTGTGGCCAGCAGGAGCAGGGAGGTCATTCTGCCCCTGTACACTGCACTGGTTAGGCTGCACCTCGAGTCCTTTGTCCAGTTCTGGGCCCCTCGGTTTGTGAAGGATATTGAGTTGCTGGAACGTGTCCAGAGAAGGGCAACAAGGTTGGTGAGGGGTTTGGAAGACAAGCCCTATGAGGAGAGGCTGAGGGAGCTGGGGTTGCTTAGCCTGGAGAAGAGGAGACTCAGGGGTGACCTTATTGCTCTCTACAACTACCAGAAGGGAGGTTGTAGCCAGGCAGAGGTTGGTCTCTTCTCCCAGGCAGCCAGTACCAGAACAAGAGGACACAGTCTCAGGCTGTGCCAGGGCAGCTTTAGGCTGGATGTTAGGAAGAAGTTCTATACAGAGAGTGATTGCCCATTGGAATTGGCTACCTGTGGAGGTGGTGGAGTCACCTTCATTGGAGGTGTTCAGGAGGAGACTTGATGGGGTGCTTGGCTGCATGGTTTAGTTGTTTAGGTGGGTTGGATTGGTTGATGGGTTGGACGCCATGATCTTGAAGGTCTCTTCCAACCTGGTGTATTGTATTGTATTGTATTGTATTGTATTGAGGTGTCAACTTCAGAGCAGCTTTCACAAACCAGGCTGAATGGAATCATCCTGCAACAAAGTTCTTACTAATACCCTTCAACACCCAGAGCCCAGGTACTGTGTGTGCTCTTCTTTTTCCACCTGCTCACCACTTCCTCTCTTCTCTTTATTTAAAAACAATAGATATGTTTCGAGTCCATTACCTCTTTGCTGTAATTGCTTTTGTTCAGGCTTGGGACCTCCTCTAATTGGCCATGGTGATGTTCACTTTGAAGGAGGTGTGAACAGGTTGGTCCTCTGGGACACTCCTTGGCTGGGCTTTTTTTTTCCTCAAAACAAAGAAGGCAGAAAGTAATTGCCCAACACGTGCCTAATTAACACAAATATGTCTGGCTTCTCAGGGTGTTAAGATGTAAGGAACAGTAAAGAGGAATAAGACCTGGCTTTTCAAAAGGATTTGATTCAGCCTGTAATGATTCACAGACATAACTAGCAAATCTCCAGATAATTAGGCCTGTTCCTGGCATACCAAAGCAAATTGTTTACATCTTTCTCTCTCTAAAATCACATTATCCACATTGCCTTTATTGATAGCAGAGGGATGAAGCTCAGAGGCACAGAATATTTTGTGCAAGAGAACACATCTGTGATGGTCTTTTCCATTAATTTCCTTGAACTTCATTCTTGGACAGACTGCCACAAGACAATTGAGGAGAGGCTGAGGGACCTGGGGCTTTTCAGTCTGGAAAAGAGAAGGCTTAGAGGGGATTTAATACATGGTTATAAATATTTGAGGGAGGGGGACAGGAGGGAGGGGACAGGCTCTGCTCACTTGCTCTCTGTGACAGGACAAGGAACAATGGATGGAAGCTGCAGCACAGGAGGTTCCACCTCAACACAAGGGGGAACTTCTTTACTGTAAGGGTCACAGAGCACTGGAACAGGCTGCCCAGAGAGGTTGTGGAGTCTCCTTCTCTGGAGACTTTCAAGGCCTGTCTGGATGCATTCCTCTGTGACCTGAGCTAGATTCTATGGTCCTGCTCTGGCAGGAGGGTTGGACTTGAGGTCTTTGGGTCCCTTCCAACCCCTGACATCCTGTGATCCTGTGATCCTGTAATCAAGCAGCTTTCAGAGCATGTGCATTACATACAACTGCTGTACCTGAAACCTAGAGTAAGAAGGGACAGCATCATCTGAGCTGGGCACACAAATTGCAGCTGACAGACCTCCACTCTCTCCTTCTGCCTTCTCAAAGCCCTGTAATGTGTTGTCACTTCCATTACTTCTGGAATAAAACTACAGAGGGCTTTCCTGCTTATGGAAAGTTAATGCACTCATCCACTGCATGCATGTGAAGCCAAGTCAAAATTAGTAAGAACTTCCTTTTAGCACCATGCTGAGAGGCTTTATTCACTGCATTTCCTTGCCTCAAGACATGCTTCTGCCTTAGAGTGGAACTCACACACACTCTGGTTTATTACCAAAGCTCACAGTTTACAGGCAGCTCTTAATCCTCATGTTATTTTGTTACTCAGACAAATTTATCTAAGTCTATCTGCAAATGTTTGCAAATACAGCCTGTGGTGTTTGAGGGTGAAGGAGTCTGGAACCAGCTGCATAAGGGTGTACAAACATTGTGATTTTCCTGTGCTTAGAAGTTGCAAGCCAGGAAGCTCCTCAGGCCTTTTGAAAACTCCCCTTTGCTGCACTCACAGAGGCAAAGGATGGCAAACAAAGCTTAGGGACTCCACCCCAGCCTAATTCTTATGACAGGGGATGCTCTAAACTTATAATAAAAAGGACTCCTGGTCTCTCTCCCCAACTGCCACTTTTTAATTCTACTGTGGGGAAGGGGAACCCTGCAAATCTTAACAATTTGATTATATTGTCTACAAAATGATCCACATGCCTCTTTACCCTGTGCACTGACCTCCTCAGATGTAATGCCAGAGTGTATGACTTAGGTGTGTCCTTTTGATGGGAATGGAGTGGAATGGAATGGAATGGAATGGAATGGAATGGAATGGAATGGAATGGAATGGAATGGAATTGACCAGGTTGGAAAAGATCTTTGAGATCATCAAGTCCAACCCATCACCCAACATCGTCTAATCAACTAATCCATGACACCAAGTGCCTCATCAAGTCTCCTCTTAAACACTTCCAGTGAAGGTGACTCCACCACCTCCCTGGGCAGCACATTCCAATGGCCAATCTCTCTTTCTGGGAAGAACTTCTTCCTAACATCCAGCCTAAACCTCCCCTGGTGCAGCTTGAGACTGTGTCCTCTTGTTCTGGTGCTGGTTGCCTGGGAGAAGAGACCAACTCCCACCTGGCTACATCCTCCCTTCAGGTAGTTGTAGACAGCAAGAAGGTCTCCCCTGAGCCTCCTCTTCTCCAGGCTAAGCAACCCCAGCTCCCTCAGCCTCTTCTCATAGGGCTTGTGCTCCAAACCCTTTCCCAGCTGTGTTGCCCTTCTCTGGACACTTTCCAGTACTGACTTCTAGCTGATTTTCTTAGCTTACCACAGCTGAGGATCTGTCCCAATAGGTGTCAAAGTCCTTTCAGAACAGCCTTTCCCTCACTAGCACTGCATAATTTCAGTGTGTCCCTCTGTGGTCCCTTTAAAAGGGGAAAAATCCTATGCTTCACTGATTCATAAGGATGCAGGAAAGGGGGTTTTAAGAACAGATTTGATTTCTTAATGTGCACTTTAAAGCCACCTGGAATTTCCTTGGGGTCTATCAGAAAGGTTGAAAACTCTGTCAGAGCTTATATGAATATTTAAAGTGAAAGATTTCCCAACCTAAAGCTAAATAAAATAAAATAGGCAGTGGGGAGAAGAGAACTAAGCTATTTTCTCTCTTTTTATTCCTTTCTCTTTTCTATTTGTAAAATGTTTGGTTTTTTTTTTTTCCACTGGATGCACAGCTCCATTTATTTCAAATTGAAACAGACCCACATTAGGTCTGCCTTCAAAGAGCCCCACCACACAACAGGGACCCATGGGTCATTAGGTGGAAACAATTGAAGCAGATGTCTAAACTGTTCATTGTATTGCTCACAGATATATTAATCAATTCCCCACACATCCTGCTGCAACATAAAGGCATGGACCTATTACATACCATGTTTCACACAGTGTGCATGCTAGAATGCAGCATGGTAGAGGAGAGGGTGATTGAGTGCATTGAGGGTGATTGGGTGGCATTGAGTGCACCCTCAGCAGGTTTGCTGATGACACCAAGCTGTGTGGTGCTGCAGACAGGCTGGAGGGAAGGGATGCCATCCAGAGGGACCTGGACAGGCTGGAGAGGTGGGCACAAGCCAACCTCATGAGCTTCAACAAGACCAAGTGCAGGGTCCTGCATCTGGGTCGAGGCAATCCCACACACAAATACAGGCTGGGCAGGGACTGGCTGGGGAGCAGCCCAGAGGAGAGAGACTTGGGGGTGCCGGTGGACGAGAAGCTCAACAGGAGCTCTCAATGGGCACTTGCAGCCCGGGAAAGCCAATCAGATCCTGGGCTGCAGCAAGAGAAGTGTGGCCAGCAGGGCAAGGGAGGTGATTCTCCCCCTCTACTCAGCTCTGGTGAGACCCCACCTGGAGTACTGTGTCCAGTTCTGGAGCACCTATTACAAGAGGGATCTGGAGGTGCTGGAAGGTGTCCAGAGAAGGGCCATGAGGATGATCAGAGGGCTGGAGCACCTCTCCTATGAGGACAGACTGAAGGAGTTGGGGCTGTTCAGTCTGGAGAAGAGAAGGCTCCAAGGTGACCTCATTGTGGCCTTCCAGTATCTGAAGGGGGCCTACAAGAAGGCTGGGGGGAGGGACTTCTCAGGCTATCAGGGAGTGATAGGACTAGGGGGAATGGGATGAAGCTGGAGGTGGGGAGATTCAGGCTGGATGTGAGGAGGAAGTTCTTCCCCATGAGAGTGGTGAAGCCCTGGAATGGGTTGTCCAGGGAGGTGGTTGAGGTCCTGTCCCTGGAGGTGTTTAAGCCCAGGCTGGATGAGGCTCTGGCCAGCCTGATCTAGTGTGGGGTGTCCCTGCCTATGGCAGGGGGGTTGGAACTAGATGATCCTTGTGGTCCCTTCCAACCCTGACTGATACTAGGATACTGTGATGCTGTTGGTAGGACAACTCAAGGCCTTGGGCATGTACTAGTTGCCAGGAGTACTGAGAAACAACCAGCTCCCCAGCCAGGTTCTGATCTCAGTCACTTCAACGTCAGCCTGAAGCAGCTGCTCTGAAATTAATGGATTTGCACCTGCGTGGATGAGAGCAGAATCTAATTCTCAATCTATAATTTAGAGGGAGATCACCCTGGTATCTTGCTATTTTCCACATTTTGGATTGCTCTAAAGTGCATTCTGAATCTTTAATGAGCATCATTGATTCATGGAAAAGGCATCATCATTAAACTAATTTGCTTTAGACAATTCTGTTCGACTTGAAGTTTCTCTTCTTTCTTCTGAAAGTAAAATGATTGTCCTAGTTTTGAGCCACCAGCTGCCCAGGGCAAAAGGACAGAAAAGACACTTCACCCCTTTCCCAAGGGGTAGAATAAAGTGCTCCACAGTGGATTGGAAGTTTCAGTGGAAATTCTATTTACAAATATAGACAAAAAGGTATCCAGGTAAAAGGAATACATTCACAGATCAGGTAAGCAGCAGCTACAGTGAGAATTGGGTTCTATATTGCAGGTGCTGTCTTGTAAAGATGTTGACAACCAGTGAAACTGTGGGTCTGTGTATAAACTACTAAAAATTGCATAGGAGAATCTCAGTGCTAAGTAACTGACAGTGCTCTGGGCTCCCAAATGTCCTGGGAGGTATTGTTAGGCTTACATGAAAGTAAACTTCATTATCATTAATTTCCAAATGTGAGACACAGAGGTTAATCAAATGAGGCAGCTTTTAATTTCCCCCTTGTAAATCTCTGTGCAGTACTTGTGATTTGATATTTCATCTCTAGCAGCCTGCCAGCTGGGAATGCTGATGTATAGCAGGAGGTTGCTTTCTCATTTTCAAACTTTGGAGTAACCAAACATGCACACAGTTTAAAAAAAGAAAAGCTGTAAAAGGAGAAATAGATCCATTTGGTGCTTCTGAAAGTTTTCCATTGAAAACCCCACAGAGATGTAGCCAGAATAAAAATAGCATGTAATAAGTAGTCTGGACTTTTTAGTGGAAGAAAGGAGAAAAGCCATGTGAGTGTTTGCACTTTTAAAGCCTTAGGCTGAATTGTGATAAACTAGGAGCATGCAATTTAACCAACTTTAGCTGAAGTGTGATGGAGAGAGAGGATGCTCTCCCTCTCCCTATCTAGCTCTACTTGCTAGCTTGTCCATTTTGCTGCCATCTTTACAGGTGCAATCATCACCTATGAGTGCCACAAAGGGCGTGTTTCCCTCAAGTATCACAGTATCACCAAGGTTGGAAGAGACCTCAAAGACCATCGAGTCCAACCTGTCACCACAGACCCCATGACTAGACCATGACACCAAGTGCCACATCCAATCCCCTCTTGAACACCTCCAGGGATGGTGACTCCACCACCTCCCTGGGCAGCCCATTCCAATGACCAATGACTCTCTCCGTGAAGAACTTCCTCCTCACCTCGAGCCTAAACTTCCCCTGGTGCAGCTTGAGATTGTGTCCTTTGTTCTGGTGCTGGTTGCTGGAGAGAAGAGACCAACCTCTTCCTGGCTACAATCACCTTTCAGGTAGTTGTAGAGAGCAATGAGGTCACCCCTGAGCCTCCCCTTCTCCAGGCTAAACAATCAACTCCCTCAGCCTCTCCTCATAGGGCCCCAGCCTTGTTGCCCTTCTCTGGGCACGTTCAAGAGTCTTGATGTCCTTCCTAAACTGAGGGGCCCAGAACTGGACATTCATACATTTCTGTTAGGAAGAGTGATGCAGCAAAAACACAGAGTCAGGTTGTTCCTTGATACTAGATTGTCCTCAAGTCTTTTATTTACTGCCCATTATTCATGACAACAACAGAGGGTCTGGTCCTCTAGATGAAGTCTACCATCCACTAAAACACGTGGATGAAGAGCCAAGGAGCCCTGCTGTGGGCATGTGGTGGTTGCTCTGCCAAGAAAATGTAAGCTAGTGCTGGAAAGTTACAGATGGCTTTAAGACTGAAAACCCATGGAGTGGGTCTGTCCCACTTCCAAAATGAATCTCAGTGTTAGCTCTTATAACTGCTAATATTCTCAAATGCCACTCTAACATCCCACCTACATGGACCATCTGCCTGTTCTTGTCAGAGCCTTAGTGAGGGCTGGACCACCACCAGTGGCTGGGTGCTACCCCACTGTCAGCTTTCAGCAATGGAGAGATAGGGGGATAAAGTGTTTTTATTAACAGGTAATAATAACCATAGTGAAGGATGCAGCTCTGTAAATGAGCAGATCAGAAGAGCAAAGAAGCCTGGCAATGGGAATGAGTCATTTCCACTGTGTAAAGGACAGTGATTTCATGGAGCAGCTAGTTCACAGCTACTCTCCAGAAGATAAAATCTGCATTAGTTGTGTTTCTTTAGTTCCATGATTCAGGTGAAAAAGAGAAGGTGCTATGATAAAAGCAGGGGCTGGAAAGGAGATAAGAATTCTATTCTGAGTTCTGCTAATTCTTTCTTTTTGTGATCCGCCTTTTCTCTCTCTATCTCTCTACCTGATGAGTGTCCTCCTGAGACAGCTATAGCCACGATTCAGCTGAAGTTTGATACAGTCAATGCTTGAAGAGATATTTAAACACATATGAAAGATAGATCTGCATCTAAACTAAGATAAACCATCACTACTGCACTGGTTACTATTTGTATACAAGCCATTGGAATGGGCAGCCCAGGGAGGTGGTGGAGTCATCATCCCTGGAGGTATTCAGGAGGGGATTGGACGTGGCACTTGGTGCCATGGTTTAGTCATGAGGTCTGTGGTGACAGGTTGGACTCGATGATCTCTGAGATCTCTTCCAACCTTGGTGATTCTGTGATTCTAACAATGCCTTTGTGCTTAGTGAGGCAATTCAGGATCCTGATTATCCATGAAAGAGTTGGGCAGTCTGATTTTTGTTCACTCAGATGAGAGGTATAAAGATATGGCTAGAGATTATGTATCACTTGCAGGAAGCCTTTCAAATTCATGCTGCTGGGAGATTCAGTCTCCCTTTGTAGTGCATGGTATCATGCATAAAAGGTCCATAGGAACATTGCTGGTACTCCTGTGACTTGTAGGACTTTAGGTCAAGCCTCAAAGCTGGATTTAAGAAAGCCAACTTTCTCCACTTCATTTTCTATTTCTTTAGAAAGCTCTCTTAGCTTATTTTTTCCTCCCAAGACAAGCTTTTTAAGTTTAGATTTTTTTTTGCTTGCCTGTTTGTTTCTTTTCTGCTTACCTTACTGATGTCAATAGCAATGTGAGAAGAAATCATGACAAGTTCAGGAAAAGAGGTTAAGTGTGTCTCTGTGGGCTGGAGAAGCACAGCTTCTTCAGAACTGCTAGGAAGAAGCCAGAGGAAGGGCAGTAATTTAAAAATTTCTCAGCAGCTCTGACTATTCCTGAGAATCAGCACTGCCCTCAGTCAGCTCAGGACAGAGAAGAGAGTGACAATTAAAGCTACCTTTTCCCATTCCATCCCAGGCGCCTCTCGAGTGGTAATGACCTGCAAATAAAGCGAGGCTGTAACATTTCCAATGCTATGGGCAAGCAGCAAATAGGGCTTTTTAAAGTGCTGATATCATCAGATGAGAAAGAAATGGGAACCAATTGACTGGATAAAAATGTCCCTGGTAATTCTAAACAACGCTCTCTCAACTTGGATGTGAAGTGCCTCTTCAAAAGGTGCACTGATAAATCTTCAAAACACACCGTGTTGTTCAGTGCTTCAACTAAGATCTACCTGGAGAAAAACTACTTCAGTCTGTGGTAGATTCATAGAATCATAGAACTGTTAGGGTTGGAAGGGACCTCAAGGATCAGCCAGTTCCAACACCCCTGCCATGGGCAGGGGCACCTCACACTAGATCAGGTTGCTCAGAGCACATCCAGCCTGGTCTTAAAAACCTCCAGGGATGAGGCTTCCACCACCTCCCTGGGCAACCTGTGCCAGTGTCTCACCACCCTCATGGGGAAGAACTTCTTCCTAACATCCAACCTGAATCTACCCATTTCTAATTTTGTGCCATTCTCCCTAGTCCCATCCCTACCTGATACCCTAAAAAGTCCCTCCTCAGCTTTCTTGTAGGCCCCCTTCAGATACTGGAAGGCCACAATTAGATCTTCTTGGAGTCTTCCTTTCTCCAGACCAAGCAGCCCCAAGTCTCTCAGTCTGTCCTCATAGGAGAGGAGCTTCGCCCTCTGATCATCCTCGTGGTCCTTCTCTGGACACATTCCAGCACCTCCAGATCCTTCCTGTAAGAAGGATTCCTATAGAACCAAGAAATGGAAATTCAGTAGATGCACTGTACAGGACTGTATGCTCTTGTATCTTTTATAAGGCTTTCTTTAGCCTCATCCGAGCAAAGTGAATTTCCACATTACATTCATTTCCATACACCTCAGAGACAAAATAATTTACATTTAAAAGTCTGCTCTGAGAGGCAAGGAGTGGAGGGGAAAGGATCTCTTAAGTTTAATAGAAATTTTCTCCAGTCTCTAGAATATTGAAGTAAAATGGCTTAGAGAAGTCAGCAAGGTGGTGTTTTCCCTTGCTCTACTATTGTAATGGAAAGTACATTTTAAGGCAGTAAAGAAGGAGGAGATTAAAGGCACAGAGTGAAATAAAAAGCCAAGTAGTTATACCAAAAAAAAAAAAATAATCTATAACTGAGCTGGCAAAGCTACATGCCAAGTTTCAGCTGAGGACACTGAATTTCAGCTGACAGGTTCATCTAATTTACTGCTTTGTTTTGGACATCAGGTTAAAACTCTTGAGAGAAAAGCTGGACCAACACAGCTATGTCCCGAGTTTTCCAAGCATGATGAGCTCAGCTTGGAGAAGGAACTGAATATTTGACCTTACAGTGCAGAGCTTGGGTTCTCAGTTTTCTTCCTTTCTTTCTTTCTTATTACTTTTTAAAAGGTTATTAAATCATGTAGCTTATCAAGAGAGTATGTTTTCGGGGCAAGATTTAAAAGCTCCAGAAGGAGTTCAGACAACACTGGAATAAGACTTGTGCTTAAGGGTGAAATTCAGGCTGCTTACTCAGGTGGTGTGTAAGTCTAGTCTTGGAGAGTGATCAGATTGCTGGCACTACACCAGTGCCCAATCCCTGAAGAACCTAACCACAACCTCCATATTTGACTGCTGAAGTCTCTGCATCTGTGTTCTGATACTCATAGAATTATAGAGTCAACAAGGTTGGAAAAGACCTCAAAGATCATCATGTGTTTGGGAGGGCCACAGTAGCTGAGGTGCTAGTGCTTCCCTTTCCCCTGGGACAGCAGCAGTGGCCCAGCAGCCACCTGCTTGAACACTCCTGCTCCATGGCAGGGCTCATGCAGGAATATGCTTGAGTCATAGTGAGCTGCAGAACCTTGCAGCTTTCACTGACTTCTCTTCACAACAGACGTGCATCTAGCAGTGGTTGGTCATTGCATCCTAGGTCCAACTACAGGAGCAGACCTCTGAGTCAAGTGAAGTTACTCATGCAATCATATTTTTCATGGTCATGCATCCTTTTCTTTGAAAGTGACAAACAAGGAAGCAGATGAAACCTTTTGGAATACTGCAGCATGACTGAAGCTCTCAACCCCAAGGATGTCTGGTAACCAAACAGCAAGAGTCGCTGTGGATGATGACTTCGATGAGCTGGCAGAACAGCCTAAGGTCTGGGCACTCTGTTGCCTAGCCACGTTTTAAAATCATTCTCCTTACCAAAATAGTCTAGAAAGTCTGCTCTGTCTTTCACATTCCCAACATAAATAAAGTCATGAGCATGTTGGCTGGATTGAATTTGTGTAGCTTTGCTTTCTGCACATTCCTTCTGGTTTGGGCTAGGGAGGTATAGTCCTCTCATTCACAGAATAGGCCCAGTCCTGGCAGCAGTTATTCCAAATTAACCACATCTGGGGATGAAATGTGCTGCATAAACATGGCTGTTATTGTCTCTCTAGTATTGTGCCTTAGCTCAGGTCTGGAAGGACCTGACTCAAGGCATTTCTCTTTCCCACTTTTCTCAGCATTCTACTTTTCTGCAGCCAGCCTAATGCCAGTAAACTCTGATGATATATTCTCAGAGGCTGACTGCTTGATCACTGACATAATAGGTATGAAATAGGTATGAAATAGGCAATGCTTGTTTGCTTCCTACTTGGAAGTCTTCTAGCCAACAAAAGTTCCAGTTTCTCGCATGAATGACTGGGGTTTTGGTAGATGGATTGAAAATACATGAACAAAGCCCACAATATTATAAGCCACTTGCACCTCCAGATATTCTATGATTCTAATATTCTAGGAGTGCTTTTGTCTTCCTTAACACCTGAATCATAGAATTATTGAGGCTGGAAAAGACCTCTGACATCATCAAGTCCAGCCTATGACACCACATCAGCTAAACCATGCCACCAAGTGCCACATCCAATCTTTTCTTAAAGACCTCCAGGTCCTCCAGACCTCAATCAGCCTTCCTGTGAGGAAGTGCTTCCTGATATTCAACCTAAACCTCCCTTGGTGCAGCTTCATCCCATGCCCTCATCCTGTCAACAGTTGCCTGGCAGGAGAGCCTGAACCCCACCTGACTACAACTCCCTTTTAAGTAGCTGGAGAGAGTGATAAGGTCCTCTCTAAGTCTCCTCTTCTCCAGGCTGAACACAGAATTAGCCAGGTTGGAAAAGACCTTTGAGATCATCGAGTCCAACCTGTCACCCAACACCATCTAATCAACTAAACCATGGCACCAAGTGTCTTATCCAGTCTCTTTGTAAACGCCTCCAGTGATGGTGACTCCACCACCTCCCTGGGCAGCACATTCCAATGGCCAATCACTCTTTCTGTGAAGAATTTCTTCCTAACATCCAGCCTAAACTTCCTCTGGTGCAGCTTGAGACTGTGTCTTCTTGTTCTGGTGCTGGTTGTCTGGGAGAAGAGACCAATGCTCCCACCTCCCTCTGTCTTTCCTCATATGACTTTCCCTCCAGCCCCCTCACCAGGCTGGTTGCTCTCCTCTGGACCTGCTCCAGCACCGCAATATCCTTCCTGAAGTGAGGGGCCCACAACTGCACATAGTGCCAAGTAGAGCCATCAGAAATCTTGGTGCTACTGTTCAATGGTATTGTTACATACCTGCTGCCTGCTCTTCTTCAAACTTTGCTTTACTTGGTCCTCCTCTCTGAATTTTAAAGCAACTTTACCAGGGAGCTGCAGTCTATGGATTTGCAAACGCGGTGATTTAATCAACTGCAGAACCTCGCGCCCAGCTCCATACTTCTTACAGTTTCAAAATAAGTCTTTCATAGCTGGATGATTCATTTGCTTTCTTGTCTGATGTATAATTTTAGCAGTGTTATTTGGTGAGGAAGAAAAGCAGCAAAGGTCAAGCATTAGCTGGAAAGCAATACACAGTTCTGCGGCGCTTGTCAACGTGAGCGGAAATAATGCGAGACGAGGGAAGTGAAAATCATTTTGGGATTCCAAGGTTGTGGAAGCATTTAATAAGTATTTGCATTGTGCAAGGTTCTTAAAAGTGGCATTCTTCTAGCACTTCTTCTTCTTATTTTTTTGTGGTTTGCTTTTTTTTTTTTCCTGGGAAAAAAGTCAAGTTGCTTAAAAATTCTTAGCAAGTTTATATTGAATTTGCAATACCGTTGAGGTGACTTTTCTTCCATTATTTGCTGCCACTCTGAAGGTGCAGTCTTCTAGTCCTCAGCAGATGCAAAGTTATTGTGGCCTTCACCAGTGTGGAGAATAGAATAGAATAGAATAGAATAGAATAGGATAGAATAGGATAGAATAGGATAGAATAGAATAGATTTAACCAGGTTGGAAAAGACCTTCAAGATCACCGAGTCCAACCCATCACACAACACCATCTAATCAACTAAACCATGGCACCAAGCACCTCATCCAGTCTCTTCCTAAACACCTCCAGTGATGGTGACTCCACTACCT
This sequence comes from Colaptes auratus, assembly GCA_015227895.2. Taxonomy (NCBI): domain Eukaryota; kingdom Metazoa; phylum Chordata; class Aves; order Piciformes; family Picidae; genus Colaptes; species Colaptes auratus. The sequence continues at coordinate 9,018,365 of CM026886.1, forward strand.
CCCTGGGCAGCCCATTCCAATGGGCAATCACTCTTTCTATGAAGAATTTCTTCTTAACATCCAGCCTAGACCTCCTCTGGTGCAGCTTGAGACTGTGTCTTCTTGTCCTGGTGCTGGTAGGTTCAATCAAATAAGCCTGCTGATGACACAGGCAAGAAATGTCCAGCTGAACTTCTTAAATAAAGGAATTCCTGCATCTTAAGTCAAGTTACAGCAATTTATTTTTCCAAAATAGCCTGATGCTTTGATGTGCCAAAGGCTCCCACTTTAAGCTTGATCCCTGTGACACTGAGTCAGCAATGCTTTCAACCTGCATGAAGGCTTCCACTGTTACCTTCACCTCTTCCATGAGGTTTAGGTGCAACAAGGCCCTCATTCATTCTGCTCTGGTGAGACCTTACTTGGAGTACTGTGTACAGGTCTGGAGCCCTCAATATAGGAAGGACATGGACCTGATGGAAAGGGTCCAGAGGAAGGCCACAAAAATGATCAGGGGGTTGGGGCACCTCTGCTATGAAGACAGATTCAAGGAGCTGGGACAGGTTCAGCCTGGAGAAGAGAAGGCTCCAAGGAAACCTAATATCAACCTTCAAGTACCTGAAGGGGGCCTACAGAAGGATGGAGAGAGATGGTTTACAAAAGTCTATAGTGATAGGATGAGAGGCAATGGCTCCAAACTAGAGAAGAGTAGATTTAGGTTGGATGTTAGGAACAAGTTCCGTACTATGAGAGTGGGGGAACACTGGAACGGGTTGTCCAGGAAGGTGGTTGGGCTTCCATCCCTGGAAATATTGAAGGTGATACTCAACAGGGCTCTGGGCAACCTGATCTAGTTGAGGATGTCTCTGCTTACTGCAGAAGGGGTTGCACCATATGACCTCTGTAGGTGTCTTCAAACCCTGACCATTCTATGATTTGAGGTGGTGATTTCCAGCAGGCTCTAGCAGTTTGTTGCTGATTGGAAGACATTTAGTTATTGTCAGTGCTTTGTAGTTTGATAAGGATCCCCAAAAAAACCTTCTGACCAAAACTGCTGGATGTGAAACACTGCAGCCACATCCATTTTGGAAAATCACTGAAAATAAAGCTTCCAGTATTTCCTTTATATACAAGTTGGCACCTTCATTTCCCATCATTTTTTGTCCTGATGCATTTTATTCTGTGACTTCAATCCCACAGAGAAGAGAAGCTTTTTAAACACAGAAGACCTCATGATGTGCAGCTGTTACAAGTGGTTTGTGGTCAAACTAAACATATTGTTGTTGCCTCAGTTTACAGACATGAGAAGAAAACCAGGCTGCTGCTCAGAAAGAGCTGAACAGCCATCCTTTGAAAACTAAATCCTTTTGAGGAACATTAAGTTGGGAGGCTTAGAATTGAGTGCTTAAGTGCTTAAGGCACTTAAAACTGCTTAGAACAGAGAGCTCATCTGAGAATCTGGGAACACTAAAGTGCTCCCAGGATTTGCAGAGTTGAAAAACTTTAGGTTGGACTAGCACTGCGTTGCCAGACTTCTGCTTGGTACACAATTTAATTTTGAACTTAAAGCTGCTTAGATAATTTGATTTTTGATTATTATTTTTTTTTAGCTGTGTTTATTGAAGTGAAAGGTTTTGTAGATGTTAAAATCAAAAGAGAAGAAGAATTCGGAGAGATCACAGATGAGAGCGTGCTAACCCCTCAGATTAAGGAGGACAGAGCACTGCACAGTGAACAGTATCCTGCTTAAAGGATGGAGAGTGTGTACCACTGAACTGGCACCCATAAACATTCTGACAAAGGATATTAACCACCTGGCCAAAGCACTGAAGGAATCTGGCTTAAGAAGTTGTGTAAACAAACTCTGATAGTTTGTACAACAACATGTTCTTATCATCTCTGAAGCTGATGAGTTCAAACAGCAGGACATGGGAGATTAGCACCATCAGCCATTCTTTGGAAGGGAGATTCAAATTCATCTGTACTTTGAACAGGCTGGAACATTTCATCCAAGTGCCGGGATCCACACATTGGCCACAGCAACCCCATGCAGTGCTACAGGCTGGGGTCAGAGTGGCTGGAGAGTGGCCAGGCAGAAAGGGACCTGGGGGTACTGATTGAGAGTAGGCTGAACATGAGCCAGCAGTGTGTCCAGGCTGCCAAGAAGGACATCCTGGCCTGTGTCAGGAACAGTGTGGCCAGCAGGAGCAGGGAGGTCATTCTGCCCGGGTACTCAGCACTGGTTAGGCCACACTTTAAGTCCTGTGTCCAGTTCTGGGCCCCTCAGTTTAGGAAAGATGTTGAGTTGCTGAACGTGTCCAGAGAAGGGCAGCAAAGCTGGGGAGAGGTTTGGAGCACAGCCCTATGAGGAGAGGCTGAGGGAGCTGGGGTTGCTTAGCCTGGAGAAGAGGAGGCTCAGAGGAGACCTTATTGCTGTCTACAACTACCTGAAGGGAGGTTGTAACCAGGTGGGGGTTGGTCTCTTCTCCTAGGCACCCTGCACCAGAACCAGAGGACACAGTCTCAAGCTGCACCAGGGGAGGTTTAGCCTGGATGGTAGGAAGAAGTTCT